>CM056049.1:8594218-8995804 GCA_029574335.1 Rana kukunoris | reverse complement strand
AATGTACCAATGACAAAATAAAAAAAAATCTCTCCCTACAAAGAATTGCCAGATGTCCCTAACAATTCCGACACACACTGACAATATGGCTGCTGTAAGGCCACCCTTATAAAAGAAGAGGTCTAGGTTATGCATTCCTTTACATTATTGGCTCTTGTGACTCAAATGGCTAGAGGCAATAAGTATTCACTGCATTATAGGTTGCCCCTTATTTCTGTTGGTGAACCTGCAAACTTATCAGCCAAATGTCTAAAATGTGCAAACTTTGTGAGTGCCGGGGAATTGCTGAGAATTCATTGTAGTGGTGAAGTCGAACTTCATCCCTAACACTTTTTTTTTAAATATTTTGAAACATGTCAGCATGCATAAGTTACAGTACATGTCTAAATACTGAGAGACAAAATAATTTAAATGGGTCAATAAACACAGTGGGTGGTGGGTTAGGGGCGTGACTTGGAGTAGGGTACACATGTGCTGAGCTCTGCTTCCAGTATGTCCTATTCCTGAGATCCTGAGTGCCCACTTTTGGATAGTTATCTTCATTTAGTGTACTGTCAACCCTTTTCCACATGTCCCCATCCCATAAATCCACTACTCCGATGCCTTCTCTGAACAAATATCGGAGGCAAAAGCGCAATCACTCGAAGGAAGATGGTGCCGCTGTTGCATTAGCTCCGTCCCCTGCCATGGCTGACATCGCTAAAGTGCTGAAGGCTATTTCCACCTGCCAAGCAACTCTGATGACTAAGATAGAGGAGGTGAAAGTGGACATATCCCTCAAAAGACATGATATGCACAAACTGTGAGATCATATCACAGAGATGGAGGCCAGGATCAGTCGAACTGAGGACACCCCCAGAAGCACACCTCAGAACCCATGCAGCATCAGATCCAGCAATTCACCCAGAAACCAGTTGACCTGGTGTAACAACCACAGCTGCGATTAGCAAGGATTTCAATGCGCTTCTTTATGTGACAACTCAGTATTAGCCCCAGGCATCACTCCTCACAAACAGGAGTTTGGGGGTTTACATCATCTCTCTGTCACATAAAGAAAAGCGTTGAGCTACTAAAATTGGACGTATTACAACATGCGACCAGAGCTTAGCGTTTAAAATAATATAAGATACTTCAAGGTCAAGATTCCAAAACACCTCTATATGCAAGTGATTATCAGTACGTGACCCAGGCGTCACTCCACACAAACAGGAGTTTGGGGTCTCTACATCATATTACGTTGAGCATTTAGGGTTGTATTAGGCCACTAAGGGAGATGCTATATTTTAGCATCAACCTCTAGCATAGAAAAGTTTAGAGCAAACATGTTCAAACAATTAGGACAAGGCCTATAAGGGATTTGTACTTATGTCAAGCTCGTAGTAACTAGGAGTTGTAGTGACAACCAGTAATTGCGTATGAGAAGCAACATAGATCAGGTAATTATAGTTGCATATATGAGATGAATATAGCACAAGTGATAGTAGTTGCATGTGAGAGATAGAGGATCTGTGGTGAAGGGTGTTCAGCAAAGGTCCCAAGGTTGTACCCAGCAGTGCTGTATGTTGTTGTTGGTGCAATAGCACCAAAGTTGTAGTTGTTTCCTGGAACGGTGTTGCAGCATGGGGAGTGATGGTTGCGCTATGAGTAGCGTGGCCGAGCTACGGCTGACAATAATAGAACAGGGATTGAGTGTCCTTTATAGGCCTGTAACCAGCTGTAGTGCATTGCAGTGGATTTGAAAGGAGCGCCGTTTGCCGGGGTGCACTTCTGCGTTCCAGGGTGGAACCCACGGAACGCCGTGCGTTGACACCATTGTGCGGTCGCCGCAATGTGTTCCAAGGTGGAAAGCGAATAGGAAGTAACAGGAGCGTCTGTTACAGTACCCCCCTCTTAAGGGATATCCTCCTGGGGATCTTAGTAGGCGAAGGTTTGTGAGGATATGTAGAATGAAATTGACTACATAAATTGGATGCATGCACTTCCTCTGAATCTTCCCAAGAATCTCCTTGTATACCATAATCCTTCCAACTAATTAAATATTGTAGACGTCCTCTTCTTTTCCTAGAGTCTAGAATTTGTTTAACCTCATAATGTTCTTCACCCTGAACTACAATAGGAGGTGCAGGAGGAGGATTCCTTCCAGGAAATTGGTTAGGTCGATAGGGTTTGAGAAGAGACACATGGAATGAGGGATGAATGGTAAGTTCCGGAGGAAGAGAAAGTTGCATGGTATTTTGGTTAATAACTTTAGAAATTGGGAATGGACCAAGACATAGTTTGGCGAGTTTCCTGGCTGCTAACTGCAAAGGTAGGTTTTTTATAAAAAGCCATACTTGATCTCCTACTTTGTAGGATGGTGCAGGTCTATGCCTAAGATCGTAATAGACTTTTTAGCGATCTTGTGCTTTTTTGTGATTCTGTTTCAAAACCTGTAATATGGATGAAAGGGTAGACCAATAATCATTTGTTGAAGGAACATTTGTAAGTAATGAAGACTCTTGGGATGGAACCCATAGTTTGCATAAAAGGAGGAATAACTAGTAGAGCAGACCTCAAAATTTCAAGTCCTGAGCTACTAGCCAGGCCTCAAGAGTTACTCGCCACCAGTTGCCCCAAGTTACAAAATTAAATATTACCAACAACAACTTTAACAAAATGGGACAGGGCACTGGGGGCAGACCAGAGGGACGGGGCTCTGGGGGTAGACCAGAGGGACAGGGCTCTGGGGGCAGACCAGAGGGACAGGGCACTAGAACTGGGTTTCCGCTGCACCGGAGTGGTAATTTTCTCAATCCTCCACCTCACTCATTACTTTCTGCTCTCCAGCTACATTGGTCGGGGCCGGGGGGAGGGGGTCAGGCTGAGAGAGGTCATACTGTTAGGTCACATGGCTTAATGAGAAGTGTAAGGAGAGCACCTGTGTACTGCTCTGCCTGTGCGCGGCTCACCAGACTACTTTTCCTGAGCATGCACCTTTCCTCTTCGTCCGCCAATCTCATCAGGACTCTAAGTGTAGGCACAGATTGGAGGGAGATTGGTCATGCAGCCCTGGCATTACTCGCCCCCAGCTTAAATCCACTCGCCAAATGATAGAAGGCAAGTGGAAATTTTGAGGGCTGTAGTAGAGGAACTAGTTGTATAGTTATAAGATAATTCAGCGAGAGGAAGAAGAGTGGACCAGTTATCCTGGAGGTGAGTACAATAACACCTAAGATATTGTTAAAGGCACTGGTTTACTCTTTCTGTCTGTCCATTTGTTTGAGGATGATATCCACTGGAGTATCTATGATCTTGTCAGGAAAGGTTCCAACTGCTGGTGTTATTTATTATCTGGCTTGCAGTGCTGCGTTTCACCAGCAGTTGTCTCCTGGCAGTTTGGAGCTGTCAGGAGAACTTCCCCCTGCTGGTGTTATATCACCTTTGTGAACGCAGTACTGGTCTCCACCAGCGGATGGACCCTGGCAGTGTGGAGCATATGGCCCTTGCTGCGCTCAGGTGTGACTTGAACTTAATCAGCACACCTCTATATATACCCGGCGTGTGTAATCATACCTTGCCCTGGTATCTGTCTACTAACCTGATCCTGAGCCTGCTTTCCGGACCCTGAGCCTGTTGTCCCTATCCTGGACTTCTGATCTGACCTGATCCCTATCCTGGACTTACCCTTCCCGCGTTCCCCTTTTCCCTGGATTCCTGCTCATTCCCCGTCCTCAGCCATTTTATTATGCCCCTGTGTATGACCTCGGTATGGCCTGTTTATGATTCTGGTATTCCCCTTTACTGTACATATCGCCTTTAGTATTGTTTTTTGTCACTGTTGTTTATTGATTGATTGCACTGAGTTTGTTGGAGGTGGTGGGGTGTTACCCCTTCTTCTTAATAAATTACTATTCTTACCTATATATGTTTTGGGTTCCTCTTTTGCAATCACATAGTCTCGTCTACCGGCTTCCCTGACAGTATACCAGGGCCCTTCTTGACCAGACGTGCTTGCATTGAGGAACCATTCTGTTGTGGTGCTTTTCTGAAACATGGATTTCAATTAAATAATTTACTTTTCCCTGCTGGCAGAGGAGGATGAGGAGTATTGTCGCCAGGTTTTGGAGGGGTGGACTAGTGACCAGCTGATGAAAACCATCCGATCAGCTCATTCCTTGGTGGACCAGGGTTATATGTCTCTTGATGACATTCACCCATTAATTCAGTTATGTGTTAAACCAGCCTGTCGTTTATTCCCAATGGTAGTGATGATTTCTCTCCCCCCTTCAGTCGTGACCAAGTCGAATACTTGGTATGGTTAATGGAGGATGATCCAGCTTCTTTTGATGAACATTATTGCTCTTGTCCCCAGCAGAAGTTATCTGAGTGCATTAGATCAGTGCAGTCTCGGATTAGACAGGGTGTGTGTGTGAACCAGACTTTGTTCAACTGTGCTGCAGGCATGCTCAGATCTCTTGATTTCAGCCAAGCCATTACATTCCAGCCCTGTCATTAATCACCTGCTTTCCCAAGAATCTAGCCATCCATCGCCAATGACAACCTCAGCTATAGCCCAGTTAATTCCGCTTCCTACCAAGTATTATTACCCAGTCTCTACTGGTTGTACCTACCCCATCTTAAATCCACCTGCTTCTTCCCTTCCACCTGTAACAACTCCACAAAAACCTTGTCCAGTCAATGTCCCTGTGTCTCTGCAACATTCCAACCCTTCCTCTTACTTAATTCCATCCTCTTTATACACCCCTTCTGTTAACAAATCTGCATTGACTAAACCGAAGAATTACTTCCCGACCCACACCATCATGCCAGATACCCAGCCTGTTGTTCCAGTGTCAGCTGCCCAGCCTGTTGTACCAGCTGCCCAGCCTGTTGTTCCAGTGCCAGCTGCCCAGCCTGTTGTTCCAGTGGCAGCTGCCCAGCCTGTTGTTCCAGTGCCAGCTGCCCAGTCTGTTGTTCTAGTGCCAGCTACCCAGCCTGATGTCCCAGTGCCAGCTACGCAGCCTGAAGTCCCAGTGCCAGCTACCTAGCCTGATGTTTCAGTGCCAGCTACCCAGTCTGATGTTTCAGTGCCAGCTACCCAGCCTGACGTTTTAATGCCAGCTACTCAGCCTGACGTTTCAGTGCCTACCGCCCAGCTTGATGAGCCACTGTATGCTGCCCAGCCTGATGAGCCACTGTCTGCTGCCCAGCCTGATGAGCCACAGTCTGCTGCCCAGCCTGATGAGCCACTGTCTGCTGCCCAGCTTGATCAGCCACTGTTTGCTGCCGAGCTTGATGAGCCACTGTCTGCTGCCCAGCCTGATGAGCCACTGTCTGCTGCTCAGCCTGATGAGCCCATGTCTGCTGCCCAGCCTGATAAACCACTGTCTGCTGCCCAGCCTGAGGTGTTCCTGTCTGCTGCCCAGCCTGAGGTGTTCCTCTCTGTTGCGCAGCCTGAAATGTTCCTGCCTGTCTTCCAGCCTGGTGTCCCGGTGCCCATCTTCCAGCCTGGCATCCCAGTTCCTGCCTTCCAGCCTGGCATCCCAGTTCATGCCTTCCAGCCTGATGTGCCTGCCTTCCAGCCTGACGTGCCTCCCTTTCAGCCTGGCGTCCCGGTTCCTGCCTTCCAGCCTGATGTGCCAGTTTGGAGCTGTCAGGAGAACTTCCCCTGCTGGTGTTATATCACCTTTGGGACGCAGTACTGGTCTCCACCAGCGGATGGACCCTGGCAGTGTGGAGCGTATGGCCCTTGCTGCGCTCAGGTGTGACCTGAACGTAATCAGCACACCTCTATATACAGGTATACCCGGCGTGGGTAATCATACCTCATCCTGGTATCTGTCTACTAACCTGATCCTGAGTAGGGATGAGTCAAACATACCCGCGTTCGGTTCGCACCAGAACGTTTGAACAGACCGCCGGTTCGCGCAAACTTTTAGAACCCCATTGAAGTCTATCGGACTCGAACGTTCGAATTCAAAAACGATCATTTTAAAGACCAATATTCAATTTAATGTTGGAAAACGTCGTTCAGAACCCGGGTCTTGCCCCAGGGAACATGTATCAATGGAATTTTTTTTTTTTTAAACGGCCGTTTTTTCCGGAGCAGCCATTTTAATGATCTTAAAGTGAAAAATAAAAATAAAAATTCCTTTAAATATCACACCTGCTGGGTGTCTATAGTAGTGGCACGTGTTTAGAAATGTCCCTGCACAAAATGAGAGGACTATAAAAAAAGTAATTAATACTGCTTGCACACGTGCTGTGTGGCAACAATATGTCGAATATTTTAGTGGTGGTGGGGGGCCATTATTGTTTTGTGAAAGAAAAAATTTAGAAAAAAGGGCACCCCTCAAACATACTGTAATTGGAGCGCAACAAGGAGCCACGTGCAAAGTATTGCATCAAAAATTGTTATTAGGCGCCCCTGTTAAACAGGGGCAGAAAAATTGTGCCTTGGGCACAACACAACACTGCAACCCCTCCGAATAACTCCAATTGGAGCGCAACAAGGAGCCACGTGCAAAGTATTGCATCAAAAATTGTTATTAGGCCTTAGGCACTGGTAGCGGAGCCCAGAAACACAACATTTCTTACTAGCTATCAGCAAGAAAAGTGAGGAGGAGAAGGATATTCCATCAGCAGCATAAGAGGACAGTCACTCAGCATCAGCATACGCAGTCTAAAAGAGACCCAACATTTCAACAAAAAAATATTTTTCAGTAACATCAGCATCAGGTGCTTGGTAGCTGGTGTTGATCCAAGCCTGATTCATTTTGATGAAGGTCAGTCGATCAACAGAGTCGGTGGAGAGGCGCACCCTGTGATCAGTAACAAAGCCTCCAGCAGCACTGAATGTGCGTTCTGAAAGAACACTGGATGCAGGGCAAGCCAGTAGCTCAATTGCGTACTGTGCAAGCTCTGGCCAGTGATCCATCCTCAAGACCCAGTAAGCCAGAGGATTTTCGGTGGGGAAGGTGTCCAAGTCGGATCTTGCCCCTAGGTATTCCCGGACTATGTAAACCAGACGCTGGCAATGGTTGCTGGAACCGGTCAGACCTTGGGGCTGCGGACTAAAAAACTGTCTGAAGGCATCGGTCAGACGGCCACCTTCTCCACCGCTTCTTCTGTGACTCAGCGAAGCCTCAACAAGACGTTGTCCAGAGCCAGGTTTTGGTTATCCCCCCGGTTCTGGGAACGCATTGCACAGACCCTTCTGCAAGGACTCCCACAGAAGTTTCATCTTCTGCTCCCTCTGCGATGGCAACATAAGGTCCACAACCTTATTCTTGTAACGTGGATCAAGGAGAGTTGCCAGCCAGTAATGATCCCTCTCCTTAATAGCACGTACACGAGGATCCTTACGCAGGCTTTGCAGAATCAGGGAGGCCATGCAGCGTAGGTTTGCAGAGGCATTCGGGGCACAGTCCTCTGGGTCACTGAGGACGACAAGATCCACAGGCACCTCATCCCAGCCACGTAAAACTTTGTGTTCCTTTGGACTGTAAATGATCCCTTGATGACTGCTGCTGCTGATGCTGAGTGCTAGGCTCCACCTCCATGCTGCTGATACAATCATCCTCCTCCTCCTCCTCCTCCTCTTCCTGTGTGCTAGGTGGGCAAGCAGGCCCACTGTCTGGGTAAAGGGGGCCTTGAGAGGTAAGGAAGTCCTCCTCTTCCTCCCTCTGTTCTGCCTCAAGGGCCCTGTCCATTATTCCACGTAGTGTGTCCTCCAACATGTGAATAAGAGGGACAGTCTCACTGATGCATGCACTGTCACTGCTCACCATCCTCGTGGCCTCCTCAAATGGTGACAGGACAGTGCATGCATCCCTGATCAAGGCCAACTGACGTGGGGAAAAAAAACCTAGCTCCCCTGACCCAGTTCTGCTCTCATATTGGCACAGGTACTCATTGATGGCCCACTGCTGCGTGTGCAGCCGCTGCAGCATGGCCAACGTAGAGTTCCATCTGGTGGGCATGTCACAGATTAGGCGGTTCTTGGGCAGGTTGTATTCCCTTTGGAGGTCAGTCAGCCGAGCAGCGGCATTATATGACCTGCGGAAATGCACACAGACTTTCCTGGCCTGCTTCAGGACATCCTGTAAGCCGTGGTACCTGCCCAAGAACCGCTGCACCACCAAATTCAGGACATGCACAAAACAGGGCACGTGGGTGAGTTTTCCCTGTCGCAGGGCAGAGAGGAGGTTGGTGCCATTATCGCTGACCACCATTCCAGGCTTCAGCTGGTGTGGCGTCAACCACCTCTCGGCCTGACCCTGCAGAGCTGACAAAACCTCTTCCCCAGTGTGGCTCCTGTCTCCCAAGCACACCAGCTCTAGCACCGCATGACATCTCTTGGTCTGCATTCCTGTGAAGCCCCTTGTATGCCTACGGAGCACGGTTGGTTATGAGAAAACATCACCGCAGGAAGAGGCCACAGAGGAAGAAGAAGAGAAGGGGGTGGAGGAGAGAGGTGTGTCACAAACAGTAGTAGTGTTTTGGAGGCGTGGTGGCGGAACAACTTCCAAAACTACTGTACCTTGCCCTGCGTCCTTCCCAGCTGCCAGCGGAGTCACCCAATGTGCCGTAAAAGACAGGTAACGTCCCTGTCAATGCCTGCGGGACCATGAGTCAGCGGTAAGATGCACCTTACCACTGACCGCCCTGTCCAGCTAAGCATGGACATTGCCTTCCACATGCCGGTAGAGAGCCAGAATCACCTTCCGTGAGAAAAAGTGGCGTTTTGGTACTTGCCACAGAGGTACTGCACATTGCACAAACTCACGGAAGGGGGCAGAATCTACCAACTGAAAAGGTAGCAGTTGAAGTGCTAGCAATTTCGCTAAGCTAGCATTCAACTGCTGGGCATGTGGATGGCTTTGATTGTACTTCTTTCGGCTCTGCAGCAGCTGGGGCAGGGAAATTTGCCTGGTACTATCAGTAGATTGCCCGCATGTACTACTACTACTAGCTTGTGACACACCTATTTCTACACCTTCACTGCAGGCTTCAGAGAGGACTGGGGGTCTAGTGGGGTTGGAGGTCCCAGAAGGGCAAGGGGGGTACGCTTTTGTCTTTGGTGTGGGTCTTTCTGGTGTGCTTGCCAACGAGCTGCATGGCAGGTCGACATATGTCTGGACAAGCATGTGGTACCCAGGCGGTTGATGTTTTGGCCACGCGAGATCCGCTTGCAACATATATTGCAAATAGCAAAGGTACGATCTTGTGGACATGTTTCAAAAAAGGCCCACACCAAAAAACTTTTGCTGTACCGGTCAGACACAGCAGCGCCATGCACAAGCAGCCGTAGATGTGCGCTGTAATGCAGTTGGTGTGCCCTTAAGCTGACCCCTGGAGGGCATCCTGCCTCTTTGGAGATGTGTCTGTGCCTTGTCCTCTTCCTCCTCCTCCTCTTCCTCCTCCTCCTCTTCCTCTCTCCTATCAAGCACCCAGGTAGAGTCAGTGACCTCATCATCCCCTCCCTCCTCATCACTGTCAACAACCTGGCAGTATGCTCCAGCTGGGGGAACATCACTGCCAGATTGCTGTCTCTCTGGGCCACCCCCTCTCCCTGGACTCACATCAATGCCTTCCTCTATCTGTGTTCCATCATCGGAGCCTTCAAAACGCTGTGCATATTCATTCAGCAGCATGTACCCAACACTGTGTTGAAACAGGTCGGGGGACTCCTCAGGAGGACACGGTGGGACTAGGGAAGCCATGGTACAGAGGGAAGAGGAAGCCTTGGCAGCTGCTTTGCCAGACAAACTATGATCAGTCTGTGTGAGAGAGGATGAGGAGGATGAGGACGGCTTGGTCATCCAATCTACTATTTTGTCTGCATGTTGAGGCTCAACACGGCCAGCTCCCGAAAATAAGGACGAGCAGCCACGTGCTGAAGAGGTTGCACCGCGTCCACCACCAGCGTTGCCTCTAGATGCAGAGCCTGCTTGCCCTCGTGAAGCTCTGCCTTTCTTTGTTGTCCTTCCAGACATTTTAATAGCCTGCACAGGACAAAATCAGAAGTAAACAGCAAACGTATAGTAAGATCAACTGTGTTTATGGGCAAAAACACAGCAAACTTATAGTAAGATCGACTGAGTTTATGGGCAAAAACACAGCAAACTTATAGTAAGATCGACTGAGTTTATGGGCAAAAACACAGCAAACTTATGCCGCGTACACACGGTCGTTTTTTGCGATGAAAAAAAACGTAGTTTTTTAAAACGTCATTTAAATTGATCGTGTGTGGGCAAAACGTTGTTTTTGTCTTAAAAAAAACGACCAAAAAAAAATTCCAACATGCTTGAATTTTTTGTGTCGTTTTTCAAAACGTCGTTTTTTGTTTCACAAAAAGTCACCGTGTGTAGCAAAAACGTCGTTTAAAAACAACGTTTTTCAACCCGCGCATGCCCAGAAGCTAGTTATGAAGCGAGCTTCAATGGAAAAGAGTGGTGAACGTAACCTCGCTTTTTGTGAAAAAAAACGATGGTGTGTATGCAACATCGTCTTTGAAAAGTGACGTTTCAAAAACGTCGTTTTTTACTTCACAGAAAACGTCGTTTTTTTTCATCACAAAAAATTATCGTGTGTACGCGGCATTATAGTAAGATCGACTGAGTTTATGAGCAAAAACACTTTATTATATTCAAAATTTGAAGATTACATTTCAAAAGATGGCTATAGTCTTTCTATTTTATTCTATTCCATTATTTTCTATTTCAAAATTACAATTCTTAAATTTCTTAAATGTAAAATGAATGTTAAAAGCCATATATATATATATATATATATATATATATATATATATATATATTTTTTTTTTTTTTTCTATTTGAAATACTAATTTTGGAAACTGGATACATTGGGCCAGATTCAGGAAGACTTACGACGGCGTATCTACAGATAGGCCGTCGTAAGTCCGAATGAGCGCTGTCATATCCAGGCGCTGATTCAAAGAATCAGAAACACCGGGATTGAGCTAAGATACGACCGACGTAAGTCTCTTACACCGTCGTATCTTAGTTGCATATTTCTGCTGGCCGCTATGTGGCACTTCCGTAGATTTACGCGTCGAATATGCAAATTAGGTAGATACGCCGATTCAGGAACGTAGTTGAGGCGGCGTATCTATTTGCATCATTTACATAAGGCGTCGGACTGGCGTAAAGTTACCCCTGCTATATGAGGCGCAGCCAATGTTAAGTATGGACGTTGGGACAGCGTCGTATTGTATTTGAAAGTTAGTTAAGTATTTTTTCTATTTTATTTTATTCTATTTAACATTTGAATTTAAGAAGACGGCTAGTTTCCTTCTTTTTTACACTTTACTCTCTTTACTTTATTCTATTTAATTCTATTCAGAATTCAAATTTTGGATGAAAGCTATATTCTTCCTATTTTATTCTATTCTAAATGTAAGGCCGCGTACACACGATCGAACATGTCCGCTGAAACTGGTCCGCAGACCAGTTTCAGTGGACATGTTCGATGGTGTGTACGGCCTATCGGACTGTTTTCCAGCGGACCAAAGTTTCAAAACATGCTTTAAAACCTGTTCGCTGGAAACCTGTCCGTCGGACAGGTTCGATGGTTAGTACACAAAATCATCGGACTAAAAACCTGCGCATGCTCAGAATCAAGTCGACTCATGCTTGGAAGCATTGAACTTAGTTTTTTCATCACGTTGTTGTGTTCTACGTCACCGCGTTCTGGTCCGATGGGATTTCGGTCCGATGGTGTGTGCGCACATCAGACCAACAGACCACTTCAGCCTGGTCCGATGAAAATGGTCCGTCGGACAAGTTTCATCGGACATGTCTGATCGTGTGTACATGGCCTAAGATTCTAATTTTTGGAAGATGGATACATTATTTCTATATTATTCTATTTGGCCCAGATTCAGATAGAATTAGATTCTCGTAGCGTATCAGAAATACACTACGCCGCCGTTTTTTACCTGGCTCTACGTGGAATCCAGGTAGATTTTGTCCAGTAAACGACGGCGGCGTAGTGTATTTCTCCCGTCGCAATCCATCTACGCGAGTAGGGGCCGTGAAGCATTTAAAATAGGCGCGTTCCCGCGGCGATCGAACTGCGCATGCTCCGTTCGCAAATTTCCCGCCGTGCATTGCGCGAAATCACGTTGTTACGTCATTCGTTGTTTGAATAGCGTCGTTTACGGACATTTCTATTCCCGAACGAGTTACGTAAAAAATAAAAAAAACATTTAATTCGACGCGGGAACGACGGCCATACTTAACATGGGCTACGCACCGTTAGACCAGCAAAAAGCTGGTCTAACAGTACGTAAAAAAAATAGACGTAAGCGATTGCGAAGACCGCTCGTATCTTCGTGGATCGCCGTAAAAACTCATTTGCATATCCCTACGCATGAAAACGACGCGAACTCCTCCCAGCGGCCGCAAAAATATCGCAGCGTAGATCCGAAGGCTTACGAAGACGTAAGCCTCTCGGATCGAAGCCCGAAGCCACCGTATCATGGTTTGAGGATTCAAACTAGTGATACGGCGCGCAAAATTAGAAATTACTCCTGTCTAACACCAGTTACACAGACTTAATTGCTCTGTGAATCTGGGCCTTTGTTTCTATTCAAAATTCAGATTTAAAATGTTTAATTACCAAACATTTCATTTCAAATTGGATTTTGGATGACAGCTATATTCTTTCTATGTTGTTCTATTCTATTTAAAATACAAATTTTGAAATTCAAATTTAGGAATTTGGCAATTCAAATTTAGGAATTTGGCTACAGATTTTATTTGAACTTATGAATTTTAAAGATTGGCTATATACTTTTTATTCCATTATATTCAACATTTTAAATTCACATTTCAAACTTTTAATTTCTATTTGATTCTTTAACCACTTAATACCCGCCGTGAAATGACGGCGGGCGGGATACTCCATTATCCTGACATCACGTCATATGACGTGATGTCAATTCAAGCCTCTAGGTGGCGCGCACGCACCGCCGGCGCCGCGCGCGCTCACCCATCGGGTTACTAACAACACCGTACACGTGCCCGGTGGCCGCGATGGGCGCCGGGCACCCGTGATTGCCATGTAACTGAGCTGGGACGTGGAGCTCTGTGTGTAAACACAGAGCTCCACGTCCTTTAGGGAGAGAGGAGACCGATGCTGTGTCCCTTGTACATAGGGACACAATCGGTCACCTCCCCCAGTCACCCCCCCTCCCCCTACAGTTAGAACACAAACTAGGATACACATTTAACCCCTTCCCTGCCCCATAGTGGTTAACCCCTTCCCTGCCAGTCACATTTATACAGTAATCAATGGATATTTATAGCATTGTTCACTGTATAAATGTGAATGGTCCCAAAAATGTGTCAAAAGTGTCCAATGTGTCCGCCATAATGTCGCAATCCCGAATAAAAATGCAGATCGCTGCCATTCCTAGTAAAAAAAAAAAAAAAATCATAATTATGTCCCCTATTTTGTAGGCAATATAACTTTTGCGCAAACCAGTCACTATACGGTTATTGCGATTTTATTTTTAATTTATTTGTACCAAAAATATGTAGAAGAATACGTATCGGCCTAAACTGAGATCAATTTTTTTATTTTTTTTAATGGGATATTTATTATAGCAAAAAGCAAAAAATATTGTGTCTTTTTTTCAAAATTGTCGCTCTTTTTTGTTTATAGCCCAAAAAATAAAAACCGCACGGGCGATCAAATAGCACCAATAGAAAGCTTTATTTGTGGGAAAAAAAGGACGCCAATTTTTTTGGGAGCCACATCGCACGACCGCGCAATTGTCAGTTAAAGCGACGCAGTGCCGGAAGCTAAAATTTTGTCTGGGCAGGAAGGGGGTGTAGGTGCACAGTAGTCAAGTGGTTAAATACTTGTTATTATTTTCCATTCTATCTTATCATATTCTATTCTATTATTTTATTTTTCAATCTATTCTGTTTTATCCTTTTTTTTATTCTGTGCTATTCTTGTATATTCTGTTCTATTATATTCTTTATATTCTATTCTTTCATCATCATCAATTATTACATTGGTCTACAAATTTTGGGAAATTATCACCCTCTGAGATAAAATTCTTACATATTTTGATTAGATGAATTAGAAAACAGATGATAAAGGTGTTAAAGTTTTTAAGATATTTCACAATAAGTATTTATACACAGACAAGTATATTTGCCTACAATGGAGGAAGGTGTCTGATAGTCATGATGTCTCGTAACTACCCCACAAAGTGTGGTAGAACAATAAAAATGGCAACACATGGAATTATAAATAAATCTTCACTGTGAGACTAAAGATTCTTGAACAGAAAGAAAAAGAAAGATGTATTACCGTAGACAGTTTGATAAAATCAAATAAAGAAAAAAAAAACTACTCACAAAGGAAGTGACTCAAAAAGCTTTGTCAACAATGGTATAGTAGATACCCCTTGAACCACACTCCAAATTAAGGGGGATATAGAGGTGTGTCGCTGCTGGCTTACGCGTTTCGAGGTGTCAAAGAACGCTTCATCAGACTGCTGGGCTCTTATGAAGAGGTATTTGACACCTCGAAACGCGTAAGCCAGCAGTGACACACCTCTATATCCCCCTTAATTTGAAGTGTGGTTCAAGGGGTATCTACTATACCATTGTTGACAAAGCTTTTTGAGTCACTTCCTTTGTGAGTAGTTTTTTATCATTATTTGATTGTATTAAACTGTCTACGGTAATTCACTAGGCTGGTGCGCCCTTCTTTCTTTTTCTTTCTGTTCTCTATTAGGATGTTCCCCGTCCATGAAGGGCAGCAAGGCCTCTGTTACCGTTTTTGACAATTTAGTTTTTTTCCCATGTAAAACACTGACCCATTGTTGGACAATTCACCCGTGCGCAGGACTTTGTGTGGATAAAAGTTGTGTGATATCTTCCCTCAGAAGACAAAATTAGACATGTGCAATTTATTTTCAACACATTTAGGGAAATGTGTTTATCCGGAAATATCCAAATGAAGGAAAACCAATTTAAAAAAAAAAATTCAGAACATTTGTAAATTTGAATGTTTAAAAATTCATGAATTTTGAAAATTCGAAAATTGGTAAATTTGTAAAATGGTCAATTAGAAAATTTAGAAATAAGGTAGTTTGAAATTAAGAATCGGAAAATCTGAAAATGAGAAAATATGAAATTTTAACTAATAATAATAACTTAGCTATTACTAACTATTAACCACTTAAGACCCAGACCAAAATGCTGCCAAATTACCTTTCCCCTTTTTACGGCTCGGCACTGCATCGCTTTAACTGCCAATTGCGCGGTCGTGTGACATGGCTCCCAAACAAAATGTGCGTCCTTTTCTTCCCACAAATAGAGCTTTCTTTTGGTGGTATTTGATCGCCTATGCGATTTCTATTTTTTGCGCTATATACAAAAATAGAGCGACATTTTTGAAAAAAAAATCAATATATTTTAATTTTTGTTATAAGAAAAATCAAATAAACTAAATTTTAGTCAAACATTTAGGCCAAAATTTATTTAGCCACACGTCTTTAGTAAAAAAAAAAATTGCAATAAAAGAAAATAGCTACCTAGCGGGAACAGCGACACTAATACTGCAATCAGAAAAGTGATCGCTTAGTGACGCTGGCAATAGGGAGTGAAAGGGTTAACTAGGGTGGTGATCAAGGGGTTAAAACTTTATTGGGGGGGTGGGGGGGCTACCCTGACACTAACACTAACTGCCTGTCACACTGCCTGTCACACTGACACTAAATACAGTAATCATACATGTATGATTAATGAATGAATGAATAAATGAATGAATGAAAAACTTATAGAGCGCAACACTTGCGAACTGAATCGCCTCTGGCACACTGTGACAGGGTGAAGGGGGGGGGCGAACGGGGGGGGGGGGGGGGGGGTTAATGTGCCTATGTGTAGTGTGTGTCAGTGTAGTGTTAGTGCAGACTTACTGTGCGATGTGATCTCTCCTCAGCGGTGGTTGAAAAAAACGCTGAAGGTGAGATCACATCACTTCCTCCTTCCTGTGTTTACACAGGAGGAGGAAGTGACAGGGCGGGGGGGGCCCTGATTGGCTGAGAGCGATCCGGAGGCAGCGGACAAAAACGAATAGCCGCCCCCTCATCCCGGATCGCTCGGCCAGCTACGGGGACCGCCGCATGTACCGGGGGGGGGTCCCGATCTGACCTCCGAACCCCCTCAAGGCACCGACGTATATATATGTTGATGTGCCTGTCGGTGCCATTCTGCCAACGTAAATGTACATGCGGCGGTCCTTAACTGGTTAAATTATAGGTATTGTAATTTCCTTTTAAATTTGGCAGTTAGTGAACGTAACAAATACAAATTTGTTCTGTTCACTAACAGCCAAATCTAAAAGGAAATTCCAATATCTATAATTTAATAGTTAAATATTATTAGTTTGTTAGTTATTCTTTTGAATTTTCTGATTTTCTTTCTTATTTTTAGATTTTTGAATGTACAAATTTATGAATCACAATCATAACGACCCGAAAAACAAAAAATAAAACAAATGAAACTAAAACAAATGTCTAGACAAGACACCTCCAAACTGTGTAAACAACACAGATAACTTCTGATACATTTGTGACAATGTTACATTTGCGCCCCAAGAGTGACAGAAGTGTTAAAAAAGACATACCACCTTTATTTTGGATGCAAAATAAGGGATCAGGAAAAGAGTCGGGCCCCTCATTATTGTTGCATTAAATGTGCAACTTATCTGAGTCATTGGCTAAAAGAAAGAAAAAAATGCATGTCTTTCCCAGTCCCAATGGTGTGAAGGGAACCCACCAATCATAGGAGTGACTGATATTTTTGCATGGTTCCCCCAATTGTAAAAGGGATCTCAAAAAAGATTATCCAAACATTCCCGTCTTTTACCCCATGGTGTATAATCGCACACCCCCTCATAAATTTGAATAATTTTGATGCAATTTTGACCTGACTTTGTATCTTGGAAACTGGAGCCAATGAATACTCAGGACTTTGTTTTCATTTATTAACCTCCCTGGCGGTATTCCCGAGCGTGACTCGGGGTTAACATTCAGTGCCAGAAGCGGTAACCCCGAGTCACGCTCGGGGTGCATTTTTTTTTCCCCAAAAAAATCATTGGCGATCCGGCGGGGGATTCCCGCTGGATCGCCGGTCAGACTAGCCTCCCTGGCGTGTGGCACGGCGTGTGGCACGCTGGATGCAGAAAAAGTTTACTTACCTTTTCTCTGCGATCCAGCGATGAATCCCCGCAGTACACGGCGGGCGGATGTCCGCCTGATGCTGTGTGTTCCGCCGATTCCCTTCCCTGCGAGCGTCGCGACGTAGGGGGGGGAACGGCGCCAAATTTAAAAAAGTAAACAAACACTATACATACAGTACACTGTAATCTTATAGATTACAGTACTGTATGTAAAAAATACACACCCCCCATGTCCCTAGTGGTCTGCCCTGTACACTACATGTCATTTTGTATAATAAAAACTTTTCTTTCTCCCTGCAAACTGTAGATTGCCCATAGCAACCAAAAGTGTCCCTTTATGGCAAAAATTGTTTTAGAGCAGCTAAAAAACAGCGATAATAAATCAGAATCACTTGCAGAATTTAGCGATAGCGATTTATGGGGAAATTCGTCATAAAAAAAAAAAAAAATGACAGCAAAAATTCTGCAACTGAGCAAATTTCAGTGATTTTGATTTGATTACATTATTGAATAATTTTTACTATAATTATATTATCATTTGTGATCATTTTTTATAATTATTTATTATATTATAATTTTTAATTAAAAAAAAAAAAAAAAATCATACCCGGGATGCCTATTAGACTCTTGTTTGAATAGATTTAAGTGAGTTATTCCTAAGAATTACAAGCCTACAGTATAAAACGCCAAATTCCCTTGCAAATAATGGTACCGCTTTTAGCACCTAAAATCTTAAAGAATCATACCGCCAGGGAGGTTAACGACCCAATTCTGGTAAAATATTGCTACTTTCATTTCATTTCTCCTCTTTGTAGAACAGTGTTATTGTAATATGTTTCTATTTCAAATTCAAATTCATTTGCAAATTTGTATAATTTATTTTGTTATAATTTATTAGTTGACATTTGTTACGATTGTGATTCAGACATCCGAATCTCCAATTATTGAAAATTTTGTCTGAATTTTGATTGGTAAATAAATGAATTGCACATGTCTGGTGGCTACATGTGCAGCGTCCCACTCAGGACATGTGGGAACTGCAAAAGCATTATTTCTTTGTTATTGCTATATTGCATGTCATTTTGCATTTCTACATCTGTGAGATCCCTGTTCATATGCTGGTCAGGTGTGCTTCATACTTCCCACCACAAGATGGGGATAGCACCACTCTGGGATATCTATCCCAGCTCAGGTTATCTGTGGTCGGTAGTTAAGTTCAGGAAGTGTGTGTGTGGAGAAGGAAAAAGGTGAAGGAGAGAGAAGGTCAGTCCAGAGAAGGGACAGATTGGAACTGCTTAAATCAAAAGGTGAAAGCCATTAAATCGGCAGCAAAGACCTTTTTGAGCATAAAGGTGAAGGATTTCTTAGCCTCCGGCAACCTCACCAAGGTCACTGGATTCAAAAGGGACCAGTAACAAGCAAGCATAATACTGAACCACAGCCTGAGTCCAGGATTACTAAAGCCTATTAACAGTGGATCAGCAGAATTCTCTCTCTACCCAGATACTGTATTTTAACTGGATGTCTGTATTGCAATCAAAACCAGTCACAGTAAAAATTGTGAGTTGTATCCTACTTCTGTCTACCTCATTCTTCAACACTGCAAATGGTCGTACCACCATTAACGGTACTGGCGTCACGACAAATTCCATCAAGGGACCCAGCCGCCACAAGCACTTTAAACACCCCTGTCATCACGGGCACCTCAACCACCATCTTGGCTGGCGTTTCCCTATCACAGAGCGTGCCCCGGAGGATTTTGTGCTGTCTTCCCCATCTCTGTGCGACCGGCCCAGGGAGGCTTTCTGCTAACCGTGAGTAAACCGATGAACTGTATTATTGCTGTCTCTCATCGGCCCACTGTGCACCTCACGTGTCGCCCCTGCGGTTCTGGCTCGTCGCACATGGAAGACTCTCCTCAGTGCAAAACACATAAAGGTTCTCTTGGAGTTCACAAAACAATCCCCTGAAGAACTCTCGGCCGCGTTACACACGGAGGGACATGTCCGATGGAAACGGTCCGCGGACCGTTTTCATCGGTCATGTCTCCTCGGGATTTTCGTCCGGCGGTGTGTACACACCATCGGATCAAAATCCCTGCTGGCAGACAGCGCGCTGACCTGGTGGTGACGTTGACGCTGCCACGTCACCGCACCAGGAAGAAAAATACTTCCACGCATGCGTCAATTCCATTCGACGCATGTGCGGGACGATATGTCCGCTGGTGAGTGTACTGACCAGCGGACATATCCGACGGACATGTCTCCGGCGGACAAATTTTAAAGCATGTTTTAAAATTTGTCCGCCGGTCAGACATGTCCGCTAGCCCGTACACACGATCGGATTTGTCCGCTGAACTGGTCCTTCGGACCAGTTTGAGCAGACAAATTAGATCGTGTGTACGCGGCCTCAAACTGTGAGGACCGAGATTCTCTCATCTGATGAAACCAAAATGGAAATGTTTGACCTCAATTCTAAATGTTATGTCTGGAGGAAACCAAGCCGTGCTCATTACACATGTGTGATTTGTTTCGGTCCGAATATAAATTCAGACAAGTTTTTGGGTTATTCAGAGATTCGGTTGTATCTGAATCACTGAATAAAATGTTAACAAATAGTAAAAAATTGAGTTTAAATTCATTCAATTTAATTTTGTTTTTCCTTTTGTAATGAATTCTAAATTTTCTGAATGATAACAAGTCAGAACAGTCGAAAAATGATCAACCAATTCAAATTCTGTGTGAAGAATAGCTGGTTGTTAAGCAGCAGGCTGGGAAGCCGCCCACCTCGTCCTTAACAACCAATGACTCATCAGCTGTTAGCGGGCTTCCCCACAGATAGCTGAAATGTAAACAACAAAATGCCAGAAAAACAAAAACTTTTTAAAATAAATGATGTGGGGTCCCCCAAAAAAACATACCAGGTCCTTATCCGAGCATACAGCCCAGCAGGTCAGGAAAGAGCAAGTGCCACACCTCCTGAACCAGCTTTGGGGTAGGGGGGCTTAGTTGTCATCCCAATATAACCTAACATCATGGAGCAATTTATCCTTAATTTCCTATTAGAAGCAATGTGGTCATTAATCAGGGCTCAGCACTCTGGTCTCCCCTCTTCCCGTGTACCTGATCTGTGTTTACATTAGAAATTAGAAGTCTAGCAGGCTGTCAAGCATGGAAGGTGGATTTAGAATAAAACTACTTCTGCTGGAAACATTGATGATTAATTACTCCACAGTGTCTGCACCTACAGAGATGACTAGGAGCTTATCTGAACATCCTGAGCTCATTCACTAGATTTAAGTGGGTATGGGCCACCCGACATACTGATCAACACTGAAAAATTATAAATCTAACCTTGTGAAAGAGACAAGGAAGGAATCCAGCAGCACAATGAGATATAGGGAGAAATGTTTACATAAAAAAATATATAGAAATGCAAATTCATCAGGAAAATACATTCAACAGATTTCTGTAACTGCCTAAGGACTGCCCCACGTACATATACTGCGGCAGGGCGGCCCTTAAACGCAAAACCACATACTTGTACAAGATTTTTCTCTTCAGGTCTCGGATGCATGGCACCAGATACCTCCTCTCCCTGTGATTGAACACAGCGGGAGCCAATCATTGGGTCCGGCAATAATTCCAATTATTTTACTTGATGATATTCCTTGGTGATTAGTTTGTAAATTGTGTGGTTTCCCTCTGTTGGGCTTCCGCTCTTCTGCGTTCTTGCTTCAAGAACGTGAGCTCATCGTTGAACCAACCGCAGTTGTTTTTCCGGATGAGCTGTCTGCATTTTGGAGCTATTATGTACAGTTAAACCACCCCCCACATAATAAAACACACTCCCAGGGAACACATTTAACCCTTTGATCACCCCTGACCACTCCTTCCCTGCCAGTGTTATTAGTACAGTGGCAGTGCATTGTTTTAGCCCTGATCACTGTATTGGTGTGACTGGTCCCCAAAAAGTGTTAATTAATGGCAGATTTTTTCTAACGCAATGTTGCAGTCCCACTAATAATCGCTGATTGCCACCATTACTAGTGAAAAAAAAAAGATATTGCATTAATCTATGCCATAGTTTGTAGATGCTATAAAGTTTGTGAAAAACCATCAATATATGGTTATTGGGATTTTTGTACTACATGTTTTATTGGATGTGTTTTATAGATTGTAAGCTCTTACGAGCAGGGCCCTCTGATCCCTTCTGTATTGACTTGTATTGTGAGTGTACTGTCTTCCCTGATGTAAAGCGCTGCGCAAACTGTTGGCGCTATATAAATCCTGTATAATAATATAATAATAGCAGATTGTAAAATATTTTTTTTTTGCACAAAAAAAAACTACAGAGCTGATCAAATACCACCAAAAGAAAGTTTTATTTGTGGGTGAAAAAGTAAAATAATTGTATTTGGGTGCAGTGTCGCATGACCATGCAATTGTCAACTAAATCAACACAGTGCAGTATTGCAAATAATGGCCTGGTCAGGATGGGGGTGAATGTTTTGGAGCTGACGGAGTTAATGGCCAAATATGTGTAGTCACCTGACCTTCACACCTATATGGGCTGATTGGTCATTAATATGGAGTTGCCCCCCCACCTCTGTGCCTATAACTGTCTCTGCTTCTCTGGGAAGACTGTTCACAAGATTTTGGAATGTATCTGTGGGAATGTTTGCCCATTCAACCAAAAGAACCTTAGCGAGGTCAGGTACTGATGTTGGATGAGAAGACCTGACTCACAATCAGGCTGAGGTCAGGACTGTGTTCATGGCATTTGAGTT
Organism: Rana kukunoris; assembly: GCA_029574335.1. Lineage (NCBI taxonomy): Eukaryota > Metazoa > Chordata > Amphibia > Anura > Ranidae > Rana > Rana kukunoris. The sequence continues at coordinate 8,973,804 of CM056049.1, read as the reverse complement.
CCTCCACACCAAACTTATCAATCCATGTCTTTATGGAGATGGATTGATTTGTGTCCATGGGAACAGTCATCCTGGAACAGAAAAGGTTGAAAGAAAACAATCGCCTACCTACCAGGGATGTCAAACTCAATTTCATTGTGGGCAGCATCAGCAGTATGGTTGCCTTTAAAGGTCCAGTTGTATCTGGGATGTGCTATGTACAGAGTTCAGGGTTAAAGAGTGTGTTACATAGAGAATGCAAAGTTTAGGATTACACTATGTACAGAGTGTAGAATTCGGGAGTGCACTATGTACAGAGCGCAGGGTTCAGGGGAACACTATGCACAGTGTGCAACCTCACCCCCTCTCCAAAGCTTCCTCACATCTCTCTCTCCTACCTGGCCTGACTCTAGTACCCCCCTGTGTAGGTGGCTCTGCCTCACCCTGCAGGGAGATGGTTTTCTTTCTTAGATTCTAGAGATTTGTCCCCGCTGGGCCCCACTGTGAGTGTGTACAGGGATATGTTCATTCCAGGAACCACTGAGAGCAAAGATGTCCCTTGTAAACATAGAAGTCTTCTGTGTTTACAGGTCACAGTGAGGAGCGAAGGGTGAGAACTAGAATGGAGTTCCACATTCCGGCTACAAAACTGGGTTGGAGGATCACATGTCAGGGCCTGGCGAGCCGTATTCACCCTGTGGGCCTTGTGTATCTGTGCTGTACACTTATGTACAATAGGCAGACAGAAGGCAGTCAATGTACCCAAAAATCATAATTCTGATGATAATGTCATTCATAATGATGACGATGATAACAATATGGCTGAATTTGTTTAATCTGATCTACAGCATTATACATTGAATCAATGTGTTACATTTACAACATTCTCTTCCCCAGCATTGTCCCTCTTGTGTTCAGTTCAGGTTTGAAAAGTAAAATGTAGAGTTTTGGAGAAAATATACACAATAATATTCCAGCACTGGAGGTCAGTATGGCGAATATCTCCACAGCCACCATGTATTTCCCTCTGGTGCTCAGATAGGCCGGGATCATGGCAATCCAGACACTGCAGAACACCAGCATGCTGAAGGTGATGTACTTGGCCTCATTAAAACTGTCCGGTAATGTCCTCACCATAAAAGCCAGAACAAAACTCACAGCTGCAAGAAACCCCATATAACCCAACATAGAGTAGAACCCGATAACTGACCCTTCATTACACTGAATGAGGATCTTCCCAGGATAGGAGTCCATGTCATACTCCTGAAATGGTGGAGAGATGGACAACCAGAGAATGCAATTCATAACCTGAATGGATGAGCAGAATAACATGACTGTATTGGGAAGTTTGACTCCCACCCATTTACTACAAGAGCTTCCAGGTCTGGTGACTTTAAAAGCAATGAAGACCATGATGGTTTTGGCGAGGATAGAAGATGCTGAGATGGTGAAGGGAATTCCAAAAGTGACTTGTTGCAGCATACAGGTAATATCCACAGGACGGCCAAGGAACAGGAATACAGAAAGGAAGCTCAGTATGAGGGAGAGGAGCAGAATGAAGCTGAGGTTCCGGTTATTGGCTCTGACTATGGGAGTGCTCCGAAACCAAACAAATAGTCCAAGTATAAGGAGAGATGTTGTAGCAAATATGACTGAAGTTATAGAAAAAAATAAAACTAGAATGTCCTCCTCGTATGATAAATACTCAGTGACCTTGTCAATACAAATAGTTTTAGCTTTGTTAGGCCATTCATTGTCAGGACACTTCTTGCAGACTTCACTGTCTGTAGAGTAAAAAGAAGTGAAAATAACATTAGGTATGGGAGCTATTTGACAGAATTAAATATTTTCTTCTGTATTTTTCCTTAACCACTTGACCTCAGTAAGATTTGCCCCCCTTTATGACCAGGCCATTTGTTGACCACCTATGCATTTTGTGTGCTATAAACAAAAAAAAAATTACTTTCTGCGATAGAACGCATTTAATAAAAAAAATCACATTCCTTCATAAATTGTATTCTGCTACATGTTTTTGGTAAAAAATATATATCGCAATTTAAGCGTATATTGATTGGTTTATGTGAACTGTGGTATATATTCATGAAATGTGTATTTAATTTTAATTTTTATACTAGTAATGGCAGTGATCAGCAACTTATAGAGGGAATGTGATATTGTGGCGGATCAATCTGACACTAACTGAAACTTTTGACACTTTGCGGGAACCAGTAACACTAATACAGTAATCTGTGCTAAAAATATGCACTGTCACTGTACTAATAACACTGGCTGAGAAAGGGTTAAACATTAGAGACAAAAAAATAGTTATCTGTGTGCCTATCCCGTTTTTTTTGTGTACTGTGTGTGTTGCTTTTACTAAGGTCAGAGGTAGAAGATAAGTGCAGAAAGGTTCCATCAGTAATCATCAATTTCATACAATTTAGGGAGATGTTCGGCCTGCAAAGTGTAAAGTATGTACAGAATCACTTTAGCCACTTAAGGACCGCCGCACGCACATTTACGTCCACAGAAGGGCACGGCTGGGCACAAGGACGTATATATATACGTCCTCGCCCATTAGCGGGTCGGGGGTCCGATCAGGACCCCCTCCGCGGCGTGCGGTGGTCCCCGTGTCTCCGGGAGCGATCCGGGACGAGCGGGCGGATGTCCGTCTTTGCCCGCCCCCCCGCGATCGCTCCCAGCCAATCGCAGCGCTCCCCCGCCCTGTCACTTCCTCCTCCTGTGTAAACACAGGAAGGGGGAAGTGATGTAATCTCTCATCGCAGCGATATTTCCAACCACTGCGATGAGAGAAACACCTCACAATAAGTGTGCACTAACACTACACTGACACACACACACATAGCAACATTAACCCCCTGCGATCTGCCCCCCCACCCCCCCTGTCACAGTGTCAGTGAATGCAGTGATCTAATCACTGCATTTAGTGTCAGTGTGACAGGCAGTGTAAAAGTCAGTTAGTGTTAGGTTCAGGATAGCCACCCCAGCCCCCCCAATAAAGTTTTAACCCCCTGATCACCGCCCTAGTTAACCCTTTCACTCCCTATTGCCAGCGTCAGTAAGCGATCATTTTTCTGATCGCTGTATTAGTGTCGCTGTTCCCGCTAGGTAGCTATTTTCTTTTATTGCGATTTTTTTTTTTACTAAAGACATGTGGCTAAATAAAATTTGGCCTTAATGTTTGACTAAAATTTAGTTTATTTGATTTTTTTTTTAACAATAAAAATGTCGCTCTATTTTTGTATATAGCGCAAAAAATAAAAATCGCACAGGTGATCAAATACCACCAAAAGAAAGCTCTATTTGTGGGAAGAAAAGGACGCAAATTTTGTTTGGGAGCCACGTCGCGCGACCGCGCAATTGTCTGTTAAAGCGACGCAGTGCCGAATCGCAAAAACACCTTGGGTCATTTACCAGCGTATTGGTCCGGGTCTTAAGTGGTTAAAGGACTTTAAAAGTTTTCATTTTCTAATTCAACATCAGAGTTTCTATGTAAAAAAAAAAATAAATCTTACCAGATTGGTTTGATATTTCTCCTTCTGAACACGGAGCACAATTATAACAACATGGGTGATATCCTTCTCTTACAGATTTTCTGAACCCCGGAAGACATTCCTCAGAGCATTGACCTCTTGGCACCTGAGATAATATAGAGCTATATGATCTATTCAAGAGTAAAAGCACAGATATAATAGTGTAGGTAAGCCAAGCTTCTGATGTGTACAATGATGCAGCATGTACAGTATACCTTGGTGGAAACACATGGACCATTCCAGAAGGTGGACCTTCATTAGTCTGGATACCACAGAATATGTTCTGATCCAGAAGACAGAAATAGACATCTAGGAGTACTAGCGGAATCCTCTCATTAGAAAGGTTACAGCAACAAAACTATCAGTACAAACATAAACACTCAGAAAATATGTATATGTGCTAAACATATAGGGCTAGATTCAGGTAGGTGCGCGTATCTTTGTGCAGGCGTAACATATCCTATTTACGCTACGCCTCCGCAACTTTGACAGGCAAGTGCTGTATTCACAAAGCACTTGCTCCGTAAGTTGCGGCAGCGTAGTGTAAATGGGCCGGCGTATCCACGCATAATTCAAAGTAGGCTGGTAGTGGGCGTGTTGTATTTTAATAATTGGTGACCCCAAGTAAACGACGCAAATAGATACGCTGGGCGCAACTTCGTTCGTGAATCAGCGCATCTACCTAATTTGATATCGACGTGAACGTAACTTACGCCCAGCCCCATTCTGAATCGGCTTACGCAAACGACGTAAACGACGTACAATACGACGCTGTCCCGACGTCAATACTTAATTTTGCCTGCGCCTCATATACAGTAGCAGGGGTAACTTTACGCCGGTCCGACGCCTTACGTAAACAACGCAAATAGATACGCCAGGCTCAACTATGTTTTTGAATCGGCATATATACCTAATGTGCATATTCGACGCCTAAATCTACGGAAGCGCCACCTAGCGGCCAGCATAAATATGCAACTAAGATGTGACAGCATAAGAGACTTACATCGGTCGTATCTTAGCTAAATCCCTAAATTCTTTGAATCAGACGCCTGAGAAATGACAGTGCTCATTCGGACTTACGACGGCGTATCTGGAGTTACGCCGTCGTAAGTCTTTCTGAATCTGGCCCATAGTTCCCACGCCTCGATTACTCAAAATAGTTACATTATAAATGTTGAGTTAGGCCACGTACACACGAGGAGACATGTCCGAGGAAACATGTCCGACGGACCGTTTCCAGCGGACATGTCTCCTGGGATATTTTGGTCTGATGTGTGTACACACCATCAGACCAAAATCCCTGCTGACAGAGAACGCGGTGACGTAGAAGACACAGACGTGCTCAAACAAGGAAGTTCAATGTTTCCACACATGCGTCAAATCAATTTGACGCATGCGGGGGATTTTTTGTCCGATGGTTGGGCGTACTAACCATCGGACATGTCCGACGGACAGGTTTCCTGCGGACAAGTTTCTAAGCATGCTTAGAAACTTTTGTCCACTGGAAACCTGTCCGCTAGGCTGTACACACGATCGAACATGTCCACGGAAACTGGTCTGGGGAGGACATGTCTCCTCGTGTGTATGTAGCCTTAAACGCAGCTTCTGTAACAATGAATAGTATGGTGGAAAGTTCAACAGCACTGGATAGACTCTGTGATATACAACGATTGCTGGGATAAAGTGACACCGGGCAATCAGTGATATCTACAAGAAACTAAATATATATGGAGTGACAAATTATTAGAGGTGATGGGAAATCACTGAGAAAACAATGTTAAAGGGCAATTGGATAACAAACTTCATGTGGTGAAATTGTGTTTCTGTCTAAGAATTGTGACTGTGGGGCTTTGATTGCATGCAACCCTCAGTGATCACAGGCCGTCTGGTATATTTCTTCCCACAGGTAAAAAGCAGTGTAAACGGGATATGGATCCCGACTCACCAGACGGTGTTGATCCTCTCTATCACATGACAGGAGGAGTCAAATCAGACTTGTGTGTTCACCGTGATCAACAACCAAGCTTCCCATCCACTCCGTCCGATCGTACTAGGTATCCTAGACTCGGGTCCTCACAGACACCTTCTCTGATCCAACCTGTGTGGCCGGAGAATTTTGATGTTGACACTATTGTTTCCACCACATGATTATTCAATTGCCCTTTAACATTGTTTTCTTAGGGATTTCCCGTAACCTCTAATAATTTGTCCCAAGCATAAACGCTGCTTTAAAGATCCAAAGAGGACTTCCGGTTCCGGCGCCGCATGTGAGGGAAGCTAGCTCCGGAGGCTCCGCTCTGTCCGTCTGATAATCGGCATACAAAACTTCAGCATCGCCCCGGTTTGAGCCTCTCTCGGCGTCCCCACACAGCCTCTACCCCGGTGCATGGAGCGGTACCTAACCCAGCCGCGTACGCCTCGGAACTCCGGTGCCACGGACGCTCTGTCGGAGCTCGCGGCCACTTCCAACATGGCCGCCACAGCACAAGGCCCCTCTTCCGTACAGGCCTTGCAACCACGGGCACCGCAAGGCTCTCTAGCGGATGCTGACATGCTGTCCAAGGACATGGAGACCGTGGCCACCAAGGGAACAAACACAGACCCGGATAGTTCCTATGAGAGGATTGCCAAAGCCGTGGCGGCGCTCCTCTCCCCTCCATCACTTCAGCTGTTGAACGGGCGGTCACAGAGGGGATGCAACAGATACGAAAGGAGCTAGGGGAGCACTCCCTGAGACTTTCCACGGCTGAGCAAAGGATTGCCTCAGTAGAAGATGACCAATATCACATGAGTGGCACCCTGGAACGGTTCATCCAAAACCAGCAACATCTCCACGAACGCATGTAGCACCACGAGAACCGTTCCAGGAGGAACAACCTGAGGGTTATCGGCCTACCGGAGTCTGTTAAACCCAACTCCCTGATAGACTTTTGCTCTAACACACTCCCCGAGACCCTGTGACTGGGCCGCAGCTGCATAGTGGAACGAGCGCACCGTATGTGCGCTCAATCAGAGGACCGTGCCCGCCCAAGACCGGTGATCGCAAGATTTCTGAACTATGCGGACCGCACGGACATACTGCAAAGTTTCCGCAAATCGCGCCCGGTAGAGATCGCAGGCCACAAAATACTGTTGTTTGCGGACTACTCAGCGGAGGTGTCTCAAAAAAGCAGAGAGACTTCCAGCCAGTTTGTGCAGAACTATACAAGAGGGGCATTCGCTTTTCGCTTGCGTATCCGGCCATCCTGCGCGTGCAAGCCCCGGAAGGGGAGCAATTCACCATCCAGTTCCCAGACAAGGCCCGTGCCTATCTACAATCACTAGCGGGGGGCCAGGCGATGATGCCCACTTATGCTGACAAGGCGAAGCAGAATCCAAAGGACCAAAGAAGCCCGAGGAAGGAGCCACCCAAACGACTAAAATCTACAACCGAGACCGGTCTGCAAGGATCCGGATGAAGCTAGGAGTTCCCACACCCTGTCTACCTGAGGAGCGTCACCCGGGCTTACTTAGCCTTTGTTTTTTCCTGAATCTATGGCTACTAAGGGCTGTGGAAATGCCCTCCTGTTTTCCCCGATGCTGTGTAACTCAGCCACTTTTTCACTATATAGCCACGTAGGTGCGCTTCCCCGCATACCGCGGTGGATATTTTCACTGATATGCTTTTTCTTTCCAACCACCGATTGATGCCTGCACGTCCAACTCTGAGCTGCTAGTAATGGTGTGGCTGCACGGTTACCGTGCGACTCATTCATTCATTACTGGTTGATATGTTAATTTCTCCAGTTCTGTTAAACTTGTATTTGTTGCCAATTCATCCTAGGTACCGGTTATTTCCTCTCTATGGAGAGCTCCCATGTGTTCTCACCGCTGGGCTCTTTGTAATTACTACCGCCCGTCATATAGTGGAAGACTTTATTTCCCTATGTCCACGCACTAGCTGCGGTAGTAATCACCTCATCTTGGGGGCGATGCTGGATCGACTATATTTTGTATGGACGGTCAGGCGGCTCATCCGGACGTGGGAAAACATGCGGAAAAAAGCGAAGTCATGGTTTAATGTTTTTTTTTGTTTTCTGTATTTCTTCCGTTTTTTACTTTCCCTCTTTGTTTCCCTCTTGTGACCCTTTTCCAAACGAGAGGATGGTTCTTTCAACACCCCCTTCGACCTCAAGGACTCAAAACCTACTTGCGAAAACACGCACATATACCTTCCACCAGGTAATTTGCTCTTATTTTACTTTTACTTTCACTCGAGTGATCCCCCCCCCATAGCACCCATGACGCAAACTTGCATAGTGTCCTGGAATGTTAAGGGTCTGCGCTCGTCCACAAAACAAATTAAAATCCTTAGGCACCTGAAAAAGGCTTAAAGCTGACGTAGCCATGCTCCAAGAGACGCATCTGGAAGAAAAAAGATTTCTTCCGATTACAAAAACTCTGGGTGGGTAGGGTTTTGGGGTCGGCCTCGGTAGGCCGTAAAGCAGGCACTATTATTCTATTGCACAAAAACTTAGTGTATGACGTACTGTCTGTTGACAGAGATACCCAGGGCAGACGTGTTTCCTTACACCTTAAACTCCCTTCGGGGGAACTACGAATCTCCAACATCTATGCCCCAAACTCCCCTGACCAAACATACTTTATAGAGCTGGCACCCTTCTTGACCACTTTGCGACCGCGAGGATAGGTCCAGGCCCCACACACAGACCACTAACGCTCGCTCGCTCGGACCGACCAACTTTTTTTTCAAATATGGTCCAGGCCCTCGACTTGTTAGACACATGGCGCTTACAACACCCCACGGAGAAGGAATACACTTTCTTTTCTCCAGTCCATGGTTCTTTCGCCAGACTAGACTACTTTTTAGGCACCCACATACATGATCTGGTGATCTCGGATCACTCCCCCATTTCGATCTCCTTGAGCAATCTGCAGAATAGCTCGGGAATCAGGCAGTGGAGGTTCCCAGCCTACCTAAACCAAAACGACAGTTTTAAAAAGATGCTATCCCAGGCCTGGGAGGACTATGTCCACAACAATGGCCAACACTTGGACGACCTAAATTTGTTCTGGGAAGCGGGTAAAGCTTATCTGAGGGGGAGGATTATATCATTCACTTCAGCATACAAATGTACCGCCCAAAAACTGTTTCTAGACGCCAGCACACGCGTGAGACTAGCTAAATCACTCCTCGGTGCCAATTGTACTGACGAACATCTCTCCGCTTGGCTGGAAGCCAAGGAGCATTTTGACACCTGGGCCGAAAGGGTAGAACAAATGAAATTATCTGCTATACAACTACACTACCACAAATATGGCAGTAAAGCAGGAAAGCTCCTTGCGAGGCTCACTAGAGGTCCATTTGCACCTACTCACATCAGCGAGCTGCGCAATCCCTACGGTACTCTGTCTACGTCCCCTAAGGATGTGAACAGGACACTCGAGCTTTTCTATGCGAATCTCTACGGCCAAGACTCGACTGATTCTGAGTTAGCGCGTAAAATGGTTGGATGATGCTATCCTGCCACAGATCGACTACAGCCAACTGTCTCGACTGAACGCCCCCATCACCCTAAAAGAGCTCAGTGATACCATCGGGGGTCTCTCTAATGGCAAAGCGCCAGGCCCAGATGGATACACGACTGAGTTCTTTAAAATGCTGAAACCTGAAATTACCCCTGCATTGCTTTCGGTTTATAACCACATCTGGGGAGGGGGGCCATATTTGCAGAGGGGACACCTTGCAAACATTAAACTAATTGCCAAGGCAGACAAAGACCCAATAGACCCGGGCTCTTACCGCCCCATCTCCCTACTAAATGTAGACTCCAAGATACTCTCCAAAATAGTAGCCTCAAGACTGGGCGACATAATGCTCATACACTGCGCCCAATCGGGTTTCACCAAAGGAAGGTCGGCATCTGCTAACATTCGTAAAGTCCTAGCGGCCCTGGAATATGCAAAGTCAAATCCCTCGCAAGATGTGGCAATAGTCACCCTAGACGCCGAAAAGGCTTTAGACAATGTGAGTTTTCGATGGTTGTCACTAGTCATGCTTCGGTCTGGTCGGCCCCTTCAACGACTCTATTCACAGTATGTACTCTGCTCCGTCTACCACGGTCACGGCAGCAGGAATTCAGTCCCCCCCTTTCGGCTACACAGGGGTACGAGACAGGGCTGCCCCCTCTCCCCCTGCTTTTAAATCTCGCCTCCTCACCTCCACTCCCCTGCTACATGGGATACCGTTTGGACGAGAGGACATGAGAGTGGCTCTATTCGCCTACGACATACTTATATTCTCCACCTCCCCCCGCACAGACATCCATGCCATGCAGACTATTTTTGAACAATTTCGGTTGTGTTCTGGTCTGAAAATAAATTTCTCCAAGAGCGAGATCCTCCCCCTAGGGCCCTCCACCTCACAATCTCACCCCCTCCCCCCCTGCCTACGTACTGCCGACCGACATATCACCTACCTAGGCCTGAAAATTGGTAAGGAACCATCCTCTCTATACTATTTAAACTACCCACCTTTGTTCGCTAAGATGATGAATGAAATGGAAATATGGGCAGGGCTGCCCCTCTCGTTCTTTGGGAGATGTGCACTCTTCAAAATGATTAGCTTTGCCCGTCTACTCTATCCGCTACAGACCCTTCCCCTTCTCCTGAAGCATAAAGGTGTTCAAACCCTGAACAAAGCCATTGTCAAGTTTATATGGAAAAAGAGTAGGCCTCGAATTGCTCTTTCAAAGTTATACCTCCCGGGGAGCGAGGGGGGGGTGGGCTGGCCTCCCAAACATAAGGGTATATAATCTAGCCTGCCTTCTGAGAATTGGATTGGATTGGATACTAAGATCTTCCCGCTATTCTAACTATGCCTTAGAATCGGCCATGGTCGACCCCTTGGCCCTCCCAGCTCTCCTCCATAGCTCACCCCAAAAACTATCCAACTCCATTAAGCAAAATTTGCTCTTTTGTGACACTATTGTGGTGTGGAGAGAGATAAGGAAAAAGTTAGGCCTCTCCCCTCACATTTCTAGACTCCTCCCAATCTGTGGTAATCCCATGTTTACGCCTAGCCTCCAATATGAACCTTTCTCGAAATGGAAGGACAAAGGCTTAGTCGAAGTATGCTCCTTGTTCCAAGTCTCAGCTGGCAGTCCCAAACCTTTTTCCCAAATTATCAGAGTATGCGCTACCCCCTAGCCACTTTTACCAGTTTTTACAATATGTGGACTTTATAGCCAAAACATGCCCCAAGAAAGCTGTCAGATTTCAGTCCTCCTTTATAGACAGACTTGTCTCGGAAAAGAAATACTCTATATCAGACATCTACCGCCTATTATCTATGGAATTTATTAAACCCCTACACTGCACCTCCATATCATCCTGGACCAGGGATCTTCCTGACCAGATTGCCATTGACGACATTGTAAGAGGATATAGGACCACCAGATCCATCACCCCCTGTGAAACTTGGAGAGAAACACAATTTAAACTGATGCATAGGGCATACTACTCATTCTCCACCACAAAATCCCCTGACATTGGTCCCGCCTGTCCTTGGTGCTTGACCCGCAGGCCCACTTTGCTACACCGCCTCTGGAATTGTCCCCCTATTGACGCTTTCTGGCCCTCGATTCTCCAACATGTTAATGAAGTGACTAACCATCCCTTGAGGAGAGATCCCAGCCTCCTTTTGTTTGGATGCCCCCCTCAAAGCCTAGCGTCCGATGAAGATTTCATCATACTCCCCCAAGGTACCAAGCACTGGATCCTCCTCACACTTCTAATGGCTCGCAGGACCATTCTCAACCACTGGATTTCAGCCACCCCCCCCCCCTCACTGGCAGAAACAATAAGACATATGAAGTCCTTGCTCTACAAGGAAAACCTGGATTTGTATTCCTTCCCATCGCAATCAAGAGACAAGTTTGACAAGAAGTGGGCGGCCTTTATTAGACATAGTCTGTCAGAGTCTGAGCAACGAAATTTGCTATCCTCACCTTTTGCCTTTCTAACCTGACTTTAGTCCTTGATTGATGTCCCCCATAGATAACAGCGCCCCCCTCTTCCACATCTACTTCTCTACCTATCCACTTATGACCGAGTGATAAACCCGGGTGGATTTTGGTGTTTCATCTATACGGATCATATGATCCTACTATTGCTTGTGTTGAATTATGTATTTCTGTGTGTCTCATACTCTTGTTCCTTCCCCTCTCCCCCCCCCCCCCACTCCTCTTCTTCTCACTTTTCCCCTCCAATACTCCCCCTTCACTTCTTCTCTCTTCCCTCTCGTCTTTCCTTTCCGCTCATCCAATTTATGAAGTATAACGCTAGTATGTTATCTTCCAACCCCCAACTGCTCGCTCGCATCTGGACAACGTACCCCGCTAGGGCCATCAATAATCACTAATTCCATTAATGTCCCTAGTTTCACTATCTCTTAGGCGGCGTACACACGATCGGATATATCCGATGAAAACGGTCCGCGGACCATTTCCATCGGATATGTCCGATCGGGAGTTTGATCCGATGGCGTGTACACACCATCGGATCAAATTCCCCGCCGCCGGAAGGCGCGGTGACGTGGCGGTGACGCGGCGGTGACGTTGACGCCGCCGCGTCACCGCAACGTCACCGCACCAGGAAGTAAAACACTTCCGCGCATGCGCCGAATCCATTCGGCAGCGGCGCGGCGGCGGTGGGGGCCGACATGTCTGCTGGTAAGTGTACTAACCAGCAGACATGTCGGGCGGACAGATCCCCACCGGATAGATTTCAAAGCATGCTTTGAAATCTGTCGGGTGGACAAATCTGTCCGCTAGCCCATACACACGAGCGGAGATGTCTGCTGAAACGGTCCATCGGACCGTTTTCAGCGGACATATCCCCTCGTGTGTACGAGGCCTTACACTATTTTGATACGTTCCAGCTGCCTGAGAGCTGTTTAGTACACCTCACTATTGTTAGTTCTTGCTGTTGACTACGATCTACTCAAGGAGATATTGATTGTTACCCCTTTTTACTTATTATTTACGTGTATCTGCTTGTAAACCCAATAAATTGTTTTGGAAAAAAAAAAGATCCAAAGAGAACATCCACTGCATTTGACCGCATTTTAGGAGTCACAGAAATCCAGGTAGCTGCATGTTTTTTTTTTTTCAATGTATATACAGTAACTGCACATTTCTGATCGGGGGAATTACTACTCTAAACTGTTTTTTTTTTCTTCCGTTTACAGCCTGATAAATTCAGAAGGTCTGAGTAGAATCTGGCCATAGATAATACTGGTAGTCATTCCACTCCAAAGTCTTTTATCTTCTGCACAGGATTCTGGGGTCTTTTTTGAATGTCTATGTCTTGGTCTGTGTGATGAGGAGGGGGGAGGTATTAGTAGTCAGTCACATTCAGCTAACAATAAAGTAACTACTCACAAACATGGAGAAATAAAGGCCTTGATGTAGCTATAAATCCGGGGTCACCATTATAGTTCTCCGAAAAGAATCCTCGTCCAGGGCAATAAGCCGCAAATGTTATTGTACAGACGCGGAGACCAGGAAGAACCATCTTGTTCCACCGTGGAGCACATCGTATCGTCGTCGCACCGGAAGTGACGCGGGGGTCCCGGCCAGCCAATACAATATTCTTTTCGGAGAACTATAATGGTGACCCCGGATTTATAGCTACATCAATCCCTTTATTACTCCATGTTTGTGAGTAGTTACTTTATTGTCTTTTACTTATCATTTAATAAATGCTGACATACTGCACTTAGATTGGTGCATCTTTTTCTTGTGTTTCCTGATTCCTCCAGAGGCTCGCTTCTTCTTCAGGTGCTGCCGCTAAGTCCCCCTTTCCTACTCATTATATTTTTTAAACTGGACTGTCCGGATATCATATGAATATTTTTTCACTATACGGACCCATAGTGACTTTCCTCTTATGTTGACTTCAGTTTAGGTTGTATGCTTGAGTTGATCGTGCGCCACAAACCCATTTCTCTACAGTCATATTCAGCTGGACTTGTTCTGTAATGTAGAAGATGTTTTGTAGTTCATCCACTTCCTCAGTTATATAGAGTGATGAGAACGTATCCCGGCATTTATATCCACACATCTAGACCTGACACCTCCATCTAATCACCATTTAATGAGTCAGGGCAGATGTTGGTCATCTATGAACAGGATGGGGGGAGGGGGTAGGTTTTGTCTGGAGATGGGTTTAGGGTCAAAACTAGAATGTTTCTTGTATAAGTTCTGGATCAGCTTCCCCGGTGTAACTCACCTTGTCTCCTTTCCATGATATTAGCTCTGGTTCTAGTATAAGTTGCTGATCCTCTGAAAGGGACCCATCAAAGTGACCCACGTGCATCCAATCAGTGATATTTCCGCCTTTAATTCTTGTAATCCAATTTATAATTTCCATTGGGCTGGGCAGTTCTCCTTTATCATTAAAAATCATGACCTCGCCATTCAGATCCGTGTACTGGACTTGTTTTACATAGCGGGACAGCTTAAATAATGACAGAAATGATTATAGGTAACAAGTATATCGAAGGTTTAGTAATTTTGTTGAGTATAGATTGTTTATCTAGTTAAATCTCAATCAGAGAATGTCATCGGATCAGATGACCTGTTTTCTGAGCATTTATAATCAGATACATTTTATAGGGACTGTTTATAAACAATTTGCTTTGGGAATGTGATCGTTCCAGAGATAAATCAATAATTCTTTCCCTTTACAATACACTGGCTCAGCCTCATCTTGGATATACAGTTCAGTTTTGGTCACCAATCCTCAGGAAAGATGTCAATGAATTAGAAAGAGTTCAGTAAAGGGCAACAAAATGAACAAGGAGGACAGAGGATCTCATCTATGAGGACTGATAGATTACAGGCATTCACTCTGGAGAAGAGACAGGTAACCTTTTTGCCACCGGGTGCATATGTTGTACAGACCTGATGGCGGGGGTATTGCACACAATCCAGTGATTGCAGCAACTGGGATTGAATGTGAAACTGACAGGCAGCTTCCTGTCTGTAAGGTGAAAGCATTAGGGTGGTGCCACAGCCACATGATCGCTCCGGTATCGTCACCCCCCCACTGCAAACCCACCATGCTTACAGGGCTCTGCTTGCCCATCTGTGGGCCCAAGAGCTCCATGGTAGGTGCTGGTGGCTAATAGGGAAGGAGAAGAGAGGACACACATCCTCCCCTGAAAAAAAAACGAGGCCCCCCACCCCCATATACTGTATACACACGCACCAATGTAAACCCATTCACTGGGAGCACCTACGCGTGAAAATATTGATTTCGATACACATAATACATATTGCTAAGCATGCCAAAGTGAGATCAATAATTCTTATACAAGACCTCCTCCGTAATGCTAACGTGATACCTATAGGAGTCTTCTGAAGTGTCACCTATATAAAATACAGGGTACTGAGAGTTGACGCCATTTCATGGGTGCACAAACATTTAAGGTTTGGCATGTTGGGTATCAATTTACTCGGTGCAACCTCGTCTTTTATATTTATTTCATTTTTTGGCCTAAAGTTCACATTAGTGTGATTTCTACCGAAATGTTGCGTTTACTTAATCTTTGTGGTAATATTGTATGACATAAAAAAAATTGGAACTACCACTATTTTATTAGGAAAGAAAGACCGCCGCTCCAGACGAGTGAACCTCGGTGGTGAGTGTTGGTTCAAGAGATACCCGATGGGTCCAGGCAATGCACGAGGCACAAATAGAAGAAGGAAAATTATGGACAGCTGCACTCCAGTAGAATGTAAAAAATATTGACATATGCCTTTTAATCTAGTAAAAAACAAACACTACAAAAGCAAAAAAACAGCACGCGATGGGATTATACTATAATTATACTATGATCCCACCGCGTGCTGTTTTTTTGCTTTTGTAGTACTTGTTTTTTTACTAGATTAAAAGGCATATGTCAATATTTTTTACATTCTACTGGAGTGCGGCTGTCCATAATTTTCCTTCTTCCATTTGTACCACTATTTTATTCCCTAGGGTGCCTGCTTTCAGAAAATATATCACGTTTGGGGGTTTTGTGTAATCTTCAGGCCTTGTCAAAAAATGATTGCTTTGCCCTTGGATGGCAATCAACATCCTTGGAAACAATAGTGCCACATCCTGAATTAATTGGAATTGTGGAAAAAATAAAAATGGACTTTGTAGGCACTTTATATAAAAATACTAATTGATTTAATAATGAACAATTACAATACAAAATGTTAACATATCAATGAATACATAGTATTAAAACATGTTAAAGGGGAGTTCCAGCCAAATTTAGTGTTTATTAAAAGTCAGCAGCTACAAAAAGTGTAGCTGCTGGCTTTTAATAAACACACTCTCACCTGCTCCACGATCCAGCGACGCGCCGGCCGGGGGGTCAGCTCCCCCCCCCCCCTCCCCGGCCGGCGTATTCATCCTAAGTGTGGGCACCCGACCGTGACAGCCTTCGGCTTCACGGCCGGGCACCCACCCACTACGCATGGAGAGGCGATCGCATGGGACCTGTCAGTGTCCCATGCGATCGCCTACAGGGAGGGGCTGCTGTAGGCGATTAAGCTTAATCGCCTAACTAACCCCTCGGTGGAAGCAGGAAGTGGGACAGGAAGTCCCACTCCTCCTGAAGCCCCCACCCCCCCCCAAAAAAAATTACATGCCAAATGTGGCATGTAAGGGGGAGGGGAGTGGGTTGAGCGGAAGTTCAACATTTTTGGTGGAACTCCGCTTTAAGGGATATATAGAACCAGATGAATGGACCACATGGAGTGATTTGTGTTATTGTTGATCACTGGGGAACATTGCAGCATTCCATTTAATAAATACCATCCAAGTGGTGAGTATATTCTACATGAATTCCCATACCAGACTAACCCAAAGTCTGGTTTTAGTTTCTTATATTACTATATGTCATGGTTTTAATATATATACTTTCTATACCGTAGTTCCAAAGCTCCCGAAGAAGCGGATACATCCTGCGAAACTAGTCGAGCAAAACGTGGAACTCCCTACATGTCAAGGATTGAACAGTGTGGACCCAATGGGCCAGATTCAGGTAGAAGTTACGCGGCTTATCTCTAGATAAGCCGCGTAACTTCTAACCTACACCGGCGTGTCTGTTTTCTATATTCAGAAAACAAGATACGCTGGGATTGAGTTAAGATACGAGCGGCGTAATTGTATTTCGCCGTCGTATCGTAACTGCAATTTTAAAATGGCCGCTAGGGGCGTTCCTGCTGATTTACGCCGAGAATATGTAAATCAGCGAGATACGCAAATTCACGAACATACGCGGGCCCGAGGCAGTGACTTTACGCCGTTTACGTAAGGGTTTTCCCGGCGTAAAGATAATGCACTGAAAAGCAGGAGCATCCTATGTTAAGTATGGACGTCGTGACCGCGTCGTATTGGACGTAAGTTACATCGTTTGCGTAAGTCGATTCAGAATTGGGCTGGAGTAAGTTACGTTTACGTCGCTTTCATTGACAAGTAGTGACGAGATTTGGAGCACGCGCCTAATTTAAATAGGAGACGCTCCCTACCCGCCTATTTGGACTTAGGCCGACGAATTTACGCTACGCCGCCACAACTCTTTTTTTTTTTCTTTTTCTTTTTTTTTTTTTCCTCATCATACAAAATTTGTGTATTCATTTACAGTGGAACATAGAAAAAGTGCATATTGTACATAAATAATTAAATAAATACCAACTTCAAATTCCGTGTACATACTGTAGGTTATCCTATTAACTCCCACCCTCCCTCCCACCCTCCCTCTAACCCTTCCCCCCGTACTGACCCCGTCCCCCCTCCCAGGTGTCAATTCTACTAAGGTTTTACTTTACCGTTTATTTATTTAGGTATATTTATCTAGGTTTTTCTTAGTGCCGTACCGCTGAGATGGGGGGGCAGCCGGGGGGGTCCCTCCAAGCTACCAACGCAGGTTTAATCCCTAAGAAGAAGGGTCAGAGTTAGGTCCTTCCTATATTTAGTGTCTATTTGTTGGGGGGTTATTATTTTACAGTGTCGGGGGAAGCTGCCGGTTATATCGGTATTCTGTCTCTAAGCGGGGGCTCCTATATCTCTCAGCCATAGTCCCCAGACTCTCTCGAACCTTTTATAGTTTCCTTGTTTAATAAAGGCCACTCTCTCGCTCCAAATCAAAGTATTGATAGTTTCGGTCCAGTTCCTAACAAAGGGGGGGACATGCGCCTGCCATCTCTGTGCAATTAACTTGCGTGCCTGAAAGAGGCCTCGCAGTACGCCCTCTAAGGTTCCCGGAGGAATTCTATGGTCCTCTATATCCCCTAGGAGGCAAGTTCTAGCATCAGGCTCTAGGGAGGTCTTAAAGATGTCTTTGTGAATACAGCACTTGCGTGTAAAGTTACGACGGCGTAACGTAAATAAGAAAAGTTACGCCGCCGTTACTTTAGGCCGCCCTACCTGAATCTGGCCCAATGTGAACCAATGTTCCCCAGTGATCAACAATAACACAAATCACTCCATGTGGTCCATTCATCTGGTTCTATATATCCCTTAACATGTTTTAATACTATGTAATCATTGATATGTTAACATTTTGTAATCTTCAGGCCTAACATAATTTTTTAAACATGTGTGCAAAAAACACAAAAAAGTATAATATAGTGTACACAATAGCTCAAGTCATATTGTAATTGAATGTTATTAAACATTGAGCATGCCTTCTTGTTTGTCGCAAAGAAGGAGGGCGGCAGACTTAATGCAAGGTACAAAAGGTGTGGCAAAACTATTATTTTCAGGAGGGCTGAGCGGCCAAACCATGAGACATTGAGGTTCCCCCAATCTTTTAAATCCTGTTGTTTTTTTTCAAGGCAATTAGAAAATTTGAATTAGAATATTACATGTGTATGCCCTAAATCAGGCATCCTCAAACTACGGCCCTCCAGCTGTTGCGGAACTACAAATCCCATGAGGCATTGTGAAATTCTGACATTCACAGACATGACTGAGCATGATGGGAAATGCAGTTCCTGAACAACTGGAGGGCCATAGTTTGAGGACCCCTGCCCTAAATGTTTGGTAAACCATTGTACTAATATTATGTGACAGAGAAAAATTATATGGCAAACATTGTTTCTCCAGGGTCTCTGCTTTCAGAAAATATACTGTTTAGGGCAGGTGGCCCTCCAGCTGTCAAAAAACTACAGGTCCCATCCATCATGCCTCTATTTTTGCGTGTTAACATGCGTTGCGTGATGTCAGGTTGGTACGTCCACTATATACATGGACAGGCCACTGAGGTTAGAGTCAGGTGTGAAGCCAAGGTGGGGGCGGCAAAACAAAGATTTGTCTAGGGTGTCAAAATCCTTGCACCAGCACTAAACATGAACCTAAACCAGGTGTAATTTGTCTGGGCACATTGGGGCTGATTTACCAAACCAGTGCGCCATGACTCATGGTGCACAAGCAGGAGTAAAAGTGTTTTTGACATTTACAAAAGAGATACGCTGGCAGTGCAGTGTTTTTCTTCATTTACCAAAATGCCTAATGTGCCCAGGAGAGGACGCATAGTGTGCCTGTATAGACCTGGCGCACAACATTTGGAAATGTAAATCGCGGGGATTTGGCGGGAGTTTATTAGGGAAGGGAGGGGGTGATGCAGGGGAAGTGTAGTGACATGTGTTTGAATGTGTTTAGCGGGCCGAATTGAAAGGGAAAGTGATTTTAGGGAACCGATCCCCGTACGCTTGCACAATGCACCTGAACCTTGGGAGGTTCATTTGCATACTGGGCATGCACACAGGGAAATTCCGGGGATTACCGTGCACCTCGTCAGTAGGCTGAGAAATTCTTGGTAAATACCAAGCGGCGTAGCTGAAATTCCTGTGCGTGACGCGGCGCACGGGAATCTCCGACCTGTTTTCAGCCTACGCTGACCATGAAGGGGAACTCCGCGCCAAATTTCAAACTTGAAACCGGCGCGGGTTCCCCTCCAGGGGTACAGTAGGCTCTTCGGCTTGGTCTGGAACGTGAGGGGTTAAACCCACGCCAAAAACAGCATTGGGTTCCCCCCCCAGATCCAGACCAAACCCTTATCCCAGGCATGCAGTCTTGCCCAAACAGGAATGGGGGTGGGGACGAGCGAGCGCCC
Organism: Rana kukunoris; assembly: GCA_029574335.1. Taxonomy (NCBI): domain Eukaryota; kingdom Metazoa; phylum Chordata; class Amphibia; order Anura; family Ranidae; genus Rana; species Rana kukunoris. The sequence continues at coordinate 8,954,091 of CM056049.1, read as the reverse complement.
CCCCCCCTCCTGACCCGTACCAGACTGCATGCCCTCGACATGTGGGAGTGTGTGCTTTGGGGAGGGGGACACTTCCCCCCCCACCCCAAAGCACTCTTGTCCCCATGTCGATAGGGACAAGAGCCTCTTCCCGACAAACCTTGCCATTGGTTGTCGGGGTATGCGGGAAGGGCTAATCGGAATCTGAGAGCCCCCTTTAATAAGGAGGCCCCCAGATTCCAGCCCGCCACCCTATGTGAATGAGTATGGGGTACATCGTACCCCTACCTATTCACCTGGGGGAAAAGTGTAAAGTAAAAAATAATACACCACACAGAAAAAAAAAAAATATTAGTCAGCTCCGGGCGTGCTCCACCCCCCCCGGGGCTTCTGGCTGTCTTCCGCCAGGGCCCCCTTCATCACGAAGCTCCTTGCTTATGGGGGAGGGCCGCGGGCTTCGTCGTTTTTCGCCGGGGGGCCTCTCGATGGCCTCTTCTGCCTGGCTCCTCCGCTGAGGCCAGGGCTTCTCTCCGTTGTCTTCCGCCGCGGGGGGACACCCGTGGGCTTCTCTGGTTCCCTCCACTTCTGACTGGCTCCTCCGCTGGGGCCAGGGCTTCTCTCCGCTGTCTTCTTCCATTCAATGTTGACACGACAAGGTCCGGCACTGAAATGCCGACAGAGCAGTGCGCACCAACTTATATTGCCATAGGGCGTGGTCACCGGGTGATGCCACCATGTGACCTTAACCCATGTGGCATCACATTCCCATCATGCCCCGTGATGTCACATGGGTTGAGGTCACATGGTGGCATCACCCGGTGACCACGCCCTATGCCAATATAAGTTGGTGCGCACCGCTCTGTCAGCATTTTAGTGCCGGACCTCGGCGGAAAACGACGAAGCCTGCGGCCCTCCCCATAAGCAAGGAGCTTCGTGGTGAAGGGGGCCACGGTGGAATACAGCGGAGAGAATGGGGTGGGGGCCCGGCCGAAGATGGCGAGAACATCGGCGGGTGTTGCCCCTCCCGGCGGAAGACAGCCAGAAGCCCGGGGGAGACTGGAGCCCCCGGCAGAAGACAGCTAGAAGACCGGTGGGTAGGCGCACCCCCCGGCGGAAGACAGCTAGAAGCCCGCGGGTGATGCCCCACGGCGGAAGACAGCCAGAAGCCCGGGGGAGGCTGGAGCCCCCCGGCAGAAGACAGCTAGAAGCCCGAGGGGGGCGACACCCCCCCGTGTTCTCTGCCATTTTCCGCCGGCCCCTCGAATGTAAAAGAGCTTAATATGGGGTGGGGGCCCCAGCCAAAGATGGCGGAGAGCACAGGCGGGTGTCGCCCCCCCCCGGCGGAAGGCAGCTAGAAGCCCAGGGGGGCGACACCGCTGGGCCCCCCCGAATGTAAAGGAGCTTATTGGGGTGGGGGTGGCGGCGGAGAAGACCGGGGGTGTGGCCCCCCCGGGAAAAAGACACCCCATACTCATTCACATAGGGTGGGGGGCCGAAATCTGGGTTCCACCTTATTAAAGGGGGCTCTCAGATTCTGATAAGCCCCCCGACCGCATACCCCGACAACCAACGGCCAGGGTTGTCGGGAAGAGGCTCTTGTCCCTATCGACATGGGGACAAGAGTGCTTTGGGGTGGAGGGGCAGTCAGTCCCACCCCCTTTACAGTAATAACACACCCAGGGAACATAATTAACCCCTTCCTCGCCCCTAGTGTTACCCCTTCCCTGCCAGTGACATTTTTATAGTAAGCAATGCATTTTTATACCATTGGTCGCTATAAAAATGCAAAGGTCCCAAAAATGTCTCCGCCATAATGTCGCAGTACCGATAAAAAACACTGATCGCCGCTATTACTAGTAAAAAAAATATATATTCATAAAAAACCCATAAAACTAACCCCTATTTTGTAGACGCTATAACTTTTGCGCAAACCAATCAAACGCTTATTGTGATTTTTTTGGAACCAAAAATATGTCGAAGAATACGTATCGGCCTAAACTGAGGGAAAAAAAAGTTTATTTATATATATTTTTGGGGAGATTTATTATAGCAAACAAAAAAAAAGTTTTAATTGGAAGGAGGAATCCGCGCTTAGGACCTGTGGTTTTAGCTGCTGCCTCCCTAGGGATCTCCGAAGAGACCAGTCAGATATTAGAAGGTGATAGGGGGAATGGCGCTGCTTAATGGATCTGTGGTGCTTGACCTGTGGGTGGTGCTATATTAACTATGATATAGTACTTAAAGTATACCAATGTTGGGCAACTTGTAGACAGGGGTTAATCCATAGGTGAGGATTCCCTGAACCCACGTGATGCGGGAGCAAATAGGTTACCACTTTAATGTAAATTGTTACTGTTAACCATATGTGTATCAAAAATAGTGAGTGTCCCCCATCCAATGGTGTCCACAAAGGGTAGGTGATAGTGACCAAACACCAAGGTTAGTGGTTAGTCCTGTGTTCAATTCTGTAATTTCTACAAATGTAGAACAAGTGACTAGTGTGGTGATCCTATAAATCTCAAAGAAAAATGTGTCTCAAGGAAAAAGGGGGTGTGTAAAGAAAAATCAATCAATCTAAAAAGAGGGCCAGCCTGCCCATTAATTCTATGGTTATAATCCAAATCAAAACACAAGGGTGTATAAACACGACACAACACCACAATCTTAGTGTTAAATTAAACCATCAGTATGGTAAACACAGAATAATAAAAAATTAAATTAAAATGCGATGTGTAGGATTTCAATTGGCCAGACTCCGATGTGTCATCAGGATACTGTGCAGGCCAGGTGTAAGAAACCAGTTAATAAGCTGCGTGGAAGCTCAAGGGATGAGCCTGGGTGTGCAAACTCAAAATAGGTGGTAAGTCACCACGTGAGGGTTAACACCCCCTAGTGAGCGCTAGGTAGGTCTAAGTTGCAGTGAATAAAATAACATAGGTATATAAATGAAAATCAAAAATACAAAAATACAAAAATACAGAGTTGATATAGATGAGAAATGCAAAGAGTTCTGATATGCACTAATTAAGTTGCGTTGCAGATGATTAATGGATATTACTGCAGAGAGCTTCTATTGGTGACTTAAGTGCTGTTTCCTTTTAAAGGGTGCTGTTCCGTGACTTTTGTGCTCCCCCTCCTAGGACCCCACTCACCAGATGTTGTCACCCTCCAGGGGCAATTAGGCAGATGGTGGTGGTACCTTTAGTATTCCTGGTATATAACGATCTGTGTATTCCCAGCGGTTGTTCCAAGATGTATAAAGAGGGTCTGGAAAGGTTCCAATGCGGTGCTCACGGTGTCACTCAAGAAAAAATAATAAAAAATATCTCCATAGCGTGATATGTATAAAACTCACAGGGCTTTTATTGTAAAAAAAGAAAAGTGGTCATTTCCACCATAAAAGCTCAGAGGCACCTGAGCTGGTGCATAAAATGACAGAAAAAAGTAAATTGAAACAAACAAAATTTAAAAACAAAATATAAAAACAAACAAAGTTCAAAGCAGGTGTAGTCACCGCATTGGAACCTTTCCAGACCCTCTTTATACATCTTGGAACAACCGCTGGGAATACACAGATCGTTATATACCAGGAATACTAAAGGTACCACCACCATCTGCCTAATTGCCCCTGGAGGGTGACAACATCTGGTGAGTGGGGTCCTAGGAGGGGGAGCACAAAAGTCACGGAACAGCACCCTTTAAAAGGAAACAGCACTTAAGTCACCAATAGAAGCTCTCTGCAGTAATATCCATTAATCATCTGCAACGCAACTTAATTAGTGCATATCAGAACTCTTTGCATTTCTCATCTATATCAACTCTGTATTTTTGTATTTTTGTATTTTTGATTTTCATTTATATACCTATGTTATTTTATTCACTGCAACTTAGACCTACCTAGCGCTCACTAGGGGGTGTTAACCCTCACGTGGTGACTTACCACCTATTTTGAGTTTGCACACCCAGGCTCATCCCTTGAGCTTCCACGCAGCTTATTAACTGGGTTTCTTACACCTGGCCTGCACAGTATCCTGATGACACATCGGAGTCTGGCCAATTGAAATCCTACACATCGCATTTTAATTTAATTTTTTATTATTCTGTGTTTACCATACTGATGGTTTAATTTAACACTAAGATTGTGGTGTTGTGTCGTGTTTATACACCCTTGTGTTTTGATTTGGATTATAACCATAGAATTAATGGGCAGGCTGGCCCTCTTTTTAGATTGATTGATTTTTCTTTACACACCCCCTTTTTCCTTGAGACACATTTTTCTTTGAGATTTATAGGATCACCACACTAGTCACTTGTTCTACATTTGTAGAAATTACAGAATTGAACACAGGACTAACCACTAACCTTGGTGTTTGGTCACTATCACCTACCCTTTGTGGACACCATTGGATGGGGGACACTCACTATTTTTGATACACATATGGTTAACAGTAACAATTTACATTAAAGTGGTAACCTATTTGCTCCCGCATCACGTGGGTTCAGGGAATCCTCACCTATGGATTAACCCCTGTCTACAAGTTGCCCAACATTGGTATACTTTAAGTACTATATCATAGTTAATATAGCACCACCCACAGGTCAAGCACCACAGATCCATTAAGCAGCGCCATTCCCCCTATCACCTTCTAATAAAAAAAAAGTTTTATTTTTATTTAAAAAATTGTCGCTCTACTTTTGTTTATAGCAAAAATAAGAAAAAACGCAGAGGTGATCAAATACCACCAAAAAAAAAACAATTTGTGGGAAAAAGAAGGACGCCAATTTTGTTTGGGGGCCACGTCGCACAACCGCACAATTGTCAGTTAAAACGACGCAGTGCTGAATCGCAAAAACTGGCCCGGTCAGTGACCAGTAATATGGTCTGGGGCTCAAGTGGTTAAAGATTAACGAAAACACTAAAGTTAGCCCAATTTTTGGCGATAATGTGAAAGATGATGTTACACCGAGTAAATAGATACCTAACATGTCACGCTTTAATATTGCACACACTCATTGAATGGCACCAAACTTCAGTACTTGAAAATACCCATAGGCAACACTTTTTTTTATTTCATGTTACCAGTTTAGAGTTACAGAGGAGGTCTAGTGCTAAAAGTATTGCTCTCGCTCTAACGCACGCTATGATACCTCACATGTGTGGTTTGAACGGTGCTTACATATGTGGGCGGGACGTACACATTTAAGTCCCACCCACATATGTAAACACCATTCAAACCACACATGTGAGGTATCATAGCGTGCGTAAGAGTGAGAGCAATACTTTTAGCACTAGACCTCCTCTGTAACTCTAAACTGGTAACCTGAAAAAAAATGGTGCGTGTTCGCTTCTGACTGCGAGCTACTAGGGACAGGGGCGTTTTAATTATTATTATTTATGTTTGTTACGTAAAAATTCAATAAGACCTCCCCTTCAGGTTGGAAAGCATCCGTTCAGGGGGAAAAAACAAAAAAAAAATACAGCTCTCATGCTTTCATCCGCCATTGCAGCTTTGATTATGTTAATGCATCTCGAGTGAACTGGGCATGCTCAGAGACTTAGAAAATTTTAGCTGTTTTTTTTGCCTCAAAATGACTTGCATGTTTCTGAGCATGCTCAGAAAGCGTGGTTTTTGGGTTAGTAATTTAAGGACATCCTTAACAGGTGTAAGCAGTTACAAGCGCACACAAACTAGAGGCTGACATTTCTTCATGTGTTTCCAATAGGTTCATTAGCACACATGTTATAAAAAGTGTCGATAGAGCACATGTCAGCTGCCCTGAGAGGGGGCAGACTGGTTGGCAAGAATGCCGGTGCGGAACAGAGATGTTTTGGAGCAAGGTTATTTTTTTGGGGGGGAAATTGTTTTATTTGATGATGTTCACTTTGATGTTTTTGTCTGCTGAATAATTTAGCAAAATGTTTCTCAAGACGTTAATGACTAATGTTTTAATCCTGTGGGTCTATCCTGTTATTTCAAAAGCATAAACCATATTCCACTTAGGCTCCATTCACATCTAAGCGACAAAACGCCGGTCGCCCGTCGCTCTTGTCGCTCGAGATGTGAAATAACATTGCGGTCTATGGAGATGGTTCACATCTCAACGCCTGTCGCCTGAAAAAAAGTCCCGGACCCTTTTTCTCAGGCGACATTGGCGTTTCCTCATAGACCGCAATGTTAAAGAAAGATAAAACTTTCTTTTTTTTTCTACAGGCGGCAAGATAAGCCGCGTACGCGTCGTATCGTGTCGCCTAGGTGTGAATGCAGCCTTACTGTCTGAAATCAACCAAGGTATATTTTTGTTTTTTATGTTTATTTTTGTTTGTGTGTGTTTATTTTATTTTTTTTGTTTTGCTTTCCTTGTTTTGTGGACCAATAAAATTACTTTCAAATCTTGAAGGTTGTTTTGTGATATTTTTTCATGCTCCGGATTTTGACAGCTGCAGCTGAAATAGTTTGGGCCTAAACCATCAAGTGTGATTTGTCTCTAAGCGTCTTTCCTGGTGTGGATGCATGAAATGTTTGCTGCCATGTTTAGTCACCAGAAAAGGAAAGACAAAGCGGTAAGTATTGTGTCCTCTTTACTGTAAGTACCCCCGCCAGGACAGGTTTGGTGGATTTCTCTTATCAAGAATTGATGTCCAGACTGTCTTTTTAAAGCACATGTGCAAGATGAAGGAAAACCTGCAAACATGGCCTGTTGGGGGGGGGGTGGGGGGGGGCGGTGTAATGGTGCACAGGCTTGAAATTCTGATTTACAGCGCTGTGCTTGAAACTAGCACAAGACAATCCTATTCTAATTGTGGGTGTTGGAGGGAAGCCAAGTGAGTGTTAGAACCCCTGCTAGTGTTTTTAGGTTGGTCTTTGTGTCCCTTTTCTTAAAATTGGCTTCACTTCCTGTCACACAACTGAACAGAAAGTGAGGTTAAAACCCTACCAATGGTCTTTTCTTCGGGACACGGGTCAATCTAACTAGTGTCACCATTAAGCAAATTGCACTGCTGTGTACACCACAAATGATTAGTTACTTTGGGGTTTAGTAAAGGCAAAGCCGCTCTGCAGTAGAAGCGTAGGCAATGAAAATCAGAAGGGAAGCACTGATGGTTTTAACTTCCAATCCCGCCAAGTTTTTTTTCTTCCTTGCTTGTCCACTTGTAGTGCAAAGTGGATTTGTCTTTAGTAAATAGACCCCAAAGTCCAAGATCCCTACTAATCTGGGGTGTACACAGCAAAATGCAATTTCCATAATGGGAAACTATTTACCACTTGACCACTGGGCACTTAAACCCCCTTCCTAACCAGACCAATTTTCAGCTTTCGGTGCTCTCACAATTTGAATGACAATTACTCAGTCATACAACATTCTACCCATTTGAAATTTTTGTCCTTTTTTTCACGCAAATAGAGCTTTCTTTTGGTGGTATTTGATCACCTCTGCGTTTTTTATTTTTTGCGCTATAAAAGAAAAACGACTGAAAATTCTGTAAAAAAAAAAAAAATCTTGTTTCTGTCATATTAGCGGGTTATTTCTCACACACAGCATATGCATACCACAAATTACACCCCAAAACACATTCTGCTATTCCTCCCGAGTATGGCGATACCCCATGTGTGGGACTTTTACACAGCGTGGCCACATACAGAGGCCCAACATGCAGGGAACGCCATCAGGCGTTCTGGAGCACCATCAGACCAATTCTGACATTTCTCTCCTACATGGAAAAATCATCATTTATTTGCTAGAAAATTACATAGAACCCCAAAACATTATATATGCTTTTTTAGCAAAGACCCTAGAGAATACAATGGCGGCGGTTACAACTTTTTATCTCGCACGGTATTTTCGTAGAAATTTTTTGAACGCGTGTTTTAAAAAAAAAAACTGTTTTGTGCTAAAAAAAAAAAAAAAACAGTAAGGTTAGCCCAATTTTTTTTCATAATGTGAAAGATGACGTTACGCCGAGTAAATAGATACCCAACATGTCACACTTCAAAATTGCGCACGCTCATGGAATGGCGCCAAACTTCGCTACCTAAAAATCCCCATAGGCGATAGTATTTGGGTATTGCAGAGTATTTGGGTATTGCAGAGTATCGCACAGGGTATTGCGGTATTGGGGTACTGAGGTATTGGGGTATTGGAGTACTGGAGTATTGGGGTATTGGGGTACTGGAGTATTGGGGTACTGGAGTATTGGGGCACTGGAGTACTGCAGAGTATTGGGGCACTGGAGTACTGCAGAGTATTGGGGTACTGGAGTACTGCAGAGTATTGGGGTACTGGAGTACTGCAGAGTATTGGGGTACTGGAGTACTGCAGAGTATTGGGGTACTGGAGTACTGCAGAGTATTGGGGTACTGCAGAGTATTGGAGTACTGGGGTACTGCAGAGTACTGGGGTACTGCAGAGTATTGGGGTATTGGGGTACTGGGGTATTGCAGAGTATTGGGGTACTGGGGTATTGCAGAGTATTGGGGTACTGGGGTATTGCAGAGTATTGGGGTACTGGGGTATTGCAGAGTATTGGAGTACTGGGGTATTGCAGAGTATTGGAGTACTGGGGTATTGCAGCGTACTGGGGTACTGGGGTATTGTGGGGTAATGCAGGGTACTGGGGTATTGTGGGGTACTGGGGTAATGCAGGGTACTGGGGTATTGTGGGGTACTGGGGTAATGCAGGGTACTGGGGTATTGTGGGGTACTGGGGTATTGTGGGGTACTGGGGTATTGTGGGGTACTGGGGTAATGCTGGGTACTGGGGTAATGCAGGGTACTGGGGGATTGCAGGGTACTGGGGGATTGCAGAGCTGGGATGTTTTGAGGGATGGCTGGATCTGTGACTGCATTTGTCACAGATCCAGCCACAGCTCAGCTGCTGACACCCAGCTCCCCCCCCTCTCCTCGCACACTGTACCGAACGGTACAGAGAGGAGAGGGAGGAGAGGGAGGAACCGGCGTCATCAAATGACGCCGGTTTGTTTACAAGTGATCGCACCGTCATTTGACGGCGCAATCACGTGGTAAACGGCCGCTATCAGCGGCAATTTACCGTGATCCGTGATGCGCCGGGTCTTCTAGACCCGGCGATCACGGACACTTTCGCGAGCGCGTCCCAGGGGACGCGCAATCGCGGAAGTGAAGGACGACGTCCCAGGGACGTCGTGTCAAAACTACTGGACCGCGCTGTAGCAGTATTTTCGCTATAGCGCGGTCGGCAAGTGGTTAAGATTGATCTGTGTGTCCCCAACAAAAGACATTTGTCAGGTTTTTCCCTCGCGTCCTGTTTGGCTGTGTGGCAGGAAGTGAATGAATTAAGTAGAAAGTGACAACATTTGTGAGGTGTCTTTACCCTATCAGGGGTGCAGGCATCCCCAAAACAAACAAGAAAATAGTTGATTTAACATTGGGTGGTGTTTGTGGGGGTCCCTAACACACATTCATACATATTTGCAACGCTGGATCCTGGCCTATTGGCATGGTTATATTTTCTTAGGCCTCTCAATAAAATTATCTGAAATTTGGTGTTAAACTGGAACTATAATCATCACTTCTTTATTTATTTTTCTTTCATTTTGGATAGAGTTGGGGGAGGGTTATAAGCCCTGTCAGTTTATTTTGTATTATCCCTGTCTGTTTGGGGAGATTGGCCTTCACTTCCTGCCCCATAGCCAAACAGGAAGTGAGAGAAAACTATGCAAATTAAGGTACTCCTGTGACCCTCCCCCCACAGAATTTGTGTGTGTCCCCTGAAAATTCCTGGGCGGGTCATAAAAAAACAGGGTGTGGCCTTGACAGGAAGGGTGCGTCATTTTTCTATTAGGAGGTGCAGAAATTTTGTCAGGCCTAGGGCAGCACAAAACCTAAATATCCTACTGCATATTAGGGCTTATTTAGACAGGATCCAATTTACAGCATGTTTTTAGATTGTGGGAGAAAGCCCACGCAGGCACACGGAGAACATGCAAACTCCAGGCAGATGGTGCCACGGGCGGGATTCAAACCAGCGACCCTTTTGCTGCTAGGTGAACGTGCTATACACTACACCACTGTGCTGAACGAACATGATCGCAGCTGAAAGCATGAGATCAGTGTTTTTTTTTTTCAATTCCATGCTTTCCAGCCTGGAGGACAGATGTGGGGTCTAATTGACCCCGCCTTTCTCTATAAAGAGGACCTGTCACACACTAGTCCTATTACAAGGGATGTTTACATTCCTTGTAATAGGAAGAAAAGTGAAAAAATAAAACAAAAAAGGGACAAAAAAGTGCAAAACTAAAAATATTATGTTAAAAAAACAAATAAAAATCTAAAAAAAACACCCCTGTCCCTAGTAGCTCGCACATTTAGAAGCGAACACGCATGCAAGTCCCACCCACATATGTAAACACCGTTCAAACCCCACATGTGAGGTATTGCCGCGTGCATTAGAGTGAGAGCAATAATTTTAGCACTAGACCTCCTCTGTAACTCAAAACTGGTAACCGGAAAAAAAAATCAAGCGTCGCCTATAGAGATTTTTAAGACCAAAGTTTAGCTCCATTCCATGAGTGTGCGCAATATGAAAGCGTGACAAGTTAGGTATCTATTTACTCGGTGTAACATCATCTTTCACATTATCCCTAAACATTGGGCTGGCTTTACTGCTTTGTTATTTTTTAATTCATGGAACAGTTTTTTTTTAAGCAAAAATAAAAAAGGCGTTAAAAAATTTTTTGCGCAAATACCGTTGGAAATTTTTACTAAAAAAATCCCCGCCAATTTATTCCCTAGGATGTCTGCTAATAAAATATATATAATGTTTGGGGGTCCTGAGTAATTTTCAAGGAAGAAAATATAATTGTTACATGAAGGAGAGAAGTGCCAGAATAGGCGCGGTATGGAAGTGGTTAACCACTTCCCGCCCGGCCAATAGCCGATTTACGGCCGGGAAGTGGTTATGAAATCGTGACAGGCCGTTCTCAAACGGCCTGCACGATTTCATGCCGCACGCGCCCGTGCGGGCGCGCAGCGCGGCGATCGGTGATGCGGGGTGTCAGTCAGACACCCTGCACCTCCGATCTCGGTAACGAGTCTCCGGCGGAGCCTCGTTACCACGTGATCAGCCGTGTCCAATCACGGCTGATCACGATGTAAACAGGAAGAGCCGCCGACGGCTCTTCCTCACTCGCGTCTGACAGACGCATGTAGAGGAGAGCCGATCAGCGGCTCTCCTGACAGGGGGGGTTCGCGCTGATTGTTTATCAGCGCAGCCCCCCCTCGGATCGCCACACTAGACCACCAGGGAAATAAAAAAAATACAAAAAAAAAATACAAAAAAAATGACAAAAAATAAAATGACAAAAAAATTAAATGATAAAAAAAAAAGGGGGGCAGTAAAAAAAATGATGCCAATCAGTGCCCACACATGGGCACTGATTGGCAACATTGATCCATCAGTGCCACCCCTCAGTGATCATCAGTGCCACCCCAGTGTCTGTCAGTGCCACCCCACAGTGCCAATCCATGCCCAGTGCCCACCTACCAGTGCCCACCTGTGCCACCTATCAGTGCCCACCTGTGCCACCTATCAGTGCCCACATGTGCCGCCTATCAGTGCCCACCTGTGCCGCCTATCAGTGCCCACCTGTGCCGCCTATGAGTGCCCACCTGTGCCGCCTATGAGTGCCCACCTGTGCCGCCTATGAGTGCCCAGTGCTGCCTATGAGTGCCCATCAGTGCCGCCCATGAGTGCCCATCAGTGCCGCCCATGAGTGCCCATCAGTGCCCAATACCAGCGCCGCCTATCAGTGCCCATCAGTGCTACCTAATCGGTGCCCATCAGAACTACCTCATCGGTGCCCATCAGTGCCACCTCATCGGTGCCCATCAGTGCCACCATATCAGTGCCCATAATTGAAAGAGAAAACATACTCATTTACAAAAAAATTAACAGAAAAAAATAAAAACTTTATTTTTTTTTCAAAATCTTCGCTCTATTTTTAGTTGTTGCACAAAAAAAAAAAACGCAGAGGTGATCAAATACCACCAAAAGAAAGCTCTATTTGTGGGGAAAAAAGGACGCCAATTTTGTTTGGGTGCAGTGTAGCATGACCGCGCAATTGTCATTCAAATTGCGACAGTGCTGAAAGCTGAAAATTGGCTTGGGCGGGAAGGTGCGTAAGTGCCTGGTATGGAAGTGGTTAAAGTGCAACAATAAAAGTGAAATATTCCTTTAAATTTCATACCATGGGGGCTGTAATGTCAGCATGTGAAAAGTGACATTCTGAAGGAAAAAATCCACTTAAAACTGACTCGCGGCAATAATGAATTGTCGGCTCCCGGCAATTGTGAGAAGATTCATTCATAAAAAATAAAAAAAAGCCGGGGGGTTCCCCCAAATTCCATTAGAAGGCCCTTCAGGTCTGGTGTGGATTTTAAGGGGAACTCCACCCAAATAAAAAAAAAATGGCGTGAAGTCCCCCCCAAAATACACACCAGACCCTTATCCGAGCATATTGACCTGGCCGGCCACAGAAAAGAGGGGGGGACAGAGCGCGCCCCCCTCTCCTGAACCGCACCAGGCCACATGCCCTCAACATTGGTTGATGAGGACAAGGGCCTCATCCCCACAACACTTTGTGGGGGTCTGCGGGCAGGAGGCTTATCGAAATCTGGAAGACCCCTTTAACAAAGGGGCCCCCCAGATCCCAGCCCCCCCTGTGTGAAATGGTAATGGGGTACAGTGTACCTCTACCATTTCACGAAAAACGACGGTTTTTGACAAGTCCTTTATTAATATCTTCTTTCCGCTTCTTCTTCTTCCATCTTCTTCTTTTCTTCTTTCCTTTGGGTTTCTTCCTCCATCTTCTTCTTCCTCTGCTTCTTTCTTGGGGTCTTCTAGTGCCGCATCTTGACCGGCGTCTTCTTCCATCTTCTTCTCCTTCCGCTGGCGTTCTCGTCCGCATCTTCTCCTTCTTCTTCACCCGAGGCGCCGCTTCCAATTGAATTCCCTGCTGTGTGCCAGACCATGCCCCCCTCTGACGCCACGGGCAAACTCTTAGGAAAGTCCCCATGTGGTGCATGTGCGTCAGAGGGGGGCGTGGTCACATGAGCGTCAGACGGCGGGGAATTCAATTGGAAGCCCCCCTCTGACGCCGGTCAAGATGCGGGATGAGAAGACAGAAGCAGAGGAAGAAGAAGAAGAGGATGGAGGAAGAAACCCGTAGGAAAGAAGAAAAGAGGAAGATGGAAGAAGAAAGAAGATATTAATAAAAGACTTGTCAAAAACCGGCTCTTGTCTTTTTTTACACTTGACACGTTTGTTTTCGTGAAATGGTAGAGGTACAATGTACCCCATTACCATTTCACACAGGGGAGGGGCCGGGATCTGGGGGGCCCCTTTGTTAAAGGGGTCTTCCATATTTCGATAAGCCTCCTGCCCGCAGACCCCCACAACCACCGGGCAAGGGTTGTGGGGATGAGGCCCTTGTCCTCATCAACATGGGGACAAGGTGCTTTGGGGGGCACCCCAAAGCACCCTCCCAATGTTGAGGGCATGTGGCCTGGTGCGGTTCAGGAGAGGGGGGGCCGCGCTCTGTCCCCCCTCTTTTCTGCGGCCGGCCAGGTCAACGTGCTCTGATAAGGGTCTGGTGTGGATTTTGGGGGGACTCCACGCCATTTTTTTTTATTTGGGGTGGAGTTACCCTTAAAATCCACACCAGACCTGAAGGGCCTGGTAGGGATATTTGGGGGGAACCCCACGTAATTAAAAAAAAAAAAATGATGGCGGGGTTCCCCTTAATATCCATATCAGACCTGAAGGACCTTCTAATGGAATTTAGGGGGGGACCCCAACATTTGTTTTTTGTTTTATGAATGAATCTCTCACAATTGCCAGGAGCCGACAATTCATTATTGCCGCGAGTCAGTTTTAAACAACTTTTTTTTCTTCAGAATGTCATTTTGTGTAGAGACAGTTCTAACCACAGGAAACGTGCGATTTTTCACATGCTGACATTACACCCCCCCATGGTACGAAATTTAATGGAATATTTCAAATGACGTGGGGTTCCCCCCAAATATCCATACCAGGCCCTTCAGGTCTGGTGTGGAATTTAAGGGGAACTCCACCCCAAATTTAAAAAAAATGGCGTGAAGCCCCCCCCAAAATACACACCAGACCCTTATCCGCACACGTTGACCTGGCCGGCCGCAGAAAAGAGGGGAGACAGAGCGTGCCCCCCTCTCCTGAACCGCACCAGGCCACATGCCCTCAACATTGGGAGGGTGCTTTGGGGTCCCCCCCAAAGCACCTTGTCCCCATGTTGATGAGGACAAGAGCCTCATCCCCACAACCCTTGCCCGGGGTTGTGGGGGTCTGCGGGCAGGAGGCTTATCGAAATCTGGAAGACCCCTTTAACAAAGGGGCCCCCCAGATCCCGCCAACCCCTGTGTGAAATGGTAATGGGGTACATTGTACCTCTACCATTTCACGAAAAAAAAAGTGTCAAGTGTAAAAAAAGACAAGAGCCGGTCTTTGACAAGTCCTTTATTAATATCTTCCTTCTTCTTCCATCTCCTTCTTTTCTTCTTTCCTTCGGGTTTCTTCCTCCATCTTCTTCATCTTCCTCTGCTTCTGTCTTCTCGTCCCACATCTTGACCGGCGTCTTCTTCCATCTTCTTCTCCTTCCGCTGGCGTTCTCGTCCGCATCTTCTTCTTCTTCTTCGCTGGAGGTGCCGCTTCCAATTCAATTCCCCGCTGTGTGCCGGACCACGCCCCCATCTGACGCCACGGGTAATCTCCTAGGAAAGTCACCGTGTGCTGCATGTGCGTCAGAGGGGGGCGTGGTCACAAGAGCGTCACACGGCAGGAAATTCAATTGGAAGCTTGTGCGCGGCTTCTTCTTCGCCGGAGGCTCGGCTTCCAATTGAATTGCCCGCCGTCTGACGCTCATGTGACCACGCCCCCCTCTGACACACATGCAGCACACAGGGACTTTCCTAAGAGTTTGCCCGTGGCATCAGAGGGGGGCGTGGTCCAGCACACGGCGGGGAATTCAATTGGAAGCGGCGCAGAAGAAGGAGAAGATGCAGACGAGAACGCCAGCGGAAGGAGAAGAAGATGGAAGAAGACGCCGGTCAAGATGTGGCACTAGAAGACCCAAGAAAGAAGCAGAGGAAGAAGAAGAAGATGGAGAAAGAAACCCGAAGGAAAGAAGAAAAGAAGAAGATGGGAGAAGAAGAAGCGGAAAGAAGATATTAATAAAGGACTTGTCAAAAACTGGCTCTTGTCTTTTTTTTACACTTTTCACATTTTTTTTGTGAAATGGTAGAGGTACAATGTACCCCATTACCATTTCACATAGGGGGGGCCCCTTTGTTAAAGGGGTCTTCCAGATTTCGATAAGCCTCCTGCCCGCAGACCCCCACAACCACCGGGCAAGGGTTGTGGGGATGGGGCCCTTGTCCTCAACAACATGGGGACACTGTGCTTTGGGGGGCACCCCAAAGCACCCTCTGGATGTTGAGGGCATGTGGCCTGGTGTGGTTCAGGAGAGGGGGGGCGCGCTCTGTCCCCCCTCTTTTCTGCGGCCGGCCAGGTCAACGTGCTCGGATAAGGGTCTGGTGTGGATTTTGGGGGGACTCCACACCATTTTTTTTTAATTGATGGCGGGGTTCCCCTTAATACCCATATCAGACCTGAAGGGCCTTCTAATGGAATTTGGGGGGACCCCCACGCTTTTTTTTTTTTGTTTTATGAATGAATCTTCTCACAATTGCCAGGAGCCGACAATTCATTATTGCCGCGAGTCAGTTTTAAACGGCTTTTTTTCTTCAGAATGTCATTTTGTGCAGGGACATTTCTAACCATGGGAAACGTGCACTTTTTCACATGCTGACTTTACAGCCCCCCATGGTACAAAATTTAAAGGAATATTAGACTTTTATTGTTGCACTTTTAGCATTATTAAAATCACTGCTCCCGAAAAAACGGCAGTTTAAAAAAAAAAGCATTGGTACATGTCCCCTGGGGCAGGACTGAGGTCCCCAAACACTTTTTAGGACAAAACTTGCAGATTAGCCTTTAAAATGAACACTTCCGATTTCCCCCATAGACTTTAACAGGGAGTTCGGCGGCGGCTTTACTTATCAATTGCATTGCGCTGCTGCTGCGCCCGGTACATGCGCCTAATTAGGGATTCATCCAGCGCACTAATTAAGGCATGTACCGGCGCAGCGCAGTGACGATAGCAAATCAGCCCCACTGTGTTCCAGTACTGAACTGACCGAGTATAAAAAGATACAAGTAAACTTTCATTGGATGCTCTCACCTTATACTTTAGGGTGTGTGAATTTATTTCAGATTTTTTGTTATTTATTTTAAAAGAGAAATCCATGTCATGTAATGCTTGAGCCAAAATGTAGACTGCAATATACACTCTATAGGATGTTTTCTCATCAGGAAAATAAAAACCAAGTGTAAATGTCTCCACACCGCAGTCCCTAAGAGGTATTCTAGTTGTAAGTGGAATAAGGAAATTTTTCATTTGGTTTTTTGAAAAGCATCCACATTCAGATATGAGAATATCCTCCATCAGGGGGTCATTTTGGTGTCTGGATGGATAAATGCTATAAAAATATTCCAGCAATCCCTTTATGTAGAGATGGGGGAATGTAAACACCAAGCTGCAGTTACTGAGAATAAAAAACATTTCACTCATTGACCAAGAATCTGGTATAATAAATGTTTTCTCCATGAAATAAGGGACATTATTATCCAAAAACTTGTAATAAGTCATACTAACTGAGCCACAAATAATAAGAACTTCCGTAGTTGAGGTCCGCAGCTCTGGAGGAATTTTATTATAATTCTTTACAGACACCAGAATCTTGAATTCAATACAAATTCCATGATTAGATAAATGTTTGCTGAGATGTTGGATCTCCCTCTCTCCGTATTCATCATCAGATGTAAGGATCCCGACCCAGTTCCACTTCAACCTTTCCAGTAACTTTGCTATGGCCACATATTGCATTTCATCATCTGGAACTGTCCGGAAAAAGTTTGGATACATCTTTCTATCACTCAGCAAAGTATCTCTGGCTCCATAACTAATCTAGAAAGAAAGAAAACTAACTGTCTGTATAAATAATGTGGAACTCCTAATATCCAAATGGACATAATAAAACCTTAAACAGCTTCAACTCTTCTGGGAAGGCTGTCCACAAGACTTAGGAGTGTGTCTATGGGAATGTTTGATAATTCTTCCGGAAGGGCATTTGAGAGGCCTGGCTCAAGTCTCAGCTTTAATTCATTCCAAAAGTGTTCTTTTGGGTTGAGGTCAGAACTCTGTGCAGGTCAGTCAAGTTCCTCCACCCCAAATACACCCATCCATGTCTTTATGGACCTTGCTTTGTCCACTGGTCCAAATCATTCGGTGGATGGGAGATTAAGGGGTGGGGTTGTTTTTCAAGGGTTAGGCTTGGCCCCTTAATTGCAGTAAAGGGAGCTCTTAAGGTGTCAGCATACCAAGACATTTTGGACAATTTTATGCTCCCAACTTTGTGGGAACAGTTTTGGGATGGCCCCTTCCTGTACCAACATGACTGCACACCAGTGATCAAAGCAAGGTCCATAAAGACATGGATGAGTGTGTTTGGGGGGAAGGAACTTGACTGGCCTACACAGAGTCCAGACCTCAACCCCAAATAACACACATTTGGGATGAATTAGACTGCAGACTGTGAGCCAGGCCTCCTCGTCCAACATCAGTGCCTGACCTCACAATTGTTATTCTGGAAGAATGGTCAAACATTCCCATAGGCACACTCCTAAACGTTGTGGATGGCCTTCCCAGAAGAGTTGAAGCTGTTAAAGCTGCAAAGGGTGGGTCAACTCAATATTAAACCATATACACTGAGACTGGGATGCCATTAAAGTTCATGTGCGTGTAACTGCAGGTGTACCAATACTTTTGGTAATATAGGGTATGATCATCAGGAGACTGAATGGGCAAAATTTCAGGCATTTTTCCAAATGCCATACAAGCCAAAGACTGGACTGAACCATTGGCCCATCCCTACATAGCACTGCCTTCTTTTTTAGAACAATATTATATTTTATGACGCTTTGCCACAAAGGTTATTTGCACCCTTTTGATCCACCTCACCATAAGACGACTCGCTGTCCTAACGTTACATAATATAGAAAATTCTTATTTTCTTACCTGGGTGTAACCATATAGGTTCAGTAGCTGGGCCATTTGGAGAGTGGTGTCAGAATTGAGATCTCCAATGAAACCAGCCAGGGCACCCCGCTCCATACAGGAATAATTTGGAGCTTCCTTTGTATGTCCAGACAATATCTGTAGAACGTCTTTTATAGCTTTATTCACATGTCCACAAGAATCATACACATGATATCCCAGAGTTATGTTGGGAAGAATATCTGGACTGCGGTTTATCTCATCAATAGCAAATATAAAAGCCAGGAGATGTCTGTATTCTCTCTGGTAAACCCTGCAGGAAATGGAGAGTTTTGCATTGGTCTACAGTACAAGGATTCAAGCAGAAATTATTTATGGCAAAATGTAGAAAACACTTCAACTACAGATCTATGGTGGGATTGGTGGCCGTTAGGGATGAGTTTCGAGTTTGAGTAGAACTCATGTTCGACTTGCCTGTTCGCCGAACAGCAAACTATTTGGGGTGTTCGCAGCAAGTTTGTGTGAACTTTAGAATCCTTTTAAAGTCTATGGGACTCGAACGTTTGAAATCTAAAGTACTAATTTTAAAGGCTAATATGCAACTTATTGTAAAAAAAAGTGTCTGGGGACCTGGATCCTGCCCCAGGGGACATGTATCAATGCAATTTTTTTTTTCTTTTAAATGCAGTTTTTTTGGCAGCAGTGATTTTAATAATTCCTTTAAGTGAAACAATAAAAGTGAAATATTCCTTTAAATTTCGTACCGGGGGGGTGTATAGTATGCCTGTAAAATAGCGCTTTTTTCCCATGCTTAGAACTGTCCCTGCACAAAGTGTCTTTTCTGAAGGAAAAAAAGTAATTTAAATTCACTCGCGGCTATAATGAATTGTCGGCTCCCGGCAATACAGAGAGAAGTCATTCATAAAAATGTGTGGGGGTCCACGGGTTTTTTTTTTAATTTGGGGTGGAGTTCCCCTTAAAATCCATACCAGACCTAAAGGGTCTGGAATGGATATTTGGCAGGAACCCCACATAATTGTTTTTTTATTTGACGCTGGGTTCCCCTTAATATCCATACCAGACCCGAATGGCCTGGTAATTGAATTTGGGGGGGCCCCCACGCATTCTTTTTTTTTAATGACTTTTCTCTGTATTGCTGGTAGAGAACTGCGTTAGATGCGTGCGTGCCAGCCGAAGATGGACGTGAGGACCTGATGTCAGCGTCCTGAGAGAGGGACCTGACTGTTCTGCCAAGAGAGGTGCGAGGTGAGCTCCAGGAAGAACCGTAGCCGCAACGCAGAGTGAGAGGCTGCAATGCCACAGATGAAGCTCAAGCTCACCAGCCCCAGCCCGGATTTCCCCAGCCACCTGAACAGCTGACACAGCGTCGGTGTATAACCAAGCAACCGTGCACTGGAGAGGCACTTCCATTTCCGGATCTCCCCCCCCTTGCACTCCCTCTACATAACGATTGGATAACCAGCTGAATGGCTCACTCAACTTAGAGCAACAAAGGATGGGTATCACAAGTGAAAGCGAAAGGTCAGGTGAGAGTCCATACATCCTAGTATCGTCCAAAAAGGAAGATGACAAGGTAAAGGCTGCAGAGTGAATTTAGCTATATGAATACTTGTGTCTGATATTGCTGGCTCATAGGAGGGGATGTCTTCCCCTGTAAGATACTGTTTTATTGCTGGACTCTGCAAAGTGAGTTGAACTATATGAATGCCTGTGTCTGAGATTGCTGGCTCATATGAGAGGAAGTTTTCCCCTGTAAAACACAGTTTAATCTCTGGACTCTGCAAAGTGAATTTAACTATGCGAATGCCTGTGACTGTTTAATCACTGGATTCCTCTGGGGATTGTCAGGAAGAGTTGTCAGTGAATAAATCCCCTGGGTTATTGTACGCAATTAAAACATCTGGGCACCCTGTTCACCTCTGATAGAGGCTGAAGGGATGGTAAAGCAGGCCTTCTCATAGTGGGGTCAATGTTGGAATATGGACACTGGAAATATATCCCCTAAGCTCAGATATTTAGGAGGCAACTACTAGACTTGTAATTCACCTTGTTTTGTGGGTGCAGAAGTCCTGTTGGCCTGCCCTCTGCCATTTCTCCCTATTTTTTTTTCTTGGGTGTGGCCTAAACCTGAGAGGAAAAGAAAATAAGGCTATGCAGAACCGAATGGAAGTATAAGAACAGCTGAGGACCAAAGAAAAGGTTTGCAGATAGCTGTGCCTATTTATGTACCACACAGCTATATACTTGACCTATTATTATATCTGCTAACCTGTGATTCAACCTGGCAGAATTTAGACTCTGTATGCAGTATAAGTTGAGCATAAATTGGAGAGGAGGAAAGGGGGGAGCGGAGGAGGAGGACCATCTGCAACAAGTGACACAGGAACATTTAATCATATAAAAGTGGCTTCTTGTTCTTTGAGTCTATTTAAATATATATTACCGCTGCTATTGGACTTATATGTAATCTCATCAGCCCCCACTGTTTTAATTGTCTGAACTATAGAGACAATCTAAACATCTACAAAGCAGAAGACTCGGTGGGAGACCAGATTACATATATACTCGCATGCCCCAATTGGGTAGAGTACTTTATCTTACGGCTTATCCAATCCTTAGACTGTAAACCGACTAGACTAGAGCATATGCCAGGCCATTCACTCATCAATTCACACACTAGCAGGGTGTAATATAAGCGGGTAGAGAAACTAACAGTACTACTCTCTTTAGGACTATTGAATACACCAATACTGCTTTGTGCACTCTCCTCCTTTGTATAAAGGTTCACCTGGTTGGACATCTGGGATATCTGCCCCCTCGCTTTTTTTCTCTTTTTTTTTGCAAAATACTATCTAGGTAATACAGTTTTTAAGTATATGTAAAATAAAATAAATACAAACCGAAGCATATCAATTGCATACACTAATGAGGAAACAAGATGGAAAATAACAAATATCGAAAGGTAACACCTAAATCTGAAACTGGGGAGGCGCATGCGCGGCGGGCTCCGGAATGGTGGCTTAATCCGAGAGCTCCGCACTACCGCAGCTGATCGAGCCACATAGCGGGGGACACGGAGCGGTATATCGCTCATTACCATCACTAGCGGACAGCTCTGACTACCGAGACCCGCTCGATGTCCACTGGCGCCGCCCGTAGGGACCTGGGACCGCAATTCAGCCAGGAAGCAGCGCGGACCGATTCCAAGATGGCGGGCGCGATGCAGCCACACACACAGCTCCTGGAGACCTTACTGAGCGCACGGCAGCCCTTAGCTCCAGCCACCTTGATCTTCTCCCCACAGACCCCTTGCAGTTGCAGCCTGCTGTTTTTGAACATGAACATTTGTTCTGTCTCATCCCCCCCCCCTTTTTTTTTTTTTTTTTGTTTTTTTTTTTGTTTTTTTGTTTTTTTTTTATGGTCGACTGCTCTTTTTTTTTTTTTTTCTAACCCATGACGGCCATGTTGTCCTCCTGAGCTGATATTCACATGTTGTTTGCTCCTGTTTCTTATATTGAGGTTTTTGTGTAATCTTTCTTTTTTCTCAGGTGGCCTGTAGCTGTGGTAGCCTTGCTGTGCCTCCACCCAATCCATGGTTTGGGTCTCTTCCATCCTATGGATTTGGTTTCCGCTCCTCATTCAGGGTGCGGTTATGTTTTGTCCTTTTAAAGGCACCAGGTTTCCTTTTTCCTGGTACCTTCTCAGGACGACGGAAGTCCTGAAACTGTTTCTCTATTTCCATTTTCTTGTACTTTTTCTCATTCTTCTCTCTTTTTCAGCACCCCGCCGGTCCCCATCCAAGCGATCCTTCTTCCGGAGGCTGAGTTTCGCATCAGAATTCTGTTTTTCTTGTTGGTAAGTGACGTTTATTTGCTGATAGTTCTCGCTCCTGGGCTCCATGGCTAGACACACTGACCACGCCACTCCTCTGAGAGTGGCTACTCATAATACTCAAGGGTTAAATTCTCCCGTTAAGCGTAGAAAAGTCCTGGATTTCATGTATTCCCGCAAAATTGATGTTCTCCTCCTTCAAGAAACACATTTCCCCACCAGCTATAAGCCTCCATTCATTCATGCTCATTTCCCTCTCTTTTTCCTCTCCAATGCTGAAGATAAGACTAGAGGGGTAGCTGTTCTCTTCTCAAAACGTTGCAGGTTTTCTTTGAAGGACAAAATTGTAGATAATGATGGTAGATTTTTATTAGTCAAGGGGACAATAGATGGTAATTTATATTCCTGTGTGTCTTATTATGCCCCTAATGTAGGCCAACCAAAATTTTTCCAGACACTTTTTTAAATCGCTTGAGCCCCACATTGAGGGTACGGTTATTCTGGGTGGAGATTCTAATCTTGCTTTTGACCGGGGTGTAGATAAATCCAGACCCTTGCACGATCAATCCGTCCGCCCAGCCAGGGTTAGCTCTAAAGTCGCTAAAATGATCTTTCAGAGGGGCTTCATAGACATTTGGAGAGAGATGAATCCCACTAAAATTGACTATTCGCACTTTTCCCATGCCCATCAATCCTATTCTAGGATTGACCATATTTTGGTCTCCCAAGCTTTTATTCCCAGAGTCCTTAAGGCGCACATAGTTGATACGGTCTGGTCGGACCATTCCATGGTGGTTATGTCTTTTGTCAGTCAGTTTGTTAATCCTGGTAGGACCTTTTTTTGGAAGCTGAATGAAGCTCTGCTTTCTGACCTTGCTATTAGGTGTCACGATCCCTATCGTGCCAGGCAGACGGCCAGGCGTGGCCGTGCTCCAGGTGGCTTAGGAACCTGGGACCTCTCTGTTACCAGCCCAAACCCTTACCTCTCAGCCACTGTTGAATTAGAAATTCTTGTTGCTTTCCAGCTATGGTGGTGCTGAATGGGCTCTTCACCATTAGCTGGATTTCATTACCTTCCACACCTGAGATTCTTGCTACAGCTGACACAGCTTAACCAGTTAGCCAGCCTATAAAGCCCTACCTCACTTAGAGAGCAGTGTCAGTTCATTTTGGTTTGATGTCCCTGTCTGTGCTAAAGCAAACTGCTTATATATTAAGCTCCTTGACTGACCCCGGCTTTTGACCATTGGCTTTGTTTTCTGGTCTGCTGTTTGCCTGAACCCTTGACCCGGCTTGGACTTCGGATACCTGTGACTTCTCCAACACCTGACCACGGCTTG
Source organism: Rana kukunoris (assembly GCA_029574335.1). Classification (NCBI taxonomy): domain Eukaryota; kingdom Metazoa; phylum Chordata; class Amphibia; order Anura; family Ranidae; genus Rana; species Rana kukunoris. The sequence goes on along the minus strand of CM056049.1, from coordinate 8,930,735 downwards.
TGACCCGGACTTATTTCTTGCTTCCCCTATTGCGCAAGGACGCCTGCTGTCTTCTGGGAACCCCTGTCACGCCACCTTGCTGTACCCGCTCTGAACCTCAGTGGACACCACAGTTCGCTCTACACTCCCTCCGGGACCACCAGCATACCAGGCTTTACTCTCCTAACCGCAAGTACCACATACTATAGTCTCTGTTTGTAGATTTGTAGTACTATCTTGTGTGTATCAGAGATACAACCCTGTTTTCCCCTGAGGTAGTTGGTTATAGGGGAATAAGCTTCTGCAGTCTCTCAGTTGGTTATTCACTAGAGGTTGTGATGAATTAACCCCAATCTCTCTGATTACTCTGAGTGAGAAGTGGTGGTTGTACCTGAGAGACCTCTATAGTTTTAAAACCAACTGTTTACTGTAGTTACGTAGCAGGGATGTTACATTAGGTCTGAAGTTGAGAAGGCTGTTTCGGACTACTTTTCCCTTAATGATACTGATGATATCTCGGCGGAATTGTTATGGGTGGCCCATAAGGCCACAGTTCGAGGAAAACGTATTCAAATTTCTTCTCAATTAAAGAAATCGAAACGTTCTGAAGTGGAGAGACTCGAGCAATCTTTCTCCTCCCTCCAGAAAGCGCATAAGAAAAACCCCACTCAGGTATCCTTAGCTCTGTTAGATAAGGCGCATCTTGATCTGAATTAAGCACTGACTGCTTCCGCAGAAAAGCATATCAGGTGGAGCGGGGCGAGATACTATCACCAAAGGGATAAGGTGGGCCCTCTCTTGGCCTCTAAACTCTCACCTAGACGTAGATCGTACACTTTCCCTAAGATTAGGATAGGGGGTAAAACTCTCTCTGCTAATCCTGTTAATATTCTGAAGGAGTTTCATAAATTTTATGAAGATCTGTACAGTTCTTGTGATAAACTTAACACCCCGAAACTGCTTTTGTTTTTCGAAAATCTCCAGATCCCCAAACTATCCCTAGATCACAGAAATAGACTTGAAGCGCCCTTTTCAGCGGAAGAAGTGTTGGAGGTAATAAAACATTTGAAGACTAATTCTGCCCCAGGTCCAGATGGATTCTCAGTGACCTATTACAAATCCTTTGCAGGCCTGTTAGCCCCCTATATGGCTAAGTTCTTTAATCACACTGCCAAGGGCTCTCCCCTTGATCATCAACTAAATTCCGCATTTATTTCCGTTATCCCTAAACCGGACAAGGACCCAACCGAGGTTGGTATTTACAGGCCGATTTCTCTGATCAATAATGATCTGAAGATCATGACCAAAGTGATGGCCAACTGCATGGCTTCCTTCATTAATGGTTATATCCATAGAGACCAAGTAGGGTTCATCCCCAATAGGCAAGGTCCGGATCAGATACGCAGAGCCATCGATATTGTTTCTCTTCTACAATCTGGCTGGGACGGTGGTCCTAAACAAGCAGGTATGTTGTTGTCTCTCGACTTACAAAAAGCTTTCGATTCAGTATCGTGGCCGTATCTGTTCTCCCTTATGGAATTGTGGGGGTTCGGCCCCAGGTTCATGGGTCTAATTAAATCCCTTTATTCCTTCCCGAGTGCTAGGATTCGCTTGCAAGGCCTTTACTCGGATTCCATTAACATAGCTAGGGGCACTCGCCAAGGATGCCCCCTATCACCGTTAATTTTTGCCATAGCAATAGAATCCTTGGCGATTGCTATCCGATCCAATCCTGACATTGCTGGGGTTAATTGTGGTCCCAACGTTCATAAGTGCGGTCTCTTTGCAGATGACCTTCTCCTCTTCATCACCTCCCCAGTCACATCCCTCCCGGTTGTGTGCAAGCTTCTGGATGACTTTCACCAAATCTCTGACCTAAAAGTCAACTTCTCTAAATCCCAGGCTCTAAACATCTCTCTCCATCCCTCTCTGGTGGCTCAACTGAAAGAATCGTTTAATTTTCAATGGTCTGAATCGTTCATCAGATATTTGGGAATTAATCTCACGCCCACCTTTGAACAACTTTATGCTGCTAACTATCCTCCTTTATATCGGAAGTTACAGGCGGATTTGAACAAATGGTCTGATTCTGGGCTCTCCTGGTTGGGAAAGATAAATTCAATCAAGATGACCCTCCTCCCTAGATTACTTTACCTTTTCCGGTCCCTTCCAATTCCAATTAGGAAGGATCATCTACGTTCTCTCCAGAACAAAATTATTACGTTTGTTTGGGGTACCAAGGGTTATAGATTTTCGAGACTTGTATTATTTAGATTGAGGAGGGAGGGTGGTTTGGGATTGCCGAACCTCTTTTGGTACTTTCAAGCTGCACGCTTAGCACAATTCTCCACGGTATATGCGAAACGGGGCAGGCCTGACTGGGTAGATATGGAGAGACAGTCCGTTCCCTCATTCACCCTTGACTTTCTTCCTTGGTGTTCTCCTAAATTCCGCCCCCCAATTTTGTCTCCGTCCCTGTCTCATATGTTGGCTTTCTGGGATAAGCTTAAGCAACCCTCCTCTCTAATTTCCTCTTGTAAACCCTTGTCCCATTTGTTCCACAATCCGGACTTTCCCCCTGGAATGGACATTAAGGCTTTTAGCTGGTGGTTGAATAAAGGATTGTTCCGTATCGGACACTTTTTTAACTCTGCAGGCCCCATATCCCTTGCTACTTGTATTAAAGACATAGACCTTCCTGATTCTGAACGCTTTAGATTTTCCCAAACTTCACACGTTATGGAAAACTAAACCGATTCCTCCCCAGTTCTCCCCTTATGAGATTTGGTGTGGTCAGGCCTCGGAGCAGAGAGGTGGGATATCTGTCATCTATTCGTCACTGGCCCATTCTGATGTGAAGCTTAACTACATGACCTCTTGGGAAACAGAGCTAGGGGAAGTTTGGGATCTTAATGCATGGCATACGGCCTTCTTTCGCTCATACAAGGGTATTCTCAATACGTCCCTTTCGGAGGCTTCGCTTAAGGTTATGACTAAATGGTATATGACACCCTCCAGACTTGCCAGGATCTTCCCCTCGGCTTCCCCTTTATGTTTTCGGGGGTGTCAACTAATAGGCACTATGTTGCATGTTTGGTGGGAATGTCCTAGGATTAGAGATTTTTGGAATAAAGTTTTTTATACGATATTTAGGGTTACGGGTACCAGGGTTCCAAAGTCTCCTTCTGTAGCTCTTCTAAATTTTCATATTCCCAAGATCTCTAAATTTACCCAGAAGCTTATATTTTTTATATTTTTGGGGGTCAAATTGACCATTGCAAAGTCCTGGAAGCTTCCGTCGGTATCCTTTCGCGCGGCGAAACACAAAATCTCTTGGATTATGTCACAAGAAAAAATAGTGAGTTTCCTCTTGGATACTACACAACAATTTGAGGAGACTTGGGAACCTTGGTCCTCCTACATAGGTGTTGGATAATCCCTCGAATGGATCCTTTGGATTCGTTCTGCAGCGGGTGTACCGGAGGGCCGGCCTCTTTCCTGTTCTTTTTCTCTCTCTCTTCTTTATTTCTGGTCTGTTTCTTTCCTTCTTTCTCTTATCCTTTTATCTTTGTACCTCTTTTTTGTAATTATTTTTTCTAGGATGACCTTAATTTATCTCTCTTGTTTCTTGATACTCTTCTTTTTTTGGAGTGTGTAATTCTATAGTCGATAATACGCTTCTGACTGACTTACTTATGCTCTGTCCTCGGGTCATCCACACAGTGAGATCCCTTCAGGGGTTTGGATGACAGTATTCTGCTGGTATTCTTATCTCTTAATGTTGAATATGTTTTTTTTTTCTTCATAAGTTTGTCTCTGGCGGAAGCTGTTCTTCTTCCACTTTATTCTCTGTTATGTCTATGATGATGTAATTTTTGTATCAATCGTATTGCCAACAAGATATTTTTCTCATGTCTCTTTTATAACTATGTCATCATCCTCTTGTCTTTTTGTACCTTTCTAAAATAAAAAAATTTGAAAGTAAATCTGAAACTGGGGATGTGAATAAGAGCTATCAATAAAAACAACATGAGTAAAATCATGAGCAAAACCACAAAGGGTACGGCCCCCAAAAAAACTAAAAATAGCACAACAACCAGTACGATTAAGCAGTATTTGATCCAGAATGCAACTCCAAAAAGCCCAGGAATGAGTATGCAACAACTAGATAAAAATTACAAGAAAAAAGAAAAGAAAACAGTTAGGCCGCATACACACGATCGAATTTATCTGCTGAAACCGGTCCGACGGACCGTTTCAGCAGACAAATCCAATCGTGTGTACGGGCAAGCAGACAGGTTTTCCCAGCAGACAAATTTTAAAGCATGCTTTAAAATCTGTCTGCTGGAAACCCGTCCATCCGACATGTCCGCTGGTTAGTACACTAACCAGTGGACATATCTGTCCGCACATGCGTCAAATGGATTTGACGCATGTGTGGAAGTATTTTACTTCCTGGTTCGGTGACGTGGCGTCGTCGACGTCACCGCTACGTCACTGCGCTGTCTACGATCAAACCAACATATCCCAGGAGACAAATCCGATCAAAACGGTCTGCCAGACCGATTTGATCGGATTTGTTTAGTCGTGTGTACGCGGCCTTAAAGGGATAGGATCAGGTCAATCTAATAACGATCTAACAACAGAAAGTGAACAAGAGATTAGCAGAATGGATGAGCAAAGGGCAGATGTACAAATTCCAACAAAGGGAGAAATTAATGAGATGTTAATGAGGTTGGAAAACGTGATAAAGGCAGAAATTAATATACTAAGAACGGACCTAGGCCACCCTTTGACAAGGGTTGAAATGATGGAAGAGAGAACAGAAAACCATAACCATGGACTAAGTAAATAAAGGAGCAAGTTAAATTAACACAACAAAATCAGAGGATGATATATCGATTAGAAGACCAAGAGAATAGAAATAGAAGACAAAATCTGAGAATTTGTTCGATTCTAGAAGAAAGAGGAGAAGATCTGAAGAAAATCATGAATACAATATTCAACCTCCTATTGGACAAAGGAACAGAGGGTGATTGGCCGAAAGACATAAGAGGACAAAGCAGAAATATGGGCGAAATTAAGGGGAAAATCACCTATTCAATATCAAGGGACCAATATACAAATCTTTACAGACCTAGCATCAGAAACATTAACAAGGCAGCGACACCTGAAACCCCTTTTGGAGCACATGCGGAACCAGAATATTAAGTACAATTGGGGGATTTCCAGCATGCCTTATAGGCCAGAAGGATTCTGTAACAAACTGGACTTGCAGGTTTCAGAATTGCCAGGATGGGTAGAGTAAGCAAATAAGGCATAATTAGAAGAGGACTCTAAGAAGTAGGTCTTTAAGACTCTAGAAACAAACTAGCCTGAAAATAATAGAAAGAGGGGGTGGGGGAGGGGACAGGGGCAGGAGGGGCTGGGCGGGGCGTGGAAAGTTGTCACTGGGACTCAGAATGGCACCTCTGGCCCACCCCATCACCTTAGTTGGATGGATTTTGAGGGGGGTGGAGTTGAGATGGGAGGGGGGTAGGGAGAGGGAGGGGGAAGGAGGGGGAGAAGGAAGGGAGGGAGGAGGGAGGAAGGGAGGGGAGGGGGGAGCTACCTCATTGATTTTACAAGAAAGAAAAGAAAAATTCTATGGCATACAGGCTAAACGTGATCAGCACAGAAAAAGGGAAACAGAAATTGTGATGACAGCAATAAATGTCCTATAATGACAGAGGATTAAATACTCCCAGCAAGAGACACCAGATTTTAAAAGAGCTCAAACAGTACAAAGCGGATGTAGTCTTCTTACAGGAGACCCATCTGACCCTGGAATGAAATGTAAAACTATTTTCCCCTAAGTTCCCGACATGGTATTATGGGGAAACTATTTCAAAGCAAGCAAGGGGAGTGACAATAGGATTTGCCAAGAAAAGGCGATTCACACTGGAGGCTAGGATGATGGATATGGAAGAAAGATTTCTCTTCCTGAAAGGTAAACTAGGCGATATGGACTGCACCTTGGCAAACATCTATGCCCCCAATGTGAACCCAATTAAATATGTTAACAACATTTTGGGAAAACTGAAGGATTTTAGAGCATGATATGTGATCTTGATGGGAGATATGAACTTCTGTACAGACCCGGCAGAAGATAGTACGTCCCGGTGGCGGGGGACGAATAACACACAGTTAAAGTTAAAACAAAAAATGCATAGTAATCAGATGGTTGACATTTGGAGGATAATGCACCCAAAATTACAGGACTATGGGCCAGATTTAGGTAGATGAGAGCATCTTTGCTCCAGAGTAACGCTTCTCATTTACGTTACTCTGAAGACCCTTTCGGCGCAAGTACTGTTATTCACATAGCAGTTGCGCGTAAACTTGCGCCAGAGTAACGATAATGCGCTGGCGTAACCCGACGCAAGTGGAAGTGGGTGTGATCATATGTAAATGATGGGCGGAGCCCAGCGCAGAGGCTTACGTTCAGCGCATCATCCACGGAGCATGCGCAGTGAGTGCGGCTCCACTCGCCCCCTTGTGCGCATGCTCACAACTTCCGTCGGCACCACTTCCTGGGAAACGTCAGCGCAATGCCTTCCATTGGGCGCTTAAAAGCGCAGGCGGAACTTCCGGTTCCGGCGCCACATGAGACAGCGGTAGTCAGACGCTGCTCCCGCCGCCATCCTCCTATCCTCTGCTACAGAGCCCGGCCAGAGCTTCGGGGGAACCCCCATCCGCTCCCACTACATAGCGGGCACACATGGACCGCTTTCTGGAGCGATCGTACGCTCGAGCGGTGATCGCAGCCCCCCCCGCGGGAGACACGGCTCCAGACGCAGCCAAAATGGCGGCCGCTCCGTGCTCGGGTGAGTCCTCACAGCCGCACGCTGCCCAGGTCACACAAACGGTGGATCCTACCTCACCAGCGGGCATTGCTCATGAGGTAGTCGCCCTGCTGGGACCCACTCTGGCTGCCACAGTTGATGCCGCGGTGCACAGGGGGCTAGAACAGCTCCACCTAGAAGTACAGGCACAAGCCCAGAGGATCACACAGGCGGAAGATAGGATTTCTTCCTTAGAAGATGACTCCACTGCCCAGTCAGCAATTCTTGCCCGCATTACCGCTGAAAACAGAGAACTTTGGAGCAAGTTAGATGATCTTGAATGTCGTTCCAGAAGGAACAATTTGCGCGTAATTGGACTGCCAGAGTCGGTAACCAGTGCCCAGCTTACAAATATATGCGCTAAAGTCATCCCTGAACAACTGGGGCTTCGCATACCTTGCACTGTTGAACGTGCTCATCGCATCGGTCAGTATGTGGAAAATCGCACTAAGCCCAGACATGTCATCGTTAAATATCTGAACTATGCTGACAAAAGCGCCATAATGCAGGCATTCCGCCGCACGCGCTCCCTCTCGCTGGATGGGACAAAATTATTTCTTTTTGCAGACTATTCGGTCGAGGTGATGAAACAACGTAAAGCGTTCTCCAACATCTGCTCAACTTTACACCGTGATCAAGTGAAATTCTCCCTGGCATACCCGGCCATCCTGCGCATTCAAACACAGTCGGGGGAACACCTTACTTTTACATCGCCTGAAGAAGCAGACCGGTACCTCGCATCGGCCAGCTCAGAAATGGACCACGCCAACTCTGCAGATGACCCCTCTTCACCTCCGGCTACTTCTCCTGCATCCCGCAAACAACCCGGCAGCCCGATTAAACAACCCTACAAGTGGAGCCGCTTTACTCAACGGGCGGATCTTTCGGACACTCGCTGATGGGGAATCTCAGAGACTGTCTTATGGCGAAGCCCCATGGGCGACGGGTAGTATGCTCATCACTCTTTTTCCCACATAGGGATGACCCTCTGTATGCACAGTAACTTTTCATGGATGGGCTGTTCTGCTCCTCTGTGCATTGTCTAACATCTAACCCCCGCCCGGTATGCAATCACCCCTTTACCCTTCCTTGTGCCCCTCTACCCTTCTTCCCCTCCCCATACCCTTCCTCCTTTGAAGCTCGTGCCACATTTTTGAAAAGGGGGCTGGCACATGGCGGGCGCTCTACCATGCGCTCTACCCTCATGTGGAAAAAAGTGAGGTCCTTGTTGTCTGATAGGTGCTTGTTGCACCAGACCTTTGTTTTATTGTTTTTCTGTTATGTTATTTTAATGTTTGCACTGTTTGTGATTACTTGCTTTATGCACATACCCTCAGGAAGCACGCAATATTTGGGTGACCCTCGGTCTGATGATGCGGTGCCTGTGGTGAAACTTCATTCCACGCTTCGAGCGCAATACTTACCTCCAGTCCGGACATGGCCTCCTCAGCCGATGGGAATCACCTGAAGATTGTCTCGTGGAACGTTAAGGGTCTTCGTTCTCCAAGTAAGCGCATGTCCATTCTTAGGCACTTAAAGCGTCTCCGGACAGATGTGGCCCTGCTTCAGGAGACCCATCTCTCTGCAGACGATTTGACCCGTTTACGCAAGTTGTGGGTGGGAACTGTATATGGCTCACCAGCCGTAGGGCGCAAAGTTGGAGTGGCCATTCTCCTACGCAAACACCTGAAACACACTGTTAAGGACGTGAAGACTGACACGACAGGACGTAAGATCACACTTCACCTGGCCTTAGCTGACAGGGATATAGCTATCACTAATATCTATGCTCCCAACTCGCCAAAAGCCTCATTTTTTCAAGACATGGTGGCCTGGATATTGGCTGCCCCGGATTCCCTACATCTAGTGGGTGGGGACTTTAATTCAGTTATGTCCACATCAATCGACCGAGTAGGAGACACAACACGTAACCCGATCAGGCCTCTCAAACCGTCCTTGACCCCGACGTTACTAACGCAAGCCATAGATTCTATGCAATTCATTGATGCATGGCGCTTGGCACACCCGACTGACCAGGACTACACTTTCTATCCCCCCCCCCACAACTCCTTTTCTCGCATCGACTATTTTTTTGCCTCCCCTGCGCTTCTCCCGCTGCTATGCGACGTGGAAATCACGGATGCCAGAATCTCAGACCACAGTCCTATTGCAATACAGTTGATAACTACCCAAACTTCTTCTCCCTCACACATATGGCGCTTCCCCTCATACTTGGCGGACAATGAGGACTTCCGCCAAATGCTCAATGGAGAGTGGTCGGAATATGCCTCTGCTAACGCACCACACCTCACGGACCCAAACCTGTTTTGGGAGGCTGGAAAAGCCTTCCTGAGAGGAAAAATTATTTCTTATGCCACGCAATTTAAGAAAAATGCCAAGCAACATTACATGCGAGCGAGCACAGCTCTACGTTCGGCCCACGAGACACTTACACTTAATCGCACACCTGACAACGTACGCACTTGGAGAGCAGCTAAACGAGAATTTGACCTCTGGGCTGAACAACAAGAACTAGCTAAGAGCTCCTATTCTACTGTACACTTTCATAGGTTTGGTAACAAGGCTGGCAAACTACTGGCGAGGCTCTGCGCGGGACCACGACGTCCCACGCATATCTCTGCCCTGAGAAACCCAGCTGGCACTCTGGTTACCTCGCCTACTGAAATTAGTAAATTACTGGCTGATTATTATACCTCCCTATACTCGGCGGACCCGAATGACCAACCTGCAGCCGAAGCCCTTCTGTCTAGGATCCGCCTGCCTAAACTCCAGGAGGATCGTCTAGCTGCCCTTAACGCACCCATCACTGTTGAGGATATCCAACAGACAATCAAGTCCCTGGCGTCTGCTAAAGCCCCAGGCCCGGACGGCTACACAGCCGAATTCTATAAGCTAGCTAAGGATTTTATTCCTGATACCCTTGCACTTGTCTATGCGAACATGTGGGATGGGGGCCCCTATCTCCCTACGGGAACACAGGCCCATATTAGGCTAATCGCCAAAAAGGGTAAGGACCCCTCACTTCCAGGTTCTTATCGCCCTATTTCGTTAATTAACGTGGATGTCAAAATACTATCCAAGATAATTGCATCCCGCTTAGCCCATTTACTCCCCTCTATACTACACCCGGCGCAGTCAGGATTTGTCCAAGGCTGCTCAGCCACCCTAAACATACGCAAAGTTCTTCTGGCGCTAGAGTATGCTAGAATGAACCCGGAACAAGACGTTGCCATATTGTCACTTGATGCCGAGAAGGCTTTTGACAACATCAGTTGGTCATGGCTGTTCAGAGTGATGGCGGATTTTGGTTTTTCGGGGCCAATTATGCGATTTTTACGGCGTATGTATGAATCTCCAACTGCACGACTGGTCACTCCCGACTTCATCTCTGACACGATCCCCCTGACGAAAGGGACTAGACAGGGCTGCCCCCTTTCCCCTTTACTTTTTAATCTTGCGATAGAACCTTTATCCAGAATACTTAATTCGGCTGATGGGATCAGTGGCATCCCGATAGGTGCCCACACCCTCCGTGCTGCTTTATTTGCGGATGACATATTATTATTCTCCACACAACCCCTCGCTGACTTTGACAGGCTCCGACAGCTCTTTCATACCTTCCAATTATGTTCAGGCTTTCGAATTAACTTTGACAAAAGCGAAGTTCTATCACTTCGTCCCAGACTTGCGGCCAAATGGCGCCACCAATCTCCCTTTGCCATAGCAGCACATAATATTACGTATCTGGGTATACACATTGGCCGAGAACCTTCCACTTTATATACACTTAACTTCCCACCGTTGATAACAAAAATTGTAAAGGAGTTGGAAGCCTGGGCGGCCCTTCCCCTCTCGCTCTTTGGGAGATGTCACCTTTTTAAAATGGTGTCGTTTGCACGCCTACTCTATCCTATGCAGACCATACCACTCTTATTGAAGCACTCTGATGTCACAAAAATCCATACGGCATTGTCTGCCTTTCTATGGTCTCGCAAGAAACCGCGCATTTCCCTGCAAAAGCTATGTCTCCCGAAGTCTGAGGGCGGAGCGGGCCTGCCCAATATACGTTTTTATAATCTTGCCTGCTTACTCAGGCAGGGCCTGGACTGGTTAGCTGGCAAATCTAAATACTCCAATACTCTCTTGGAGGGTGCCTCAGCCTTTCCGTATGCTCTTCCAGCTATTCTCCACTCGAACCCTAACAAACTGCCAACGTGCCTCAGGTCGAGTGTACTCCTTAGGGATACAATTATTGCCTGGAGAGGGATACGGAAACTGTTGGGGTTACCCTCCAGTATTTCTTCTCACCTGCCAATTCTGGGTAATCCCATGTTTCTACCGTCCACTATACATAAAGCATTTGAACAATGGAACGACAAGGGCCTTACCAACATCACCTCAATATACCTCACTGCCCCTGGCAAGTTTAAATCCTTCCAAACCTTGTCAAGGGAATTCTCCTTACCAGCTACACATGTCTTCTACTATCATCAGTTGGTCAGCTATTTACATTCGTGCCACCTACCCGGGTCAGACCCCCTACAAAAGTCCTTTATTGATAGTGTGCTACATAGGGATGATTACTCCATTTCCAGCCTGTATTCCCACCTCATCGAACATCAGACTGCTAAATATCGCCTTAAACCTTTCCAGAAATGGTCCCAAATATTCGAGGATGCAGACCTCCCAGACAAAATCCTTGAGGGATACAGACGAGTCCGCGAACTCACCGTATGCGAAACATGGCGTGAGACGCAATTCAAAATCATTCACAGAGCTTACTACCCCTTTCGTATTAACAAGGCGGAACCAGCACAAGAACACTGCCCCTGGTGCTCTGCTCCGCGCCCAACGCTGCTCCACCGCCTCTGGCAGTGCAAACCTATCGTTACCTACTGGGACTCTGTGCTGTCCTTTATCCACAAGATCACCAAACTACTGATCCCCAGGCACCACCTGATATGTTTATTCGGCTGTGATCCGCCCTCACACACACCACAATCAAAGAGCTCGCTTCACGTCTCCCCCTGGGCACATATCTGCCTTCTGGTGGCCCGCAGGACTATAATGTCTCACTGGATTAGCCCAACACCACCGAAGCTAGTAGTAGTGAAAAAAGCCCTCTTGTCGCTTTTCTATCTGGAAAGGTTGGACACCATTGTGTTGAACTTTCGTTCCACCTCACGTTTTTTTACGAGATGGCGTAACTTCATGGAACACTCGCTCACCCACGATGATCTCCAAAAACTCATGCAACCGTTCCGCTATACAGATTGGTATCTCAAACGAGACCTAACAAACTCCTTGGGCATCCTTAAAATCTCCAACCTGTCTGACCCCTCAACGTTCCTGCCACCCTGAGCCATGACAACGCACACTAGAGACCCCTTGACGTTCCTGATATATGCATGCCCTTATCTGTTAGTTTCACCTATCGCAACGTTCACAGTCAGTCTATCATCCGGGGTTCCTAATGTTGTATTGTATTTCTTTTTTTTGTATTCCAAATACTCCGATTGTTGCTTCCGCCCCTGTAAGTACTAGCACTTGTTCTGTCACATCTTCTTGTTGCTGGAATATTGTTATGCAAGTAATCACAGTGCCACTGGTTTGAATGTGTTTCCCCCCCCCCCCCCCCCCCCCCCTTTTTTTTTTTTTTTTTTTTTTTTCTATTCTATTTTATTTTATTTTATTTTATTTTATACATGCTTCTATATGCATTTGAGCATACCTTGTTTTATTCCACTGTACTGTGAAAATTCCAATAAAAATTTCTTTAAAAAAAAAAAAGCGCAGGCGGAAACGCCATTCCGGCGCAAAAGTAGTTCCGTTTCCCCCCACCCCAGGGAAGATACTTTTGCTCTGTGATGGCTGCTCCCGCTACCCCCAAAGAGAGGAGGAACCTAAATTTTAATTCCCAGGAGGTCTCGGTCATCATATCTGCGATGGAGTCTGTTAATGAGTTGCTCCATGGCCAAAAAAGCCAGAAGACCAGCCGGGAGAGGAAGCAGGGCATCCTGGAGTCCATTGCTGCCAGGGTGAATGTCTTGGGGTACTCCACCCGGAGTGCTTCGGACATTCAAAAGAAAATCAATGACTTGCGGCGCAAGGTCAAGGGCAAGCTGGCCACCATCAGGAGGCATGAGAGGGGCACAGGTGGTGGTCCCCCATGTCCTGTCAGCCTGACCGCAGAGGAGGAGGTGGTCGCACGCTGCCTGGACAGGGAGCAGTTGGAGGGGGTCCCTGGATATGACTCCATGGAGGAAGGCTCCAGGACAGGTAAGTGTTTTTTATCCCCTATTTGGTTTGTTGCATGTGGGGGGGGAAGGTTACATGTGCCAAGTGTGTGGGACCAACAACATGTGTCTGCTTTGTGTCATCCACAGATGACGGAGCTGGGCCATCATCTCTTGGCGGCCAGGCCACCCCAACCTCCCAACGGGATGCTGATGAAGAGGCCCTGGGTGATGAAGAGACCGAGGTGGAGGAGATTTCCCACACCACCTCTGCAGAGTCCCTGAACAGGACTTCATCTTAGTGTTGGAGGAGTCCTCCTCTTCAGCAGGGCCCTCTGTCATCCCCTCCCCCATCCTCGGTAGCCCCTCAGGGGCGACTCCATCCCCACGGGGACAACCCTCTCCTGCCCCCAGGAAGGCCACCCAGAAGACCAGGGGGGTGTGTGATCTGGTCGAGGACCAGGTGCTGTTGGACCACGCCAAGCAGACCCAGCAGATGGGGGAGATTGCTGGTCACCTGGACCGGGTCGCTGACAGCCTGGGCTCCATGTCGCAGCTGCCCAGTGGTGTTCAGAACATTGTTACCAGCCTGGGGGAGGTGCAGGCTGATGTCCGGCACCTGACAGCAGCTGTACATGCCAACACTGCTGCCATTCGGGAAGAGGGGAGGCAGCGGCAGCGTGACCAGCGGCACAATATCACCCGCCAGTTGAGGATGCAGGCCCAGACTAACCTCTATCTGAGCAGGATTGCAGTGGCCTTGGAGGGCATGCAGCCAACAGCTGGCCGGAGTGGCCCATCCGGGGAACAGCCTCCTCAAGATGCCCCCACACCCCCACCACCACCCACTCCCTCCAGGCAGCTGAGGAGCCCGAGAGTGCCCCCAAGGAGGAGCCCCCGTCATCCCAGATGAGGCTTTTTTTTTATTTGGTTTATATTTGTGCTTTTTTTAGTACTCAGGTTATGAGTTTTTTGTTATTTTTATACTCAGGTTATGAGTTTATATTTTATTTTCATGCTCAGGTGATGAGATTTTTTATTTCTTTTGAACTGCACACGGTCAGGAGTGCAGGGGACAGTGTGAATGGTGTGTGAATGTGAGAGGGTGGCACTCCTGACAGTAAGGGGTGTCACCCTCGGCCGTGGTGGTGAAGTTAACCCCACGGCTGAATGAATGACGTGTGAAAGGTGTATGAATGGACAGTGACATCATTGGGGCCTTGACGCTGGCGTTGCTGCTCCCAACTCCTACATGCTGGACTTGGGCTAATCCAATGCGATGTGGATGTGGTGTGTGTGTGATCTAGGGACATCAGTGGTGTACACGCGTGCACTGTCTGTGTGATTAATGTTTTGGTTTAGTGTCCAAAGATGCCTACGGCGAGGACCCTCCTGACTGCTCTTCCATCAGCAGACTGGGTGTCCTCTGGCAGGTGGGGACTGTGTGGGTCGGGGGTCAGGTCATCACGTATGTCAATCTGCAGGCCTTTTCTCATAGCAAAGTTGTGCAGAATACAACATGCAGCGATGATATGACACACGAAGGTAGGGGAATACAATAGGGTCCCCCCGGACTTATCCAGGCAGCGGAAACGGGACTTCAGGAGCCCAAATGTTTGCTCCACCACTGCACGGGTTTTGATGTGTGCTTCATTGTATTTTCTCTCTCCTCTGGTTTGGGGGTTCCGGAAAGGAGTCATTAGATGGGGTCCCAGTGCATATGCAGAGTCACCTGGAAGGGAAAAGACAGGAGGATGTTAGTCATGCATGTGCGACTTCTGTTGTGCATCACGGAAGGGGATAGACATGCCTGCCACCCTTGTCACTCACCAACCAGCCAGCTGTCCCCATACATGTTCTGCTCGAATTCTGTTGGGATGGGGCTCTGACGGTATATGAAGCTGTCATGGCTGGACCCGGGGTGTTTGGCACGGACGTGCCATATGAGGCGCTGGGCATCGGCTATCACCTGTACGTTGATGGAATGCCAATGCTTCCGATTGCGGTATATGTGCTCTGTGGCACTGGGGGGCTGGAGTGCCACATGTGTGCAATCAATGGCCCGCACAGTGCGTGGGAATCTGGCAATGTTGTAGAAATCTGTCATTGCCTTCAGCCGCAGGTCCTCAGTGGTGGGTCTGATGAACTGGTTGGACATGCGTCTGAGGATTGCGGGGACAACCTGGTGCACACATCTGCTTATGGAGGATTGTGACATCCCAGCCACCACTCCACTTGTACGCTGGAATGATCCACTGGCAAGGAAATGAAGTGTTGCCAGTACCTTCACCAGTGGCTGCACTGCTTGTGAGCGGTGTGTCTTGCTGGTGATGTCATCCTGCAGGGTTGTGGTTAGTTCAAGTATTGCATTAGGGCTGAATCTGAAGAGGCGATACACCTCCTCATCACCCATGCCAAAGAGGTTCATACGCGTGCGGTATATCCTCTCACGTGCCCGCCTCCTCCGTAGCGAGGGACCCAGTACTAGTCTTAGGACCACGAGTGCCCCTGGCATGTTGGCACACAGAGGTGTTGTCCTTGCAAGTGTGGTTGTTCAGCTTGCTAGTTTCGTCGGTAACGCTGCTGTAGCTGCTCTCCTGCTGACCTGTGACCATCTGGAGTAAAGATAAAGCAGCCTTTTGTAGAAATAACTTTGCGCCGGACAGACGAGATACGCGCGGCGCATGTAGCCAGCGTATGGTGCTAATCCGTTCGCGAATTGGGAAATCTCCCTCATTTGCATATTTGCAGGAGAAATCAATAGGCGCGACTGATGCGCCAAGCGAAATTAAGCGCTGACGATAATCTGGCGTCGGAACGTTCCGCCGGTCGCAAATAACCCGTTATTGGGCGCATCTAGTTTGGTGGGTACGGGCACATAGAAACGACGGCGCATCTTCACAGTTACGCGGCGCATATCGAAATACTCCAGCGCAAGTGTTCCTGAATCTGGCCCTATATGTTTTACTCCCCCGTGCATGGGACGTACTCTAGGATAGACTGTAATATGGTAGATCATAGACTGCTGGAAAGGGTCATAGAATCAAATGTAGAGATTGCTTTGGATCATGCCCCCGTAAGCATGAAAATAAATGCCCCTGGACATCATAGACAATCCCATACCTGGCGATTAAATGAAGAACTACTCTGAGATGAGGAAGGATTTGAAAGGATGAAAAAAACTAGAACAATATTTTCTGATAAATGACACTGAAGGGGTATCAGGAGCAACCCTATGGGAGGCATATGAAGCATAAATTAGGGCGATCTTGATTTCGGAGGGAGCAAGGAAGAAAATAGAGAGAAGTAGGAAACATAATACTTTGATCAGAGAAATATTCAAAGCCGAACAAGAACATAAAAAACAACAGGGGCAACAACAAGAGCTATATCATAAATTATAAATGAAAAGAGACAAATTAAAATAACTTATGGATCAAGAGACTAAAAAGACACTAAATAGTATTGCAAAAGAAAGTTATATGTGGGAAAACAAATCTAGTAAACACTTATCAAAAATGGTGCAAAATAAGAAAACTAGAAATTATATAAAAAAAGAATGGAAAGGTAGTACATGCAACAAAGGATATAGCAGATACTTTTAAAGATTATTATCAGGGGTTGTATTCTGTGGAACAGAAGGGATGGCGAACAGGAGAGAAAAAGGCTAAAATAAATGAAATTCTAGAAAAAGCGAGACTACCCAAGATTAAGGAGATGGAAAGATTGATATTAGACAAACCAATAAGGGAAGAAGAAATAAGTGAAGCATTGAGTGACTCAGCAGTGGGGAAAAGACCCGGTCCAGACAGGTTTGCAGCATTCTACTTTAAAAAATGTAGGGAGATTTTTATCCCAGGCTGTGTCAATATATGAATGGACTGGGGACAAAATATGAAATGAGCAGGGAGGCTTTAGCAGATACTATAGCAGTAATTCCAAAAGAGGGGAAAGATGGTATGCTTTGTTCTGGATATAGGCCTGTTGCGTTGCTTAATGCAGACACAAAGTTGTACGTGAAAGTGTTAGCAGAATGAATGAAGGGGCTGATGACCACACTGGTCCATCTAGACCAGGTGGGATTTATGCCAGGAAGGGAGGGGAGGGACAATGAGGTGAGAGCAATACTCATTCTCCAGTAGATAAAAGAGAATGGGTCCCCAGGTCTACTCCTGTCAATAGATGCAGAAACCGCATTTGACAGGGTAGACTGGGGGCTCATGATACAAAACCCAGAAATCATGGGAATTGGGCCTAGGATGATCCAGTGGATTAAAACAGTGTACCATCACTCCTACAAGGATAAAATAAATGGCACACCATCCCCCATTGCTGCTATACGGGAGGGGGGAAGGGTATCACACACCTTTTTCCTTACACAGGGGTACGCGACAGGGGTGCCCTCTGTCCCCCCTCCTGTTCGCCCTAGCCATAGAGCCCTTGGCTGCAATAATCAGAGCAAGCCTCTCGATCCGGGGATTCCAATACGGTGATTTACATGAAAAGATCATGCTATATGCGGACGACACCATGCTTCTCCTAGGTGATACCTCGGCTTCGCTGTCGGAGGCCATGAGGGTCGTTCGGATCTTTGGAGAATATTCGGGGTTGGTTATTAACTGGACGAAATCCTCCCTCTTGTTACTAGATCGGGACCCCTCCCTATCCCCAGCGACTGTGCAAGACATTCCTGTCTCCAGATCGTTTCGGTACCTTGGTGTTCAGGTTACTGCTCGCTTGCTGGAATACGTCAGTCTTAATCTCACCCCCCTGATTAACAGATGCCGCGACCGGGTCAAGGTGTGGAGTAGGCTCAAGCTATCCCCTGTAGGTAGAGTAAACTTGATAAAGATGATCCTCATGCCACAGTTGCTATATGTCCTTCACAACTCCCCAATGGTCATCCCCCTAAAGAAATTCAGAATTATCAATTCTGTCTTCCGTTCACTTATATGGCTTGCTAAGCCCCCGAGGGTTAGGCTTGAACAGCTCCAGCGACCGAAGGACGCTGGCGGGTTGGCGTTGCCCAATCCCTGGATCTACTATTTAGCCTCCCAAATGCAACATATTGCACGACTCGCGAGGCCCGAACGGGACCGGGAACTGAATTTGCAGGACTCCTCTGTCCAGCTGCTCAGCTTCACCACTGGGGGGGGAGGTGGCGGAAGGTCTAGAGGCCCTACGGTACACTAAGTCTAACAAACTTTTCCCCACGTATGTACTGATGCAGAAGACATGGAACAAGGTTAGAATGCTACAGGGGGTGACGGGGTTCACTAAGTACAGCCCTATTTTGGACAATCGGTATTACAGAGAACTGGCTAAAATACCTTATGGTTCTAAGTGGAAACAATTTGGCATTACCCTTATGACCCATGTGATTAGGGATGGTAGGCTTAGGCCATTCCAGGAGCTTAGCGCAGACTTCCGTTTGCCGGCCTCTATGCACTTTTATTACCTTCAACTTAAGCATGCAGTGGGCGCTCAGGGAGAGGCAGATATCTGGTCTCTGGACCCAGCACCTGTCTTCAACTATCTATTTGGGGTCGACACGTACAAGGGCTTTATATCAAGTTGCTACTCTATGCTTCTGAATCTCTTCCTACCGGATGCCCCTTTGAGGGCAATGGCCCGGTGGGAACAAGATGTGGGAGCATTTGAGGAGGGACAGTGGGAGGAGGCGATGCAGGCAGTTCCTGTGTGCTCCTTGAACGTTGCACACAGACTGTCGCCACTTTACATTCTCCTGAGAGTACACTACACACCAGCTAGACTGGCACGAATGGGGCTGGGGGTTGACCCGATCTGCGTTAGGTGCTGCAGGGATCATGGTGATCTTATTCACCTACTATGGAGATGCCCGAAACTGCATCTCTACTGGACGAAGGTCATTGATACCCTTAATGGGGCTTTTCAGATACAGATACCACTAGATCCCAAGATCTGCCTGCTGGGAAACTGCGACACCTTGACGGTGGAGAGTGGTTCTGGGCAGGCGATCTGTAGAGCCCTATTTCAGGCCCGCCTGATGATACTAAGGCACTGGAAGGACACCGAACCCCCCACTGTGCACGAATGGATCAAACAGATGGGGGTCACATTGAGGCTGGAAAAAGTAATATTTCAACATAGAGGCTCTGACTCTAAATTTGAGAAAGTATGGGCCCCTTGGCTTGACGTCCCGGGTCTGGCCCCGATTGATTTGGTATATGATCGGCTGTTCTAGAGTTGTGGGATGGGAGTGGGCCCCTGGGCCATAACACTATACAGAATGCTGACTGTGTGGGGTATCACATCTAGGCGTAGGGGGGGGTGGAGGCTTGTGATGGAGTTACTGTATATGGGATGCCGGGGGGGCGAGTTGGGGACACACATTTGTATGTAAAGTTTTACCATGTTTTTTTCATATTTTTCTGATTTTGGGTGTGCTGCGCCGCACTCTCCTGACGGTATATGTCTGCTCTGGAGCTCATCGCTTGTATTGCTATTTTTGTTCAATAAAAACCTTTGTTTGAGAAAAAAAATAAAATAAATGGCACACTATCTCCTGCTTTTGAGATGAAAAAAGGAATTGGTCTGATGCCTCGCATGGCTACATATATTAACGCCCTCTATTACAACCCGTCGGCCAGGGTGAGGACCAGCGGCTTCCTGTCAAACGCCTTCTCCATCAGCAACGGAATGCGCCAGGGTTGCCCATTATCCCCTCTAATTTTTATTCTGACATTGGAACCCCTCTTAACCACTTAACCCCCGGACCATATTGCTGCCCAATGACCAGAGCACTTTTTGCGATTCGGCACTGCGTCGCTTTAACTGACAATTGCGCGGTCGTGTGACAAGGCTCCCAAACAAAATTGGCGTCCTTTTTTTTCCACAAATAGAGCTTTCTTTTGGTGGTATTTGATCATCTCTGCGGTTTTTATTTTTTGCGCTATAAACAAAAATAGAGCGACTATTTTGAAAAAAAATCAATATTTTTTTACTTTTTTCTGTAATAAATATCCCCCAAAAATATATAAAAAAACTTTTTTTTCCCTCACTTTAGGCCAATATGTATTCTTCTACATATTTTTCATTAAAAAAATCACAATTAGCTTTTATTGATTGGTTTGTGCAAAAGTTATAGCGTTTACAAAATAGGGGGTCGTTTTATGGCATTTTTTTTTTTACTAGTAATGGCAGCGATCAGCGTTTTTTTTTTCAGTACTGCAACATTATGGCGGACACTTCGGATACTTTTGACACATTTTTGGGACCATTGGCATTTTTATAGCGATCAGTGCTATAAAAATGCATTGATTACTATAAAAATGCCACTGGCAGGGAAAGGGTTAACACTAGGGGGCGGGGAAGGGGTTAAGTATGTTCCCTGGGTGTGTTCTAACTGAAGGGGGGTGGACTCACTAGTAGACATTTGCAGGCTGAAATATTTTGTTTCGTAATTTCGTTTTCGTCCGGAAAATACATTTATTTTTGTTTTGATTTACTTTGTTTTTCGTCGGGAAAGTTTTCGTCGGGAAATCCTTGTTTTCTGTCGAATGGTCAATGAAAACTTTACATAAGCCTTCAATGAGATCAGATCCGACGATTTCCGATGCTTTGTCGAATTTTCGTCGTTCAATTCCTACCTATTCACTGTATGAATACAGCCGCCGCATGAATACAGTGAATAGGTAGGAATTGAACGACGGAAATTCGTCAAAGCATCGCAAATCGTCGGCTCTGATCAGCGTCATGCCTTACCGCAACGAAAACAAAAATGAAGCATTTTTTATGTCGGATCTTTCGGTTTTTGTTTCTTAAAACAATAACGAAAATACCCGATTTTTGGACGAAAATGCATTCTAACGAAAACGAATGCACATGTCTACTCACTAGGGGAAATGACAAATCACTGTTCATACATTGTATGAACAGACGGTCAGGCATTTCTCCCCTGACAGGACAGGGAGATGTGTGATTACACACACAGCTCCCGGTCCTCGCTCTGTAACGAGCAATCGCGGGCGCCCGGCGGTGATCGCGTCCCTATTGGATGCTCGGCGAGATGACGTATAGCTACGTGATCTCGCCAAGCAGAGCCGACCTGCCGCCGTAAAACTGCGGCGGCTGGTCGGCAAGCAGTTAGAGCACACAGATATTTCAGGTCAGAAATAGGAATACGAAACATTGTTTGGAAGTAGGATACAATTGTCTGTTTTGGCAGAGTTCCAAGATGAAGACATGATTTATTATTTTTACAAAGCTGGAATACTTTTTTGGCCAAGTTTCACACATGGAGACACCCCAAGAATCCACTGGAGCACCTATATGGGACACCCTTAAAAAGGTTATTATGATGTCTCACACTAGTTCTCCAGAATCCAGATGTGTAACCAGCTGCTGAGTGTCCTCCCTTTACACTGAATCAAGTTTGCATTTCACATTCTAGTTACAAAGACATCTAGACAACAATGTTCTAAACATTGTTTTAATACAAATAGGCATGACCAAATGTGGTTTACCTGTATCTGCACAAAACATCGTATTTTGTGGACAAACAATGTTTACTACGAATGTTTACACTTTGGCCACATTACATTATTTTGGCCTTTCTGAGATTAGGGTTCTTGTACTGACCACGTTTCCTATCTTAATCGGCAAGATCACCGATATCTGCGGCAGGAGAGGGGCCCCCTCCCGCCACTCTGCTGCGCCCTCCGCCGCTTACCTGAGCCGTCGGCAGCGGCGGAGATGACCGGGTCCTTCTTCCTTTGTGGCATGGATAAGAGTGAGTGAGGACAAGATGGCCCCCACCCGTCTCCATACCATAGCAGGGCAGAAGCAGCATCAAAACGTCACTTCTGCCCATACATCTTAAAGGGCCAATTTATTTTTTAAAACAGTGTAAAAAGGAATAAAATCAACTAAAATAAGTGCATATGTGAGCAGCGTCCACATAAGAAAAAAGTGTTAAAACCACACCTGTGAGGTATTGCCGCAATTGTTAGAGTGAGAGCAATAATTCTAGCTCAAGACCTTCTCTGTAATTTAAAACATGCAACCTGTAGAAATTTTTAAACGTCGCCTATGGAGATTTTTAAGGGTAAAGTTTGACGCCATTCCACGAACGGGCGTAATTTTGAAGCGTGACATGTTGAGTATCCATTTTCTCGGCGTAACATCATCTATTAAACAATTTGGGCTAACTTTACTGTTGTCTTTTTTTTTCCAAAATAAGTGCACTTGTAAGAACGCTGCGCAAATACGGTGTGACAAAAAGTATTACAATGACCTCCATTTTATTTTCTAGGGTGTTAGAAAAAAAATGTATAATGTTTGGGGGTTTAAAGTAATTTTCTAGCAAAAAAAACAGTTTTAAACTTGTAAACTTGAGTCTTAAAAACAGGCAAGGTCCTTAAGTGGTTAAGGACCCTGCAATCATGTCAGATTTCATTGATAAGTACAGGGAGATACGTAATTTGTGGGAGTTTATGCACGATTTGTACCATAACCGAGGTGCAAGGAGGGCAAAGATGGAGAAATTGGTCAAATTTATGCAGACAATGATTCCCTAGACAGACTTTGACATGGTGAATAAAAAAGTAAATGACTTGAGGAACATGTATAGGAAGGAGTACATTAAAATCCTCAAATCACAGAGATTAGGAGCAGCAGCATGTCCCCAAGTTGTGGTATTTCAAGAAACTGTGATTTCTGGATGACCAATCAGTGGGACTGAGAAGAGCAGAAAATCGGAGCAGCTTTACAGAGACAGAAGGGAGATATATGACAAGGAGAGCGGGGGAGGGCAGAAATATATATGACAGGGAGAGTGGGGAGGGGAGAAAGATATATAACAGGGAGGGGGGCTGAGGTGAGAAATGAAGATAGAGAAACAGAACAAGTGGGGTCAGACTGATCACAGCAGAGCGACACTGCGAGAGAATGACAGGAGGAATGAAGTCTCTCTCAGCTGAAGAGAGAGAGAACCTCTGATCCCCACACTCACCTTCAGGCTCTTGTTCACTGCGCTTGGGCTCAGCACTGTCAGCTCCGCACCCATCCGCTGAATCAGTGATCCGCTCCCCACCTGACAAAGGATCCTGGTGTCTCCACACTCCACTCTGACTCCACAACACTGGAAGTGCCGCCATGGTGCCAAAAAAGCACTGCCTAGTTGACCCCCGGTCCCGGGCCAATTAAAATAAAGGACACAAGCCAAAGACAAAGGAGTGGGGAGTGGGAGTGTTTGCAGACCCAGAGCTTGAGCCCCACGAACATGCCCTGAACATGGGAAAATCAGCTCCCCAGCTTTCAATCAGCTGATTGCAAGCTGGGAAGCTTCCCATAGACCACTGTGCGTCTGGCGCCTGGTCATTCTTAACCACTTAAGCACCGAGCCTCTTTCTGAGATTTGGTGTTTATAAGTTAAAAACAAGTGACCATTTAAAAAATAAATAATAATTAAGAACAGTTTGGGGGGGGGGGGGGCAGTTTTGGTTGGATGTGCATTTTAAGGCATCACACTAACATTCTATAGTATTTCTGTGAGATAAATCTCTTTTATGGAGCCCCAGATAGCAGTAAAAACCTGACAGGGGTTATTTATCCTTCCCAACTCTATTCAAAAGTGAAAAAAAAGATATGGAGTCATTAAGGGCCAATCTCATTTAAGGTCCCATTAACACTTGTGTATTGTGGTAAAAAATCACACCTTAACACATAACAACTCTTGGCAAAGCACCTTCTCTATAGGCAGTGCAATGCAATATTATTCATTGTGAATTTCACCCCAATGCATTGTACAGTAGATCCCGACACACAACTTACCTCTAGGCTCCATAATACACATACCATGATCTGTGGTGTGCTGCCTTATTAGAAAAAAAAATGTATTGTGTGTTTATTCATCTATTGTGGGGCATTGGCAGCTATTCATAATGAATGAATGTGACCATTAACACCCGGCAATGGAACACCTAAATGTGAAGCCAACATATTCAAGGATATGCTTTGATTTTACATAACTGCAGTGTAACAGACTGAATGAGTCCTGCACATTATCACACATCTCTCCTAAAGACACAGCTCTGTAGATCAGATTGGAAGCTTTACACTTCATATTTCACTTACGCTGAACACATGAGATTTCTTATAAGATTTCTATTAAGACTTCCCTTCTGTTCCCACCGTGACACTGCAGAATGTACAGTGAATATCCCTCCTATAATGATATCTCCATCCTGAGAATACTTGTACTCAAATGTATAATTCCTCATAGTCATATCACAGCGGTGAGCAGAGTTCTGGGTGTCAGATGTGCAGGGGGTCACACACAAAGACAACAACCACAATATTATAAGTGGATATCTGAAGACAACATGGCCGAGTCTCTGATAGACTCCAATGACTTCTTCTCCCTCCTCATCATCACTGACAGCAGCCCAGGATCCTGACACTGATTTCATGGCTCAGCTGAAGCCTGTGAGAGTGTCAGGTTTATAAAGAATAATTCTGTTATTTATTACTATAGACTGGAATATGAATCTGCTTATAGAGTAGGAAAAAAAGCCAATACACAGAATCCATCTTTGTCAGCACCGTAGAAAGTGAAGGTTATAAAAATATCATTATGACATTTTGTACATGAAACAGTAAGAATTCAGTGTGCATTATTATTAATATTATTAATATTATTATTGTTATATACATATAGGTGTAGGGATAACGCTTGGCAGCTACCATAGATTTGTGATGAATCTCTGGGATTCGTAAGGTTTGTGAATCACAAACTTTTGGCTGAAATTTTTGCAGGTTTTCCACCCAAAAAGACACCAACCTACAGTATAAAGCATTACACAAGGAAAGGATGAAGGAATGGATAACTTATTGATGAAAGGTTGGGGTCACACAGCTACAGTATATTATCCAATGTGGAGAACAGTGGCACTTATCTGAATGCAGTATATTAAAATGATTAATGATGAATTTATTAAGGTAAAACAATTACAATAAGAATTAACTCAGAGGGTAATGGTTTTAAAAGGCTAGTCACAAGGGGAGGCTCGCTGTGTAGTCCTGATCTAGATAGCCGGCGGTGTGGGGTGCTGTTGCTGTCTCATTAGCTGCAGGTGTTACCAAGGCTCCGAGTCAAGCTGGCAGTTGTCTCCTCATCAGCTGTGACATCACTGAAGACATAACCTGAAGACATAGCCTCCAAACGCTTGCATGGCGGCCTTGTATCCCACATCCAGTGATGTCACAGCTCATGGGGAGACGACTGCCAGCTTGACTCAGAGACTTGGAAAACCCCTGCAGCTAGCGGGATACCCCTAACCACTGGATTTATTACCACCTTTATCTATAGTTGTGTTTCCCACCCATCTGTCTCTCTCCAAGCGCCACTATACCCCCTCTCCTTTACAGTATATTATCTGTGTTTTTAGGGACAGCTTACACTTTTGCGTACAGAGAGATTATTATTTTGAATGTTCTAAAAAAATGATGTAATGTAGATACATGTCCCCCATAGCAGTGCATATTTCAGAATATTAGTGTGTTACTGCCAATCTGCTCTTTAAGCTGATTTTTGTTTGAAGTTGCAACTGGATCATTTGAAAGAAGTGCAAGAACAGTGTGCACCTAAATCACCGCCTTTCATTCACCAAACCCTCTATCCCAACTGATAAGATAAAAGTTAGGCATACACCATTTAGGCCTATTATCTCTGATTAAAAACTATCCTGCTGCTGGACAATTTTGCATTGATGTACCCTAATTCCTAATGAGAATTTGACAATTTGAAATAAGTATAGAAACCTTTTCCATGTGAAGAGCTCCAAGGTCTCTATATTGATGTCTGACTGTTTGCGCCTTCTACTTTGACAATAAATCTGTGATCCAGCAAATGATATTATAGATTTAGAGGTTTTCATTTTACACTTACATCTTTCAGATTTTGTTAAAGACCCCCCCCCCCCAAACCATATATTTTCTGATAGCACATGACCTGTAGAATAAAAAAGAAGATGCTACTGATTTTAACGCCTTGCAATATTTGCACAAATGTTTATCAAATCAATATATTCACCTAAAAATTCTCTAAAATCCGTATTAACAGATATAAACACAGCAAATTGGACTTATGCAAAATATTCTCAAAAAATCTGGGTGTTGGGAGGGTGCATGCGCGGGGTTTCCAAGATGGTCGCCGGCGTCTAAAGCTCCGCTCCACCGCGGCCTGTTTTCGTTTACCAGAGCTGACTGAACGCCCCCACAGCTTCCTTACCGGGTCCATTCAGTAGGGGAAGCGCCCAGAGGCGATTCAGTTCGCATGCGTTGCGCTATACAAGTCATTCATTCATTCATTCAAGCTCCCCGGTCCCCGCGGATGTCATCGCCGCCCGCCAGGAGGAATCTTTCAGGCTGGATGGCAGAGTCTCCTGGTCACCTCAGCTATGGTAAGATGGCGGCTCCACAAAACCTACACGCAGCGGCCCAGCCCGGGGCCTCAATTGCTACCAGGACCTGCCCCCCCCCGCAGTAGCCAGGTACCGATTTGGCTGCAGCAGCTTCCCCTGCCTCTACGGAGTCCCTGCTGGACAGGATGGGTGCCAGATTCCCCACTACACCCATGATAGACCCACACACACAGGCATGCTGCTCTCTGTATGTGAGGCACAGGAGGAGGCCCCTGTCCCCACAGACTTTCCCTCTATGATGGCTGCCTTCTCACAAATGCTGTCCAAAAGCCTGGCATTAAACGCAGCACAGATCACTTCATCCATACATGCGGATCTGCTGAATTTGGGGATGAGAATGGACACTATTGAGCAGAAGGCGGACCAGGCAGTGGTTTCACCAGGTTGCAAGAGGTCCAGGATCAATTAAAGACAGCGTTCACTAAGATTGATGACTTGGAGAACCAATCGAGACGCTATAACTTTAGGGTGCGGGGGGTCCCGGAATCGGACAAGGAGGTACAAGTGGCAGTTAAATCACTCATTAAAAGCCTCATCCCTGATATTGCTGAGCATCGTCTGGAGCTAGACAGAGCACACAGAGCCTTGCAATCCCCTCGATCGGATGGTCTGCCCAGGGATATCATTGTGAAACCGCACTTCTATGCAGTCGAAGAGGAGGTGATGAAAAGGGCTAGACGCTCGGAACCATCTCACTTTAAATGGCCACAGAATTCAAATCTTTGATGACCTGTCTCCTTACACAGTGCAGAAAAAGCACAATCTCAAACTGCTGCTGCAGGTCCTTATGGAAAAATAAATCACTTACAGGTGGTCCTTCCGGCTCCGCGTGAATTTTTACTCCACGAAGAGGCCTCTGCCAGCAAGCCGGCTACAGCAAACCTGGCTGACACAGAACCACAAGCATTCCAAAGAGAATTATTTAACCTGAGGATCGTTCCCTGAAGTCCTTCCTGTCTGGCTGGGATGCTGACCCCTGGAGGTCTACCCTTACCTGAATAGGAAGGGGGGCCCCTGTTTCCCCCTTTGTACCAGTGATTGCCTTAGTGGGAACTGTTTGCCTGTTTCACGGCCCGGTCACTTTTATGAAGCCTTTCAGGACTCTCTTTTGTTTTATTTTCTTTGGAACTGGGGCGATTGACTGGGACTCGTGGGGGGGGGGGGGGGGTTTGGAGCACCGGTGCTCCTGAGGATCTGTATTTTTCAACATAGTTCCTGGTTTAAGTCTATCTCTCTATGCAACTAAGCCAGTTTAAAATTGGTCACAGTTTTCTTCTCATTAAGCATCCATGTCCCCCTGGGGGGGGGGGTCTGCCAGTCCCCCTGGCTCTTTGCATTTTGGGGGGGAGGGGTGGGTCACTCATGGGGCCCATGGTGGGCCATTTTTTTTTCTTTTTTTACCCCTGCTCTCTCCCTTTTGATTTTTAGTTTCCCTAAGTGGGCTTTGCCTATATGGTTGGGGCGTTCAGTTTTTGGGAATCATAGGCTCCCGGTTAGCCCTAAGTTATAGTTTAATGGTGACAAGGTTGTGGTGGACTCAGTGCACCTCCATTGGATCAAGAACACCGTTGGTGTAGCCAGATCAGTCTCCGGTCTCCCGGTTTTAGGGATTTACTGGCTACCTAAGGTTATTGGGTTGGGGACAGGCTTGCCCATTTCACCCCAGGGTGGTGAGGGATCGGGGGACCCCCAGTTTCAGTTTATACATTGTTTTTTTTTATGGCATGCTCTCGTTTGCTTTGCTACAGCTATGCAGTAACATTGTTGTTTCTTCCCCTTTCTCTCTATTTTTTTTTTAAAGTGTGTTTTTGTGCGTGAACTCGAGAGAGAGGAGCCGGACTGCAGGAGTTGGAAGTAGGCAGACCCTCCCCCCAGAGGCAATCACCATCCTTCTCCATGCCCCTGGTGGCAATGGCAGGAGGCAATGGCACTCACCCCGCCCTACCTGCTCCTCTTGGGAGCCCAACTGGGGCCCAACGGGGCAGAGGGACTCCCCCTATGAGGGAGTGAGGGGGCCTAGCCCACACAGCCAGCCCCGTAGGTCCTTCGCCTCTCTTTATTTTAGGAGATCGCATGGCCAAAGTGCGCGTGTATTAAATCAATTTTGTGTGCGTGCAAGTGTGGTGGTTTTTGTGGGGGGGGGGTGGGCGTACTAAGCACAGGCTTACCTTGCATAGCACACCCACCGGGAGCCGGGCTGAGACCACCAAACTCAATTCACATGTAGCCGAGACCAGGATCTGAACCCTTGGCTGCAGAGGTTACCGGCTTGTCAGCGCAGTGCCAATCACGTTGAGCCACCACAGCTCCTCCCTTTCTCTCTATTTTTCATCTCTTTTGCTTCTGCTTTCTCCTCTTCTTCCTTGGAGTGTTCCCAGGTTCTGTGGTGGGTTCCGGTCCTTCATACCAGATCTTAGGTCCATAACGTTCCAGCTGTCCGAACTCCGCAGGGCATATTCTTTACGGGACAAAGGTAGGTAACATTTGTCTGGTTTAGCTCTCACACCTCTGATTCATGGCTGACACACATTCTCCCCCACCAACCCTCAAGCTCATCTCCCATAACACTCAGGGCCTCAATTCTCCCGTTAAACGCAGGAAACTTTTCCAACTTTACCACTCTATGCACGCGGACGTCCTTCTGCTTCAGAAGACACATTTCCCGTCCTCCTACAGACCCTCGTTCCTCCATCACCATTATACCCAATTTTTTCTGTCATCGGCTGACAACAAAACTAAGGGGGTGGCCATTTGTTTTGCTAGACAGATTAACCTTTCCCAGGTGGAATCGATAGTTGACCTTCAGGGTCGCTATGTCCTGGTCTCGGGCCACATAGACGGGGAACTATACACTTTTGTCTCTTACTACACTCCTAATAAGGGACAAAGACTCTTCTTTGAATCATTGTTACGCAAACTGCAACCTCACTTTAGGGGCTCTGTCTTCATTGGGGGAGACTGTAACACAGCGTTTGACTTTTCGCTTGATAAGTCCGTGGACTGCACATCTAAACCTAAACGCCCCTCCAAACAGAGCTGTAAAATTGCCAAGCTCCTACATTCTGTAGGGTTAATAGTCATTTGGCGGGAAAAACACCAATGCACAAAGGACTACACCCACTTTTCTTCCCCCACAACTCCTATGCCAGGATTGACCACATTTTCACCCATGCCACAACAATCCCTTTGCTGTGTAATTCCAGGATTGTTGATTCCCCCCTTTCAGACCACTCAATGGTCACTCTGCTTACCCGGAGGCCAACGGGTTCTAGGAATCTGCCTCGCTGGCGCCTGAGGGAATCACTTTTAAGCGACCCGATACACTGCTCCTTATTAGAGGAGGCCATTAGGGAATACTTCCTTATTAATGCCAGAAGCGAAGTGTCCCTGGCCACGGTCTGGGCGGCACACAAGTCGGTCATCAGGGGAAAACTGATTCAGTTAGCGGCTACACTTAAAAAGGAACACGGGGAGGACACTCTTAAACTCACAGAGGAATTTTGTATGCTAAACAAAGCCCACAAACGCCAGCCCACATCTGATTCACTTGCCCGACTGGACGAAGCTCATGCTCTTTTTAACCTCTCCCTGACGACTGCGGCCGAGCAGCACCGTCGGTGGCCGGGGCTAAGTTTTACTCCCAAACTGACAGGCTAGGTTCCTGTCTGGCCACTAAACTGAGTCCCAAACAGAGGTCACTAGCCTTCCATAAAATCCGGGTGCCCACGGGGGAACTGACACAGAACCCGCCTAAATTAATGGATTCCTTTTTGCGATTCTACTCGGACCTGTACAGACCTGCCTGTGCGCCTCCCAGCCCAAAAGGGGGGGACTTCCTGGATGATCTCCCATTACCGTCTCTGGCTAGGGAACATAGGGATATCATGGAATCCCCTTTTACCCAAGAGGAGGTTTTGTCCACTATTAAGGCACTCAAACTAGGTTCCTCCCCAGGACTGGATGGCTTCACCACTTGTTACTACAAGAAATTTGGCGCATGCCTGGCCCCTCACCTGACGCGACTGTTCAATTCTCTCAGGGTTGGAGCCCGATTGGCAGCCGATTTAAACTCTGCTTATATCTCGGTCATTCCGAAAACGGATAAGGACCCTAGCGAGGTGTGTAATTATCGTCCCATTTCCCTGATCAACAACGACATTAAAATTATGACAAAAATTTTTGCAGATTGTCCACCTGATCTGTTCACAAAGATCAGGTGGGCTTCATCCCTGGGAGACAGGGAATGTATCAGATCAGATGGGCCATTGATGTCATCTCCCTCCTTAGATCGCATTGGGATGGGGACCCACCAGAGGAGGGTTTTTTGCTATCCATAGACGTACAGAAGGCCTTCGATTCTATAGACTGGGAGTACTTGACGGGTGTCCTGGGAAGGTGGGATTTTGGACCTAGATTCCTTAACCTCATCGGTTCACTGTACTCTAGCCCCACCGCACAGGTACGGCTAATGGGCAGATATTCGGAATCCTTCCTTATAGGCAGGGGAACCAGACAGGGGTGTCCGCTCTCCCCTCCCCTATTCGCGGTAGCAATTGAGACGTTGGCGGTGGCGCTGAGATCAAATCCTGACATCAAGGGGGTAACATGTGGGCCTAGGGAGTAGTGTTGCTCACGAATATTCGCATTGCGAATATTCGCTACGAATATTGCATATTCGAGTATTCGCGAATAACGCGAATATCGCGGCGAATATTCACTATTTCGAATATTCGTATTTTTTCTTTTTTTTTTTAGAACAGATCACATCCTAGAGATCCCCATCGACGTCTAAAAGCATTGCTGGTATGATTAGAGACCTTGGGCCGAGTAGCTGCAGCGCTCATTTTATATTCCCGAAAAATCGCAATGCGATTATTCGGCAATAGCGATATCGCGCGATTATTTTGTATTGTAATATATCATGAATATTCTGAGCCAATCAGAGTGCTCCATTCCGCATTTCTCGAAATTTCGCAATTATTTTATATTGTAATATATCACGAATATTCTGAGCCAATCAGAGTGCTCCTTCCGCATTTGCCGAATATTCGCAATTATTGTGTATTGTAATATATCACGAATATTCTGAGCCAATCAGAGTGCTCCTTCCGCATTTCTCGAATATTCGCAATTATTGTGTATTGTAATATATCACGAATATTCTGAGCCAATCAGAGTGCTCCATTCCGCATTTCTCGAATATTCGCATTCGCAATTCGCAATTCGCATTCGCGATAGCGAAAATTCGCAATGATTTCATTTCCAAAATATATCACGAATATTCGTATTTAGCGAATATATCTCGAATATTCGACTATATATTCGAGATATATCGCGAAATCGAATATGGCATATTCTGCTCAACACTACTAGGGAGCACAAATGTGCACTTTACGCTGATGACCTCTTGCTCTTCGTTACTTCTCCCCTAATATCCACCCCAAAAAAAATTAAGACGTTACAGGTTTTCAGTGAGCTTTCTGGATTGTGGGTTAATTTGGGCAAATCACTAGCTATGAATGTCTCCGTCCCCCCGGATCTGCTCAAACAGCTTTCGGGAAAGTTCAACTTCCCTTGGGCTCCCTCACAAATTCCATATTTGGGCATCAAATTAACGCCAGATTTTAATGGCCTCTTTAAGGCGAACTACCCTCCTATGATCAGTAAGTGTAAGGGAGATCTCGAGAGATGGGCCAAGTGTGGGTTGTCCTGGCTGGGCAGGGTGAATGCGGTAAAAATGACCCTTTTGCTACGTCTTCAATATTTGTTCCGTGCTCTCCCAATCCCAGTAACGAAACATTTCCTCAATAGATTCCAATCAGAGATTATCCGGTTTGTTTGGGGGAATAAGGGATATAGGTGTCCCTCGGGAGTCCTCTTTCGTTTAAAAACACAGGGTGGTCTGGGGCTTCCTAACTTGTGGGGGTATTACCAAGTGGCCTAACTGACACAAATGTCTGCAGTTTTCTTTCAGAGTCCTAAACCTGACTGGCTTGCAATGGAACGACAAGCCATCCCATCAAATACCATTGACTACATTTTGGGGTGTGATTCCAAACGCAGACCAGCCATTTTGTCTCCCACGCTATCCCATTCCGTAGCCCTCTGTTCCAAACTATTCTCCCTTTGCGCCCTGATCTCCCCTCTGAAACCCCTTTTGCATTTATTCCAAAACCCTGACTTCCCTTCGGGATGGATATCAGGGCTTTTCGGTGGTGGACGGATAAAGGCCTGTACAGGATAGGACACTTTCTCTCCCCAGCGGGCCCGCTTTCCCTTTCTCACTGAAAAACACATCTAGACATGCCCAACGACAAAATCTATAGTCGTTCACAAATTTCCCACTTTCTCCACTCTACTTGGACGGATAAATCGGTGCCCCCAATATAACGCCCTATGAACACTGGTGCACAAACTCTATGGATCAGAAGGATGGGATCTCATTGATATATGTGGTCCTGATGTCCAAGACTGATAAGCCATCTTATGCATGGGCCTGGGAGGAGTACCTGAACACCTCATGGAGCACTGAGGTATGGTACCGCGCTTCAAATTGAGCGTGTAGTAAAAGTATTCTTAATGTTTGTCACATAGAAGCTAGTCTTAAACTTATACTTCGGTGGTACTACATCCCTTCCAGGCTGGCGAGAATGTTCCAAGGGTCCTCTCCACTATGTTTCCGGGGATGCGAAATGGAGGGTAATATGTTAAATACGTGGTGGTCCTGCCCCCGCGTTTGATCCTTCTGGAAAAGGGTTTCTCGCACCATCGGATCCTTGCTTGGAATAGTGGCACCTCCTTAACCTAATGTGGCGCTGCTGAACCAGTGCATCCCAGGCCTTCCTAAACACTCCCGGATTTTATGCTTTTTTATTTTATTGGGGGCCAAAATGACCAAATCGTGGAAGAAACCCTCAGTTTCCTTCCTGATGTTTAGGAGAAAAGTCTCTTGGATAATGTCCCAGGAACAAATCGTAGCTAAGTGGGCAGATCAGTCCGACAAATTCAGATCTATTTGGGAACCCTGGGCTACCTACTGCAATGTGTCTCTCATTCCTGGGATTCGGCACGCTAGCGGAACCACTCCAATCTCTGCCTGATTGTGTCTCTCTGTCCCTCCTCTCTCTCTCTCTCTTTCCTACATTTCTCTCTTTCTACCTTCTCTTACACCTCTCGTGGTGTTTTGCACTGCTGTCGGGTTCCTTAAAATGTTTGGGTTATGTTCCAATTATTGCTGATTGCTCTGGAACAGGCGAACTTCCTTCCCCATGGTGGTTGAACGCAGCGGATCTATGGCGGAGCGGGTGCCGTGGCCCTGGTTCTCGGGATGCAGCGTGATCCCTTTTAGGGGCGTCCAGGGGACCAGGGGACTTGGGTCCTGCGCGGCAATACCATATTAGCCAGAACACCATTAAAGCGTTCACAAGGTTGATTTTGCCTCAACTGTTTGTCTAGTATGGGGGAGCTAGTTTGCTAGAATATCTTGTTTTATGGGAATGTGTTCTCTCGAATCTGTTATGTTGGATGGACTAGTTCGATCACTTTCACTTCCATGTACCATTGTCTATGTGTATCTTGTTATTGGAAAAAATTTCAATAAAATCTTTAAATATAAAATACACAAAGTCTTAACCCTCTATGCTCCACCATTATATTTGCAACGAAAAATGGCCTAGATGCTCACGCACCTGGTTACTTAATCACAGGAAAGCTGGAGGCATGGGATTAATCAATATCAAGGATTACTATTGGACTACACAGCTTGACCAACTGAAACATTGGCCCAGATTCAGGTACATCTGCGCATTATTGGACCGGCGTAGCGCACCGCCTTTACGTTAGACTTGCGCAATTTTGCCACGTAATCACCCTATTCTCGTAGCTTTTGCGCAGAAAATTGCGCATGCGTAACGTTTTTTCAGAGGTGTAAGGAGGAGTAATACAAATTGGGAAGGACGTGGGCGTGTTACATTGAAATGAGCCGTGACCCCATGCAAATGAAGGGCCGGCCGGCTCGCGCATGCGCGCTTGAAGGAGACCATGTCAGCTCCGCTGTGCGCATGCTCACAACTCGGGAGCGGCGCAATCAGTGAAATTGGAAATGGACAAGGGCAACGTTGTGAACTACGCAAACAGCATAAATAGACACACACAAACGCACTTCCTTTGCAAAAGTACATCCCTTTGTCCCTTCCCATTTAACCAAGTGCTTTTGTCCTGTTGTTCGTTGCGGTGTGTTTTGTAGTTGTCAGATTAGTGTTCTGTGTGATCAAGTGTTTGTTAGTAGATTTTTGAAAGTGGTTTTTGATAAGTGTTTGAGAGACTGTTTGATTGATTGATATATTTGTGTTTGTTTCTTTTCCTGCTGTATTTTTGTTTTGTTTTTTGGTGACTGTTTCTTGCTGAGTAGTTTTCTGTCTGTGTGTGTGTTTTTTTTTTGATTGGTTGTGCTTGTTTGTGTGAGTGAATTTTGTTGACTGGGACTGTTTTTTTTTGGAAGGATGAGTGAGAGAAAACGCAAGCTGAATTTTACACTTGTGGAAAAACAGATTCTTGCCCGGGCCATTAGCGAGTATGGGCGTTACCTCCACGGCCCAGAGAGTGCCAACACCACCCTGGCCAGGAGGAGGGAGATTTTGGATAGGATCACTGACCAGGTGAATTCAGCGGGGCAGGGGGAGACACGGACCAGGTCTGAGATTGACAAAAAAATCAATGACCTCCGGCGTCTGGTCAAACAGAAGATGGCCAGAATGCATGCCCATGCCAGGGGCACAGGAGGGGGCCCACCATGCCGTATTAGCCTGACAGCGGAAGAGCGTGCGGTGGCCCTGACCTTTCATCGGCATGAAATTGAGGGCGTGCCCGGCTTTGACTCAAGTCCGGAGCCCGTGGTGCCAGGTAAGTTTTTTATTTTTTTAATATCAGGCGTGTAGCATGTGTGGGGGAGGGGGTGAAAGGGAATATGTGACAAGTGTGTGGATCCTCCAACCTGTGAATGTTTTGTGTCATCCACAGATGTGCAGGAGGGTGCAGGGCCACCTGGCCTGACCGCACCAACCCCAGGACAGCAGCCTAATGAGGCCCCCCCAACAAGGCCGGAGTCCGTGGAGGAGGTTCAAGAGGAGCAGGACAATCATGAGGAGGAGGAGGAGAATCATGAGGAGGAGGACAATCATGAGGAGGAGGAGTCCATGTCAGGCACTGGACGTTTGGGTTTTGAGGACTCTTCCCCTCTGCCTGGCAGCAGGCAGGCCTCCCTAAGGGGGAGCCCCCCCCTCCTCCCCCAACATGGCTCCCCTCACAAGGGCCTCCCCTTCTCCCCGGCCACAAGCATCAGCTGGAGGCAGGATGTCATCCCAGACCACCAGCGGGTTGGCCGATCTCCTGCCCGCCACCCTGAGAAGGGACCAGTTCCTCCAGACCCGCCATCTGGGACAGGTCAGCCAGACATTGGTGCGGATGGAGGAGAGCCTGTCCTCCATCAAGGATACGCTGGGGAACCTGGACTCCCACTCCAGGGCTTTCACAACCTGCCTTAACGAACTGCAGACGACATCAGCAGGCGTTGGGCAGGATGTGAGGGCCCTTACCCTGGCTATCCAGGCCAACACGGCAACACTTGGTGCTGCCATGGACAGAATAGCCGTGGCCTTGGAGGGCAGGCCGCCAGGTGGGCAGAGATCAGGGGCTGCTCCTCCTTCCCCAGTTTTACCCCTCCCCCATGAGTCTCCCCTGAGAAGCCGGGCCGTGGCCGGGGGCGCCCCAGGCGTGGCTCACGCAGAGGGCACTAATTTGTTTTTCCCCATTTTTATTTTTGAAATAGTTTTTTTTTTTTTAAATAGATTTTTTTTTTTTAAATAGATTTTTTTTTTTTGCTGGGAATTTTTTGCTTTGGCAGGTCATTTTTTTTGGTTATTTTTTTTTTGTGTTGTGAATGCTGTGTGAATGTGGGGGTGACATTCCTGCCGGAAAAGGGGTGTCACCCTCTATTTTGGTGGAGAAGGGTTCCCCAGGACCAGGGAGAAGTGATCCCCAGGTCCGTGTGAATGGTGTATGAATGTACAGTGACATAATTGGTGCCTTGGCGTGGCGTTGCTGCTCACAAGTCCAGCATGGTGGACTGGTGCCAATCCAATTTGATGAGGATGTGATGTGTCTGTGCTAGGGACCACAGTGGTGTGCATGCATGCATTCTCATTGTGCCATGATTAATGTGTGTGTTTAACGTGCAAAGATGCATAATGTGAGCTGGCATGAGATGGGGTCATGAGATGGGGTACCAGTGCATATGCAGAGTCACCTTGAAGGGAAAAGACAGGAGGATGTTAGTCATGCATGTGCCACTTGTGAGGTGTGCATCACGGGAGGGGATAGTCATGCCTGACTACCATGTCACTCACCAACCAGCCAGCTGTCCCCATACATGTTCTATTAGAAATCTGTGGGGATGGGGCTCTGATTGGATATGTAGCTGTCATGGGTGTCATGGGTGGTGCCATGTGTTGGGCTGCTGATGTCCTCCTGCAGGGTTGTGGTCATTCCAGGATGACATGAGGGGTGAATCTGAAGATGCGAGACACCTCAGAATCACTCATGCCAAAGATGTCTATGCGTGTGTGATATATCAAGTGAAGAGTGAGGGGCTTGTATCAGATAATAATATTGTATTAGATTAGATTAAATTGTAAATTTTATATAAGCAAATAAAAAATAAAAATAAAACATCTCCCGTGCCCTCCTTAGTGCCCTCCTCAGTGCCCTCCTCAGTGCCCTCATCCTTCTTTGTTCATCTAAAGTCAGTAGTATAGCTATGCGCGACGATGCCCCTGGCATGTTGGCATACAGATTGTTGAGCAACACGTGTGACTGCTGAGCTGATCACTAACAGTGTTGCTTTATCTAACAAGTAGACTTTTTTTCTTTTTTTAGACCAGCTTTTATATGCTCTAATTTTAGACAGGACATTTTGCTGTTGCGCACACTGCGTCGCCTGCGCTGCCCTAACGTTGTTTTGTGGATCCCCGTAAGTCCCTCATTAGCATATTTGACTAGCAAATCAATGGTGTGTCTAGCGCACTTTTGCGCGGAAGGATGCGCCAGTCTAACGAAATTACGCGGGACAAAAAAAAGTTGATTTTTGGTGTATCTCGTTCTGGGGATGCCGCGCAACGAAACACACGCGCACATTTAGACTTACGCACGCGCATCTCCTGTTATGCAGGCGTAATCGCTCTGTGAATCTGGGCCTCTTTCTTTAATGACCTACACTTAAGAATGCTATCACCCCTTCAGTCTATTATGAATTCTGCTGCTAGACTAATACACCTAACTAACCGATCCATGATTGCTGCTCTTCTCTGCCAATCCCTTCACTGGCTTCCCGTACCCCACCATTTAAAATTCAAAATGCTAACTATAACATACAAGGCCATTAACAACATTGCCCCCATCTATATCACCAACCTCATCTGCATGTATCACCCAAATGGTCTCCTCCGCTCCTCCCAGGACCTCCTGCTCTCTAGCTCCCTTGTTATCTCCTCCCAAGCTTGCCTTCGGGAGTTCTCCAGAGCCTCTCCCATCTTCTGGAACTCTCTGCCTCAGTTTGTCCGATCAGCCCCTACCATGTCCACCTTTAGGAGATCCCTGAAAACTCATTTATTCAGAGAAGCCTATCCCACACCTAACAACTATCCCCGAGCCACCCCCATCAAATTCTCTGCAGCTATTACCTTTTGTACCAACACCCCCTCCCTTTAGAATGTAAGCTCTACAAGCCGAGTCCTTCTGTACCTTTTTGTATTGAACTTTACAATATTGAATTGTGTTGTCCCCCTATACTTTGTAAAGCGCTGTGTAAACTGTGGGCACTTTATAAACCGTATATAATAATAATAATAATAATAATAATAATAATAAAATAAGAAGAAGAAATACCCGACCACTCAAGCACTTTATTTTTTCTCAGCAATGCATTCAACCATGTCCCATATAGATTTTATAGTGGTACCTCTGATATAGGAAGTAAGATTCCACCCTGGAATACTTTCGGACCCTGGAACCCTACTGGGTAACTCTCCACCTCACTCCTCAGGTTATGCCTCATCCTTAGTGATTGTACTCTTTTGAGCAGACTGATTCAGACAACATTTTCATTAATTGGAGAGATTCTGAAGAAATGCGAATTTCTGAAACACAATCGTAACAAATGTCAACTAATAAATTATAACAAAAAGAATTATACAAATTTGCTAATTAATTTGAATTTGAAATAGAAACATATTACAATAACACTGGACTACAAAGAGTAGAAATGAAATGAAATGAAAGTAGCAAATGTTTACCAGAATTGGGTCACTAATAAAGGAAAACAAGTCC
Source organism: Rana kukunoris (assembly GCA_029574335.1). Classification (NCBI taxonomy): domain Eukaryota; kingdom Metazoa; phylum Chordata; class Amphibia; order Anura; family Ranidae; genus Rana; species Rana kukunoris. The sequence continues at coordinate 8,891,768 of CM056049.1, read as the reverse complement.
TGAGTATTCATTGGCTCCAGTTTCCAAGATACAACTTCAGGTCAAAATTGCATCAAAATAATTCTAAATTACGAGGGCGATGTGCGATTATACACCATGGGGTAAAAGACGCAGTGGAATGTTTCAATTTTTTTAGATCCCTTTTAGGTCCCTTTTACAATTGGGGGAACCTTGAAAAAATATCAGTCACTACTATGATTGGTGGGTTCCTCCACAGCATTCGTTATCCGAAATAACGAATGCTGCATCTAAACAAATGAAACGCAAACAAATAATTATTAAATTATAATAATAATAACATGTTTTTATTGTTATTTTTGTTATTTATTGTTATTAATTTGTCATGTTACTTTTGTTTAGATGCAGCGTTCATTGTTTTGTTTTGTAACTTATACATTTGTAACAGATAAATTTGTATTTGTTTTGTTCACTAAGGCTCTGTACACACGTGTAATCAACCACACTAGTAGGGATTCCTACCTATTTGACTCTAGAGACACATTTTTTTCTTTGTTTTATATGGTTTAGGGTGCATCGATCACAACTGGCATCCTTATAGCAGCATAGGATCACTTTACTTTAGCAATCTTTGGGCCTGCTGGCCTGCACAGGCTCCTAAACTAATTAATCCACCTTTACTCAATTTCACTGAAATTAGTGGAAGCTGAGGAACCAACATCTACCCTCCTATTAACACAGGGTATCTCTCCAATTGCATCCTAATTCCAGGCAAAAGGGGGGCCTATTACCATTGGGCTCACCCCACGGATATACCTGACAAAGATCCTCTCCCGTGCCCTCCTCCATGCCCTCCTCCGTGCCCTCCTCCTTCTGCGCTCATCTAAAGTCAGTAGTATAGCTATGAGCAAGGATGCCCCTGGCATGTTGGCATACAGATTAATGTCCTGCAAGTGTGGCTGTTCAGCTCGGCCCTAATGGTGTTGCTTTTGCTGACATGTAGACGGATTGTCTAATTTTAAACCTGCTTTTATATGGTCTAATTTTAGACCGGCCGTGCAGCTGATAAGCACATCGTGTAGACTGCACTGCACAAACTTACTTTTGTGGATCGGCGTATCTCCCTCATTTGCATATTTGCATAGCAAATCAATGGTGTGTCTAGTGCAGTTTTGCACGCACGCTGCGCCGGTCTATCCAAATTACGTCTGTCTAAAACATTTGGGATACGGTGCATAGATAAGCGTGTGCATTTTTAGACTTACGCGTGCCTAACTTGTGATACTCCGGAGTAAGTGCTTTGTGAATCTGGCCCTACATTTTCAAAGTCATCTATATATCGGGCCCGATTCAGGTACATCTGCGCATTATTGGACCGGCGTAGCGCACCGCCTTTACGTTAGACTTGCGCAATGTAGCCGCGCAATCACCCTTTTCTCGTCGCTTTTACGCAGAAAATTGCGCATGTGTAACGTTATTTGAGAGGCGTAAGGCGGAATTATACAAATTGGGAAGGACATGGCCGTGTTACATTGAAATGAGCCGTGACCCCATGCAAATGAAGGGCCGGCCGGCTCGCGCATGCGCGCTTGAAGGAGACCATGGTCAGCACCTCTGTGCGCATGCTCACAACTCGGGAACGGCGCAATCAGTGAAATTGGAAATGGACTAGGGCAAATTTGAGAACTACGCAGACAGCATAAACGCACTTCCATTGCAAAAGTACATCCCTTTGTTTCCCTTCCCATATAGCAAAGTGCTTTTGTTCCGTTGTTAGTTGAGTTGTGATTTGTATTGGTCAGATTTGTGTACTGTGTGATCTAGTGTTTGTTAGACTTTTTGTTTGATAGTTTTCTGTTTGTTTGTTTTCTTGCTTGATTGGTCGTGCTTGTTTTTGTGAGTGATTTTTGTTGACTGGGAGTGATTTTTGGTCAGAGTATGACAGAGAGGAAGAGGAAATTAAATTTTACTTTGGGGGAGAAACAAATTCTTGCCCGGGCCATTTCCCAATATGGGCGTTTCCTCCACGGCCCGGAGAGTGCCAACACCACCCCGGCCAGGAGGAGAGAGATTTTGGACATGATCACTGAACAGGTGAATTCAGCAGGGGAGGGGGAGACACGGAACCGGTCGGGGATTGATAAAAAGATAAATGACCTCCGGCGTCTGGTCAAAAAGAAGCTGGCCAAAATGCTTGCCCATGCCAGGGCCACAGGAGGGGGCCCACCATGCCGTGTTAGGCTGACAGCGGAGGAGCATGCGGTGGCCCAGACCTTTCATAGGCATGAAGTGGAGGGCCTGCCCGGCTATGACTCAAGTCCGGAGCCCGTGATGCCAGGTAAGGTTTTTTTTTCTTTCAAAAAGTTTTTATTGTTTATCAGACATAAGATATACATAACTGTACAGTGTTGATATATCGAATACAAACAGTAAAGCAGAACATTACACGGGCAACAACCCAGGTAAAACGGTAAATAGATAAACAAAAGCTAATGAGAATACAGAGAACATACCTGCGTATAAGGGAGAGTAAAAGGAACCTAGCATCCTACCGCAAAATGTGGATGCATTAGTTCCATTATTGGCAAAGAGCAGGCGAGGTATTCTCAATGACTTACAAATGGTATCAATAAACGTACTAGGAGTCTGATGAACATCTTATCAATAAAGATGAAAAAATAAAAAGGAGAAAACAATAGTAATGCAAAGGACGGTATAGGGAAAATGAAATAATAAGTAAACTCAAATAAAGCTGACATAAAGGAAAAAAACAACAAAAAAAAAAAAAATTAAAATAAAAATAAAAATAAACAAAGTGAGTGCACCGGTATCTAAGGAAGATTTGTGTATTAAATCCAATAAACCACATGTAAACAGCAGCTCGATACCCCTAGTCCACCAAGACGAATCTAGACGGCCATGGCAGCCACTAACTTAGGAAGGAAGGGACCCTATTTGATTGATAGGCAAAATGTTTTTCATAGGAGTAATGTACATTGACTCTTTGTATTACTTCTGAGATGGTCGGGATCTGAACGGATTTCCATTTGGAGGTAATTGACAACCTAGCAGCAATAAATATATGGGTAGCAATGGTCCTAAAATGTTTGGGGATACTATTGATAGTTAGAGATAGGAGGGCTAATTGGGGGGTAGGTGTCACACAGGATCCCACCACTGAGGACAATAAGCCAAAGACTTCACCCCAGAAGCTGCGGAAACTTTTACAGTCCCACATTATGTGGAATATGTTTCCTCTGGCCCCACAGCCCCTCCAACAATGGTTGGAGTCCGAGTGGAAAATCAGAGCGATTCGCACCGGAGTGAGGTAGGATCTGTGGAGGATCTTTAACATAAGATCTCAATAGTTGGTGCAGTGTGAATATCTGTAGCATGATCGTATTGCAGTTTTCCATTCATCCAAAGAGTAGGTATTCCCAAAGTCCTTCTCCCAATTCACCATGCCAGACGTTTTGGTAGAAGTATTGGGTTTCAGGAGAAGGGCATAAAACCATGACAAACCTTTAGGTTTATGGTAATTGGATTGAAGGTAGCTCCATACACCACTATGTAAATTATATTAACAATCGATATGATTGGAACGGAAGTGCACTAATTGGGATTTAGCGTAGATGTTAGAGGAGGGGTTTTTAAGAATTAGATCTCCCAGGAGTGGATGCCCTCATTTAGCCACATCTGAATATTGAGGTTGGGGATTAAGTGTTCGTAAACTCTAAGATTAGTAAGTTCCTGGCGTATTTTAGATTCAGGATTAGTTGCCTTATGGAGTTCTTCCCAGGCCGAGAGAGATGCCACAATGGGAGGTAGGGAGGGAGGAACGAGGGGGACACGTGTCAATTTAGCTAACAGCAATGAGGGAAGGTCCCTGTTTTGTAGAATAGATTTCTCTATCTGCACCCAGAGTTTAGTAGAGTCTGGTTCAAACCAGGCCTTAAGTTGGTCTAAAATAGCAGCCCTGTAATAAAGGCGCATATTGGGGAAGCCCGTCCCGCCATTAAATCTATGTTTTTGAAGGGATAAGTAGGTGAGTCTGGGCATTTTACCTTTCCAAACAAATTGCCGAAACAGTTTATCTATTAATTTAAAAAAGGTTTCTGGTAAGCACAAGGGAATTGTCCTAAAGTAGTAAATTAATTTAGGGAGGAGAATCATTTTTAGAGCTGCAATTCTCCCTAGCCAGGAAAGTTCAAAGGATGAGATATGTTGCAGATCAGCTTTAACAGTGTCAATCAGGGCCGGGAAATTAACAGCGTACATAGAAGCTATCGGGAATGTCAAATTAATGCCTAGATATGATATGGATTTGGTCATCCACTGGAATGGGTATTTTTCCCTAAGACTAGCGGCCAGATGCTTAGTAAGATTAAAGGCAACAAACACGATTTCGTAACATTCAATTTGTAATAAGATATTTTACTGTATTTTTGTAAGTTTAGCCAGGGAAGAAGTTGGATTGGAGAGAATCAGTACCACGTCATCCGCGAAAAGCCCAATCTTATGGTCTCGATTCGCAATTTTGAGTCCCGAGATGTCATCATCTGCTCTAATAGCCTCAGCCAGAGGTTCCATCATCAGAGTGAATATTATGGGCGATAGTGGGCACCCCTGGCGAGTGCCATTGGAGATACTGAAGCTATCAGAGAGAGCATTGTTCGTAAATAGCTGATGGCGATGAGTATAATGCTAGGACTGCAGAGAGGATCATCCCCTGAAGGCCGAACTTTTGTAAGGTCGCTTTGAGGTAACCCCAATGGACCCTATCAAAAGCCTTCTCTGCGTTCAAGGCTAATACCACCGCGGGAAGCCTTCTAGTTTCCATCACATGGAGAAGGTTAAGCAGCCGCCGCATGCCATCTGGGGCCTGCCTACAGTGCCTGCCGCCGAGAATGTGTTTTTAGCACGACAGCATCGCGCTGATTCTCGGCGACAGGCTGCAGACATCTCGCACTCGCTGGAATAGTAAAAGCACATTCCAGCGAGTGCGTCATAGAAGCGACGGGGATCCGACGCGGATTCCCGCCAATTCTACACGTGGGTGGAGTTTGTTATGAATCCTGAGAAGGAAGTCCCCGCCGGATTTTAAATAAAAATCCGGCATGGGTTCCCCCCTCAGGAGCATAACGGGCCCTTAGGTCTGGTATGGGTTGTAAGGAGACCCCCCTACGCTGAAAAAACGGCGTGGGGGTCCCCCCACAATCCATACCAGACCCGTATCCAAAGCACGCCGGCCGGCCGGTCAGGAAGGGAGTGGGGGCGAGTGAGCCGTATCGGGCAGCATGCCCTCAACATGGGGGGTCAGGTTCTCTGGGGCAGGGGGCGCACTGCGGCCCCCCACCCCAGAGCACCCTGTCCCCATGTTGATGAGGACAGGGCCCCTTCCCGACAACCCTGGCCGTTGGTTGTCGGGGTATGCAGGCGGGAGGCTTATCGGAATCTGGAAGCCCCCTTTAAAAAGGGTGCCCCCAGATACCGGCCCCCCACCCTAAGTGAATGAGTATGGGGTACATCGTACCCCTACCCATTCACCTGCAATAAAAAGTGCAAACACAAATAAACCACACAGGGTATTGAAATATTTTATTAGTTGGCCGCCGAGGGGGGGGTGTATGATCGCTTTTATAAAAGCGCCCCCTCCGGCGGGCTTCTGCGTGGGGGTGGGTGCCGCTGTTCTTTGCCGCCGTCTGGTTCTCTTCCGCCGCCGGGGGGGAGGCGCTTTGATAAAAGTGCCCACCACCCGGCGGGCTTCCTTCAACATCTTCGGCGGCGGGGGGGGTCTTCTCCCACTCTCCGGGGTCTTCTCCCACTCTCCGGGGTCTTCTCCGGCTCTCCGGGGGTCTTCTCCGCTCTCCGGGGGTCTTCTTCTTCTTCAGGACTCGCCGCCGCTATCTTCGTGTGTTAGCTCAATTACTAGCGCCGGCGAGTCCCCTCTTCTGTGACGTCTTCTTCTTCTCTTCTCCAGATGTTGACGCGACGCTTCCTTCTGCTGTTATGGCTGGCGCGCGACTCGCAGCGAGTTATATAGGCCTGTCTTGTGACGTCGCAGTCCCATCATGCTCCGGTAGGTACCACATGGGTAGGTAGCACGTGGTACCTACCGGAGCATGATGGGACTGCGACATCACAAGACAGGCCTATATAACTCGCTGCGAGCCGCGCTCCAGCCATAACAACGGACGGAAGCGTCGCGTCAACATCTGGAGAAGAGAAGAAGAAGACGTCACAGAAGAGGGGACTCGCCGCCGCTAGTAATTGAGCTAACACACGAAGATAGCGGCGGCGAGTCCTGAAGAAGAAGACCCCCGGAGAGTGGAGAAGACCCCCGGAGAGCCGGAGAAGACCCCGGAGAGTGGGAGAAGACCCCGGAGAGTGGGAGAAGACCCCCCGCCGCCGAAGATGTCGAAGGAAGCCCGCCGGGTGGTGGGCGCTTTTATCAAAGCGCCCCCCCCGGCGGCGGAAGAGAACCAGGCGGCGGCGAAGAACAGCGGCACCCACCCCCCCGCAGAAGCCCGCCGGAGGGGGGCGCTTTTATAAAAGCGATCATACACACCCCCCCTGGCGGCCAACTAATAAAATATTTCAATACCCTGTGTGGTTTATTTGTGTTTGCACTTTTTATTGCAGGTGAATGGGTAGGGGTACGATGTACCCCATACTCATTCACTTAGGGTGGGGGCCGGTATCTGGGGGCCCCCTTTTTAAAGGGGGCTTCCAGATTCCGATAAGCCTCCCGCCTGCATACCCCGACAACCAACGGCCAGGGTTGTCGGGAAGGGGCCCTGTCCTCATCAACATGGGGACAGGGTGCTCTGGGGTGGGGGGCCGCAGTGCGCCCCCTGCCCCAGAGCACCTGACCCCCCCATGTTGAGGGCATGCTGCCCGGTACGTCTCAGGAGGGGGGGGGGGCGCTCGCTCGCCCCCCACTCCCCTCCTGACCGGCCGGCTGACGTGCTTTAGATACGGGTCTGGTATGGATTGTGGGGGGACCCCCACGCCGTTTTTTCGGCATAGGGGGGGTCTCCTTACAACCCATACCAGACCTAAGGGCCCGTTATGCTCCTGAGGGGGGAACCCATGCCGGATTTTTATTTAAAATCCGGCGGGGACTTCCTTCTCAGGATTCATAACAAACTCCGCCCACGTGTAGAATTGGCGGGAATCCGCGTCGGATCCCCGTCGCTTCTATGACGGCTTTGTCTCCATCGCGGCAAGCCAGCTCGGCTCTGGCTCCCGCGATGGGGCTCGCAAGTGCTCAATCTCGCCGAGAAAGGGAGCGAGATTAACACATCATCTCGGTCAACCACTGTACCTTGGACAAAGCCAACTTGGTCGGCCTTAACCAAAGAGGGGGTTATTTTTGCGAGTCTGTTCGCTAAAATTTTTGCATAGATTTTTAAGTCTGTATTTAATAGAGATATAGGCCTAAAGTTCTGTGGTGTATCCGGCTTCTTACCTGGCTTTGGTAAAGTAACATTTGTAGCTTGCAACATTTCCTCAGGGAATGAAGCTGAGGAGGCGGCGCTGTTGAACAATACACCCAGGTAAGGGAGCAGTGTCTGCGAAAAGGTCTTGTAGTACTCAGATGAAAAGCCATCTGATCCGGGGGATTTATTTGACGGCAGGGCTTGAATGGTGTCTACAATTTCATTTGCTAGGATTGGTGCGTTCAGGGAAATCAGGTCTTCCCCCGACAGTGACGGGAGGGACACTGAGTTCAAGAAGGCAGATATAGATTGGGCCGAGGGTTGATGTGTAGTGTTGTCTGAATTAAGGTTATAAAGATCTCTATAGTACCTCATAAAGGCATTGCTATCTTGACTGGGTGGAGTTCTACAACCCCTGTGTGTGGGTCCTTAATTGAGGAGAGGTTAGATTTACGTTGCCTTTTGGATAGGTAATTGGCCAACATTTTGCCTGCTTTATTGCCTTGAGCATAGAATTTAGCTTTCGTGCGTCGCAATAAATTCTGGTGTTTGGATAGGAGCAATAGACGCACTTTGTCTCTACAAACCAATAGTTTGGTTTCTATGGTATGAGAGGGTGTTTGTTTATGCAGACTTTCTAATTTCTTCAGGTCACTGAGTAAAGTGTTCAACAGCTCCCCTCTGCGCCTTTTAATTCTGGCAGCAGCTTGAATGAGCAACCCTCTACTGAACGCCTTGTGTGCACACCATAACGTGGTTATACTAGTATCACCTGTGTCATTCAATTCAAAGAATTCATGAAGTTGCTTATCAATATTAGAAGAGCATACAGGATCGGCCAAAACCCCAGTATTATTCCTCCATAGGTATGTCGGGGAAACAGAGCCCTGTCCCTTCAATTCTATGGAGATCGGGGCATGGTCCGACCATGTAATGGAATGGATAGAGGTTGATACAGTCCTTTGGAGCAAATTAAAGTCAGAAAGAAAAAAATCAATCCTCGAATAAGACCGGTGGGGGTGAGAATAATGAGTATAGTCTCTTTCAGAGGAATGAATGCATCTCCAGGGATCAAACAGGCCCCTTTCAGACAAGAGAGACTGAAGCTCCTGTCTACCAGGAGAGTTCTTTCCCGAACAGTCCATATGTTTATCAACCACACAATTGAATTCTCCGCAGAGAAGGAGAGATCCCTTCTTGACCTTGTCCACCTTTTTGAGCAAAGTTCTGAGGAAGGCATGTTGTCTCTTGTTAGGGGCGTAAAGGTTCACCAAGGTGTATGTAGACCCATTCATATCACAAACTAAGGTGACATATCGACCGTTGGGGTCGCAGAGTACCTCATGTAGATTAAAGGCCACGGAATGCTTAACATCAATCAATACTCCCCTTTTTTTAACTGGGGCCGGAGCATTAAAGATGTGGGGAAACGCTTTGTGGGAGAATTTGGGTTGTTTAGTAGCCATGAAGTGGGTTTCCTGGGCACATAACACCTCCCCTTTGAGTTTGTCAATTTCTTTCCACATCATGGCCCTCTTGTACGGGCTGTTGAGTCCATGAACATTCATTGATATGATAGACACAGACATTATCCTGGAGAAAGGGGGAGTGTTATTAAGAGGAATGATTGTGGGGGGGCGTGGCCGGCCAGCAAGCGAGATGGATGCCTAGCTCATGAGCTCGTCTGCCAGGGAGAGGACCAGATCATTAGCAGCTCGTTCTACGACCGGATTTTATACCAGCCATCCTCCTAAGACCCTCTGGACACCTGCTGAGGATGTCTGGGAAACGGAAGACGGACCAGCACCCGCAAAAGCTAACAGCCTTCTTCCACTACACGGGCCAGGTCAGTCAAGCCCAAGATGGCGCCGCCGGCGTGGCGGCGATGGGGGCAAGATCCAACTTAACAAGCCCTATACAAGGTCTACAGGACCCCCCTTGCCCTACCTCACCTCCTGTGTCCAAAACGGGAGATAACCCCGTAACGGGAAGCCCGGCGAAAGCGCGGCTCCGCACCGATCGCGGCCCGCCGCGGATACATCCGCAAATCGAGGCCCCGGCTTGCGGCCTACTACAGGCGAATCATGCACTGCATTCCTCCATGGCACAATTCCCCACCACAGGCCAACCAGTGGTAGATACCACACTGAAGGACATGTTACTGTCCCTCCAGTCCTCCCTGATGACAGACCTCTCCTCAGTTTTCTCAAAACTCACTACAGAAATGCAAGGGTTGGATAGCAGAGTCTCACACCTAGAAAACAGTATGGGAGACTGCACAACCACAGTGAACAATCTCATAGACTCCTATGATGACATACAAAATGAACAGAAATGGATGAGGGCCAAGCTAGCAGATTTAGAGGACAGGTCCAGGAGGAATAACTTGAAACTGCGGGGGGTCCCTGAATCCATAATGCCAGCAGACCTTCCCAAATATGCCAGGGAACTCCTTCATGCCATACTACCTGACGCCTCTCCCAGGGATCTTATAATTGACAGGATCCACCGCATAGCCAAACCCTCGCACCTAGCTGCCAAGGTACCGAGGGACGTCCTGATGAGAATTCATTTCTTTCATGTCAAGGAACGGCTACTAGCAACCGTCAGGGGAGGCCCACCGCTGCAGGCCCCGTTCGAAGGGGTCCTACTGTTTCCGGACCTATCAAAATATACTCTACAACTCAGACGCCAACTCAACCCAGTCACAAAGGGTCTCCACAACAACAAAGTGCAGTATAAATGGCGCTACCCGGCTACCCTGCTTGTAACAAAAAATGGCTCCACACATGTGATCCAAGATCTGCAGAAGGGTCTACAGATGCTACACTCATGGGGTATCCTCCCTGAACCACCGCAAGATCCATCTACTTTAAAAGCCCAAAGAGGACCCAGACCTGCACGTCGTGCCCCTGTGACCCAAGAGGATGATACAGAGCAGATGAACTGATTATTCCGAGCTTGCTTTTCCATATCTACTTAACAGATGCTCTCCCTGGCATCCAGCCGTATGCTGTTTTCTCTTTTTTTTTTCGTTTGTTTCACTTGTTTCAGCCTTGGGACTTTTACCCCCCAAACCGGCGGTTTAGTTGACCTTTTGGTCCCTACACTCGGCTTCCTAACTGTATTGGTGGCTCAGCCACTCCAAACCGCACTCAGCAATACCACCAGTTATTTCTTGTTTGTTCAGTTATTTAACTCTTGATTCTCAGTTGCAGCACCTCCTCTACCTCCACAGAGACTAGCACGGGACAGACCCTTGACCAACGACTTCCTGCCAGACGGTACTGCGTTCTACACTCTGATAAGCTCAACCTGCTCTCCAAACTGTAAGTGACCTTGGTTATCCTACATGTTCCCTGGCCGTTTTTTTCCAATGGCGACTAAGATCCTGTCCCTTAATGTAAATGGGTTAAACCACCCTGCTAAAAGGCACTCCTTATGGAAAACTGCGCTGGACCTAAACTGCGATATACTGTGTATCCAAGAGACCCACCTTCTGTCCAATGGGACACCTCTGTGCTCCAACAGACACTTTCCCCATGTTTTTGCAGCCCCTTTCACTTCCAAAAAGAGGGGAGTGATCATCGCAATCAGAGATACGGTCAAATTCCTCCTGCACTCTGTGGTAACCGACCCAAATGGGCGTTATGTCATTCTTTTATGTAATGTCAATGGTACAGATTATACATTGGTTAACATTTACGCTCCCAACGTCAAACAGATCGGCTTCCTTCGAAAACTAAAGAAAATTGTTCACCCCATTAAAAGGGGCCACCTGATTATATGTGGAGATTTTAATTTAATACCCGATATAACTATGGACTCTACCTCCACCTCGAAACGTAGAGAATCCCCTCTAGAGCAATTCATAAAATCAATCGACCTGTTTGACGTTTGGAGGTGTCATCACGGATCAGAACGTGATTACACTTTCCTCTCCCCCCTCCACAAAACGTACTCACGTATTGACATGTTTCTTGTTGACAAATGGCTGTTGCAATCTATCAGCGCATCTGTGATCCACACTGCGACCTGGTCGGACCATGCCCCTATCACCATCACCATTTCGGACTCTCCTAGCACAAGGCCCACGTATGTGTGGCGGGCCAACAACTATATTTTACAACACCCTTCCTACTCCCCAACTATCTCTGACCACCTGTCAGAATATTTTGACCTGAATACGGGAACCGTGTCCGATCCAGGCGTGGTGTGGAACGCGCACAAAGCGTTTGTAAGAGGGATCTTAATTAAACTTAGTGCATCACACAAGAGACGCAGAGCTGCAAAATTGGACACTCTGGTCTCCCAGATAGACTCCTGCGAACAACTAAACAAAGCCAATCCAGACCCAACTAGGACAGCCCTTATCCTCTCCCTACGCCAGGAGCTGAGACTCCTTCTCCTCCACTCCTTTGAACATTGTCAAAGGAAGTGGAAAGCAAATACCTACTCCACGTCCAACAAAGCGGGCAAAGCTCTAGCACAACGCATTAAGAGGCGCCAAGCTAAAAGCAAAATCGACTATCTTTACCACCCCCACACGAATGCAAAACTCACAAACCCTCAAGAAATAGCCGACGCGTTCAGCGCATACTATGGGGACCTATACAACCTTCGCAACGACCGTGACACTCACCAACCTTCCCTGACTGAAATAGACAATTTCCTCAATCACGTTAGTCTGCCATCCCTCACAACGGACCAATTGGCCCGACTTAATGAGCCCTTCACTGCCCCTGAAATCCTAACAACCATAAAATCCCTGCCAATGGGCAAGTCCCCTGGTCCAGATGGTCTCTCAGGGGAATATTTCAAACAATTTGCCCAACAGCTGGCACCTTCTTTAACCGCACTTTTTAATACAGCGATCACCTCTTCCAAACTCCCTGCGGAATCTTTACAAGCACTAGTGGTTACATTGCCCAAACCGGGCAAAGACCCGACCTCCCCCCAAAATTTTCGCCCAATATCGCTCCTCAACGTAGACCTAAAAATCTATGCTAAAACGATTGCTACGAGACTTATCAACATTATGCCCACATTGGTTCATAGAGACCAGTCCGGGTTCACGATAGGTAGACAAGCGTCGGATGCTACAAGACGGGTGATAGACATTCTACATCATGCGGAGTCTAGCGGAACGCCTTCTCTGCTCCTATCGTTGGATGCAGAGAAGGCGTTCGACAGAATCCACTGGGGGTACCTGCGACGCGTACTTGAGAACTTTGGATTCCAGGGTCATATACTCACAGCTCTACTGGCTTTGTACACAACCCCTTCGGCAAGAGTGTTCTCAGCCGACATGATCTCCCAACCATTCAACATATCCAACGGCACCAGACAGGGCTGCCCGCTATCCCCACTGATTTTCAATCTTCTCATAGAACCACTAGCGGAACACATTAGACAAAATCCACGGATCTCTGGGTTCAAATTGGGTCCCACCACTCATAAGATCAGTTTGTTTGCAGACGATGTTGTGCTCATGCTCACCGACCCGACAACGTCCCTGGGCGAAGCCAATAAAACCCTCCATTGGTTTAGCGAAGTGTCATACTATAAGGTTAACGCTAACAAATCCTACATACTAGAATTGGGCCTTGACGCCACTTCTAAAAACCTGCTACAAGTACAATTTCCCTTTACGTGGGCAGATCGGGAGATCTCTTACTTGGGAATCCGACTGACTCGCTCCACCAAACATCTATTTAAATACAACTTCCTACCCTTCCTTGACAAACTCCAGAAAGACATTCAGGACCTGGCCAAACATGAGCTCTCCTGGTCTGGGAGGCTCGCAGCATTTAAAATGATGCACTTGCCGCAGCTCCTCTACCTATTCCGGACAATTCCCATTCCTATTCCAGGATCCTACTTCCACTCCCTACAATCCACACTGAACACACTGCTATGGCAAGGCAAGAAGCCCCGCTGTACGGCACAACTGCTCTCCAGGCACAAACATGCCGGGGGGGCAGGATCCATTGACTTTAAGGAATACTACTGGGCTACGATCCTTACACAACTCTCAGACTGGTTCCAGCCGGCTCCTCTTACACTGTGGGGTCAGCTGGAATCCACCTTGATAAACCCTAATAATCTCCGTGAATGGATCCTGGGAATACCGCACGGAGCTTTGGTGCCTAATTCACTCCCTCCTACAATGCGAGCATCAGCCTTAGCTTGGAAGTTTTTAGTTCACCAAGGTGAACTCCACCCTCTGCCGTTCCATCCTCCCATACCACTGCAGTGCCTCCGGCACTGTACTATCGATCTAGATTTGAAACGCTGGACATCCAGCGGTATATCTCTCCTTCAAGACATTATACGTGAGGAAACGTTGCTTACATTTCCCCAAATACAAACCAAATTCCACCTGGACCATTGGAAGTCTTTACCTACCTTAGAATCAGACACTGCCTATCTCGGATACCCAACCCATGCTACCCTATCCCCCCTTCTACGTGGTCTTTCCTGACTTCTGCTCCATCCAAAAAAAAAGGAATTTCCCTCTTCTACAACTCTTTCCGCCAAAAAACGGTGCTAGAGAAATCCAAACCACACTTCCAATGGGACGCAGACTTGGGACAAACCCTGTCTGCAGACCAATGGCAGTCTGCACTTCGGTCCATTTATACAGCTACATGTAATGCGGCACTAAGGGAACTTACTACGAAATTGTCGCTACGTTGGTACCTCACCCCGGCTAGGTTAGCTAAATTTAGCAACAATAGCCCCGACACCTGCTGGAGATGTGGAAATGCCAAAGGTGATCTAATGCACATATTCTGGTCCTGTCCGTCCATTACCAATTATTGGACTACCATCTTCCGAATACTCTCGGACCTAGCAAGTCACCCTATATTCCCATCAGCACCTCTGGCACTCCTGAACATAGACATTGACCAAACACCAAGGGACACACAACTAGTAGTCACTAACATCCTGCTGGCAGCTCGGCTGAGTATTGCCAGACTCTGGAAATCGACCGAGTCCCCGAAAATAGTAAATGTTATTGACCTAGTGAACCTCCACCACAACTTTGAGCTCACGCTGGCCTCCAGCAAGGGTCGTCTGGCGGAAGCTCAAAAGAAGTGGCATGCATGGGCACATTGGCCTAACGTAGCACTGTTTCTGTGACTCCGGAGGTCGGTTTAGACCGCCCGGACTACCAGGGTTCTAGCATCAACATACCTCCTTATACCTTGCACGTTTGAGAAATGTTCTGTGAAACCTAATACTGTTGCTATGTCTGGCTTAAGCTGCCAAATTGTAATGTTTGACAATATGCTGTTTGCTGTTTCTGACTCTGTATAACCATTCTTGACGAAAAACTGGAATGTACTCATTTTATTCTCATTTTGTTCTACTTGTAAACCAAAATACTCAATAAAAAATATTGAAGAAAAAAAAAAAAAAGAGGAATGATTGTGAAAAATTCAAGTGAAGTTCCTTCATGTTACCTTTAGGTGGCAGTGGTGGAGCAGAGGTGTAATTCCAGTAGGAACTTTCGGTGAAAGAGGTGCTTGATGAAAACCATCTATTCGCCGGCATGGACGAATGTTCTTTTCGATCTTCAGGTACAGCGGTGCATCCAAAAAAAAATAAGAAAAAACAGAAAACGAAAAAAAAAACACAAAAAAAAGGGAAAATATAAAGCAAAAATGTAAAAATGAAAAATTTAGAGTAATCATAGGTTGCGAGAAAATCTTGCATCACTACATTAGGGGGTAACGAGATCCAAGAGAACCAAATTAGAATAATCAGTTTTTTTATGTTGTTCATTGCAGACATTGTTCAGCCTTTTCACAGCCTGGAAGTCCAGGTTCAACAAGAGGAATAGGTAAAGGATAACTGAGTAAAGGCGACCATGCATGCCCAGTAGTTCCTTTCAGGTTGTGCACCATTCAGGGGACATCCTAGTAGGAGCTTGTTTAGGTGATGAGCTGGGCGCATCCTTTGGTAGTAGGCCCCATTTTTTAGCTAAAGCCAGACCGTCCTCCATGTCTTTAATCACATGGGTACGGTTGTCCTTGATAATTAGGAGCTTGGTGGGGAAGCCCCAGGAGTAGGGGATTTTGTGATTCTGCAGTAACTTGGTAATAGTAGATAGCTTCTTGCAGGCTAGCATGGTATGCTGCGATAGATCCGCATACACAGAGATATCTGAGTATGGAGTGGGTAGAGGGTGATTTTTTCTTGAGAAACGCATGAGGTCATCTTTTATATGAAAAAAGTGAATACGTGCGATCACATCTCTTGGGATTTTTTCAGGCAGGAATTTGGGTTTGGGAAGGCGATGAGCCCTGTCCACAATAACCTCCCCAGCCGGGGCCTCTGGTAGCATGGCAGAGATGAAGTTTTGTACATATTGCCTCAGTTCTGCCAGGGTCACTGATTCTTCTACCCCCCGCAACTTAACGTTGTTCCTTCTCGATCTATCCTCTAAATCAGTGATCTTCCCCTCAATGCCTAAATTTACTCCTGTGCATTATTGTATGCATCCACCAATTCATTGTGTGCCCCTGAAAAGTCGCCCATCTTGTCCTCCACATGGCTGACTCTATCTCCTATGGAAGTGACATCGGATTTAATCTGTGAGATGAAAATCATCATGTCTCTGTGCAGGGACCCTCTCAAAGTCACTAACATGTCCTTTATGACTGTGTCACTTAACGGCTGACCGGAGGTAGGGAACTCATTTATCTGTTCAATAAAGACTCTCGTATTGTCCTGAGAGTCACAGTCATCATCTTGCTCACCTGCGTATCTGTGGCTGGTAGTGCGCTTTTGAGTGGCTTTCAGCGGGCTGGAGACTGGTGATGTTCCCTGCGAGGAGCCTCCGCTGCTGGTCCGGGACCTTACTGCCTCTCCTCTGATAATCTGGCCGCGATGCTCCCCGCCGCGCGGCGAATCACGCAAGTCCGATGCTCCGTCACCATCTTACGGCCTAGGTGTGCTCGGCGGTGGAAAGAAGACGGTAAGTTTCCGCGGTTTCCGGTCATTTCCTTTTCCCCATCGCCACCAGGATGTACCAGGGCCTTGCAGGTATCAGCTGTGAAACTGCCAGGTCGGTAGTATTGCTAAATATAGCTGATTGTGGGTTCTCGGCTCGGAGCTCTCCCTTCACACGACCATCCGCCTCGGCTGCCGGCCACGCCCCCAAGGTTTTTTTTTCTATCAGGTGTGTAGCATGTGTGGGGGAGGGGTGAAAGGGAATATGTGGATCCTCCAACCTGTGAATGTTTTGTGTCATCCACAGATGTGCAGGAGGGTGCTGGGCCATCTGGCCTGATCGCACCATCCCCAGGACATCAGCCTAATGAGGCCCCCCCGACAAGGCCAGTTTGAGTCAGGAAGTCAGTGAGGCCTCGGATTAGCAGCAGGAGCTCCACACGGCGCACGTCTCCTAGGAGTAGGAACGTGTGTGCTATAGCTCCAGGCAGGTGTAGGAGGTAGTCAGGCAGGCTAGGTTCTCCCAGCCTCTCCCTGCTAGCTTCAGCCCCAGCACTACTCGTCCACCAACCTGGCCTTTCTCCTCCATCACTGTGAACCACAGCGGATCAGCTCCCTGGCCCTCTGGCCTTCCTCAATCCCTTGCCTTGTTCCAGGTAGGAAATTGCAGATGGCCGTCCTTGTCAGGACAGCCGTGGCAAACATCTCATGCCCCCTCGGCTTTCCCCGGCCCCTATCCTCCTTCCCCTGTGCCCCCATACCACTATTGCCAATCGCAATTTTTTTTTTAGCACACCCGCGCCAGCCTGCATTGAATCGCGGGGCCGCGATCTAGGAAAGACCGCGGCTTCACCCGCGGCCTACCGCTGCGGCGCTCCCCACACCTTCGCTCCTATCCTCCACCCCCCATGCCCCCATACCGCCAGCTGAGACACCCTCCTACTACCCTCCAGCCGCAATTCCGCCTTCCTAGGGCATTCTTTTTGGACACCCGCGCCGGCCTGCACTGATTTGCGGGGCCGCGATCTAGGAAAGACCGTGGCTTCACCCAGGGCCTACCGGCTTGGCGCCCCCCACTCCCTGTAATCCCTCCAAATCCTCCAGGAATCCCCCCTTCCCTAATAGGCCAGCCACTCTTTCCCTGGCTTACCTTTTGTGCCCCACTGTACCTCCATCCGTTCGAGCTGTCTGCTCCAGGCTGCATCCTGCTGCCTGATCAGGCAGCTCTCCTGCTATACTAAGCAATAAGCACACCCCTCACCCCCAGCCACTGCTCATGTCAACACAACAGAAGCTTGATCCAGGGCTCATCCGATCGCCTTTCACAGGGGTCAGGAAGGAATTTTTTTACCCCACCGGAGCACATTGGCCCAGCACCGCTAGGGTTTTTTTTGCCTTCCTCTGGACCAAGCCAGGAGAGAGGAATCAGCCAATTCCTCTCCCCATCGCCCCGGAAACTCCCACCCCCCCCCTCCCGGTGCTTGGCGACCATGGCATATCAGCAATATTCTGCAGAATCCATTTGGAGTTTGAGGCAATCTGCCGCAATAATACCAGCCATCACCAAAAAAGCCCTAAAAATTGAGCGAATATGGAGAGTCGATCAACGTCCGACCGTCGGGCATTTCAGCCATTCACCCCAACCTAAGCACATATCTTGTGCTTTGATTAATACAAGATCGGCAGTAAAACACTGACTGGAAATCCGGGACCTCATTCTACAACACGATCTAGATTGCCTCTTTATTACAGAGAGCTGGCTTACAGCCGACTGTAACACCATTCTAGGAGAACTGGTGCCAGAAAACTACCGTATTATAACGGAAAACAGAATAGGGCAAAGAGGAGGAGGACTGGCGGTGATCCATAAGACGCACCTTGCGGTCACTAAACCAGCCCTTCAAAACCCTCTTCCATTCATGGAAACCCTTACTCTGCAATTGCAAACAAATTCCAAGGAGACCGTCCACATTCTTCTCTGCTATAGGCCTCCTGGCCCAAAATCGCAGCTGCTATCATCATTAACAGAGTTTGTCTCCACTTACACTCTCAACAGCAAACATGTTTTGCTGCTCGGGGACTTCAATCTCTGGGCCAAATCCGCACAAGACCCCGTTGCCGACGCCTGTATCAACCACATGGAAGGATTAGGCCTTCAACAACTAGTATGTGGGCCCACACATGCTTCAGGTCATACGCTCGATCTTATTTTCAGACAAGATCTGGAAATAAAAATCTTGGAAAATGAACCATTGCCATGGACTGATCACCATGCAATTAAATTCATTATTTCCGAATTCCCCCCCTTAACAAAATATCAAATCCAGTGACAACACACTGGACCAGATGTCAGAAGAAGCTCCACTCGAAACTCTTCAAAGCCACGTTAGGGGATAAAATAAACACAATTCAGCCGCACCTAACAGCGGAAGAAACACTGGAGGCCATTAACACAGCACTATTGCAGTCAGCTGACTTGATAGCGCCGAAACGAAAGACCCAGATCAGGAAAAATAACTCCAGCTGGTTCAACAACCAGCTGGCGTTACTGAAGCAAGAGCGCAGAAGGGCAGAGGCAGCCTGGAAAAGAAACTCTTCAGATGAGAACCTCTTCATCTACAAAGCAATAACAAGAAAATACTACAAGCAAATCTTCGAAGCCAAGAAAAACTATTTTTCTGAGGCTATCAAGGGTGCCCTAAATCGCCCCCGCAAACTCTTCAAGATGGTCACTCAGACCATGAATCCAGGATGTCTTGAAGCCCCCAACTTGGACACACAAGAATTTTGCGATGAGTTATCGGATTGCTTCATTAACAAAATTGTGGCAATCCGGCAAAGCATTCAGCAAAACAATTTCTCTCCCAGCCCCCCATGTAGTCATTTACACAGCACCGGCAGCAATTCACCACAGTTAGGTGAGATCACGCTGGAACCCATCTCCATTCAGACCACAAAAAATATCATCGGCACTCTGCGCAACAGCACTGCGCCAAATGATATTATCCCCACCAAACTGCTGAAGGAATGCACCGACATCCTGGCACCTCCTGTCACGCAGCTTATCAACCAATCCTTCAGGGAGGGCATAATGCCCTCCCAGCTGAAGGAGGGCTTTATTCAACCCATTTTGAAGAAAGCCACCCTGGATCCGAAGGATCCACTCAACTGGCGCCCCATAACAGGCCTAAATGTTCTCTCCAAGGTAATAGAGAAAGCAGTGGTACAGCAGCTGCAACAGCATCTAGATACCCACAACCTACTCGACCCATTTCAATCAGGATTCCGCCCCGGACACGGGACGGAAACAGCATTGCTTAAGATATGGGACGATGTTCTCGAGGCCGCAGATGAAGGAGAATCTTCTCTTCTGGTTCTGCTGGACCTAAGCGCAGCCTTTGATACAGTAGATCATAAGCTGTTATTGACTCGGCTGGCTAAAATAACCAAAGTCGCAGAAAGCGATCTATCCTGGTTCTCCTCTTTTTTGGATAATCGATCGCAAATAGTGAAGCTAGGACCCTTCACTTCTGAACAACGCACATTATCCTGCGGGGTCCCTCAAGGATCTCCCCTGTCGCCGATGTTATTCAACATCTATGTGCGTCCTCTTTTCGAAATCATCAGCAGCCAAAAACTGCTATATCACTCATATGCAGACGACACGCAACTGTACTTCCGCATTTGCAATAAAAAGGATCACCACCTCAACCTAGAGACATGTCTCTCTTTGATAGAGGACTGGATGACAAAGAGTTATCTAAAACTCAACGGAGCGAAAACAGAACTTCTCCTGTTTCACGCCAAGTGCAGGAACCAACCAGCAACAACGTGGTTCCCCCCGCCCATTCTGGGCAAAATCATCTCCCCTAGCGCCAAAGTCAAAAGTCTTGGGGTCATCTTTGACTCCGACATGACAATGAACGCACAAATAGGATCAGTAGTCAGCGGATCTCACCATCTGCTGCGCCTACTACGCAGACTCATTCCTTTCATTCCCAAGAAAGACGTAGCGGTCGTGGTGGAAGCAATTGTAAACTCCAGACTGGACTATGCAAATGCCCTTTACCTCGGACTCCCCAAGTACCAAATCGCTCGTCTTCAAGTCGTTCAAAATACGGCCGCCAGACTTGTGACTGGGAAAAAACCCTGGGAATCAATCTCGCCTTCATTGAGATCCCTTCATTGGCTACCAGTTAAAGACAGAATTACCTTTAAAGCTCTCTGTCTAACGCATAGATGTATCCATGGGAATGCTCCCCATTATCTATGCGAAAAATTAAAAATTCAGAATCCCAATCGTATTCTACGATCCACCAATCAAAATCGGCTTCAGATACCGAAAGCCAGATACAAGTCCAAAGGGGACAGAAGATTCGCTGTCCAAGGTCCCAGACTATGGAACGCCTTACCAGCCAGCATTCGGCTGGAGGAGAACTACTTGGTCTTCAGGAGAAAGATTAAGACTCATCTCTTTTGATCTCAAAGGAGACAGGAACAACATGCGCCCAGAGGCGATTTACTTCGCATGTGCTGCGCTATATAAGTTTTCATTCATTCATTCATTCATTCAAGGCCGGAGTCCGCGGAGGAGGTTGAAGAGAAGGAGGAGGAGGTTGAGGAGGAGGAGTTTGAGGAGGAGGAGCAGCCAGCCCTCACTAAGGGGGAGCCCCCCTCCTCCCCCAACATGGCTTCCCTCCCAAGGGGCTCCACTTCTCCCGGGCCACAAGCATCAGCTGGAGGCAGGAAGGCGACCCAGAAGACCAGGGGGGTGGCCGATCTCCTGCCCACCACTCTGAGAAGGGACCAGTTCCTCCAGACCCGCCATCTGGGACAGGTCAGCCAGACATTGGTGCGGATGGAGGAGAGCCTGTCCTCCATCAAGGATACGCTTGGGAACCTGGACTGCCACTCCCGGGCTTTCACAAACTGCCTTAACGACCTGCAGACTACATCAGCAGGCGTTGGGCAGGATGTGAGGGCCCTTACCCAGGCTATCCAGGGCAACACTAGGTGCTGCCCTGGACAGAATAGCCATGGCCTTGGAGGGCAGGCCGCCAGGTGGGCAGAGACCAGGGGCTGCTCCTCCTTCCCCGGTTTACCCCCTCCCCCATGAGTCTCCCCAGAGGAGCCGGGGCCGTGGCCAGGGGCGTCCCAGGCGTGGCTCACGTCAAGGGCACTAATTTGTTTTTCCCCTTTTTTTTGGGCCTTTTTTTTTTTCTGGAAATTTTTTGATTTTGCTGGTAATTTTTTTTTTGGGGGGTTGTGAATGCTGTTTGAATGTGGGGGTGACATTCCTGCTGGAAAAGGGGTGTCACCCTCAATTTTGGTGGAGAAGAGTTCCCCAGGACCAGGGAGAAGTGATCCCCAGGTCCGTGTGAATGGTGTATGAATGTACAGTGACATAATTGGAGCCATGGCGTGGCATTGCTGCTCACAAGTCCAGCATGGTGGGCTTGTGCTAATCCAATTTGATGAGGATGTGATGTGTCTGTGCTAGGGACCACAGTGGTGTGCATGCATGCATTCTCATTGTGCCATGATTAATGTATGTGTTTAACGTGCAAAGATGCCCAATGTGAGCTGTCTCCTGGCTGCTCTTCCCTCAGAAGATGGGGTAACCTCGGTTAGGGGGGGATTGTCTGGTTCAGGGGTCGGGTCATCTGCAGGCCCTTTCTCACTGCGAAGTTGTGCAGCATGCAACATGCACCGATGATTAGTGTTGCTCGCGAATATTCGAATCGCGAATATTCGCTGCGAATATTGCATATTCGAGTATTCGCGATATAACTCGAATATAGCGGCGAATATTCGCTATTTCGAATATTGTTATTTTTTTCAAATTTATTTTTAAAACAGATCACATCCTAGTGATCAATGATCGCCTTCAAGGTCTAAAAGCATGCTGGTATGATTACAGAGAGACCCTGGGCCGAGTAGCTGATGCAATTCTTTTATTTTCCGAAAAATCGCATTGCGTTTTTTCGGCCGAAAAAACGCATTGCGCTTTTTCGGCAACATAAAATAATTGCATCAGCTACTCGGCCCTTCTTTTGCATCAGAGCCAATCAGAAATCTCGAATATCGCGCAATATTGCTATTGCCGAATATTCGAGATTTTCTGATTGGCTCTGATGCGCCAATCAGAAAATCTCGAATATTCGGCAATAGCAATATTGCGCGATATTCGAGATTTCTGATTGGCGCATCAGAGCCAATCAGAAAATCTCGAATATTCGGCAATAGCAATATTGCGCGATATTCGAGATTTCTGATTGGCTCTGATGCGCCAATCAGAAATCTCGAATATCGCGCAATATTGCTATTGCCGAATATTCGAGATTTTCTGATTGGCGCATCAGAGCCAATCAGAAAATCTCGAATATTCGGCAATAGCAATATTGCGCGATATTCGAGATTTCTGATTGGCGCATCAGAGCCAATCAGAAATCTCGAATATCGCGCAATATTGCTATTGCCGAATATTCGAGATTTTCTGATTGGCTCTGATGCGCCAATCAGAAATCTCGAATATCGCGCAATATTGCTATTGCCGAATATTCGAGATTTTCTGATTGGCGCATCAGAGCCAATCAGAAAATCTCGAATATTCGGCAATAGCAATATTGCGCGATATTCGAGATTTCTGATTGGCTCTGATGCAAAAGAAGGGCCGAGTAGCTGATGCAATTATTTTATGTTGCCGAAAAAGCGCAATGCGTTTTTTCGGCCGGAAAAACGCAATGCGATTTTAATCGCAATCAAAATATCGCAATTAGCGAAAAATCGCACTTATGATACTTCGCAAAAATACCGCGAATATTCGAAATTAGCGAATATTTCTCGAATATTCGGAAAAATATTCGTGATATATCGCGAAATCGAATATGGTGTATTCCGCTCAACACTACCGATGATATGGCACACAACGTTTGGGGAATACAACAGGGTACCCCCAGACTTATCCAGGCATCGGAAATGTGACTTCAGGAGGCCAAAGGTGCGCTCCACCACTGCACGTGTTTGGGCGTGGGCTTGATTGTATCTTTCCTCTACTGGGGTTTGGAGGTTCCGGATAGGAGTCATGAGATGGGGTGCCAGTGGATATGCAGAGTCACCTGGAAGGGAAAAGACAGGAGGATGTTAGTCATGCATGTGCTCGTTGTGATGTGTGCATCATGGGGGGGTATAGTCATGCCTGCCACCCATGTCACTCACCAACCAGCCAGGTGTCCCCATACACATTCTGATCGAATTCCATTCAGATGGAGCTTTGATTGTAGATGTAGCTGTCATGGCTGGACCCTGGGTGTTTGGCACGGACGTGCCATATGAGGCCTTGGGCATCGACAATCACCTGTACGTTGATGGAATGCAAATGCTTCCGATTGCGGTACATGTGCTCTGTCTCATGGGGGGGCTGGAGTGCCACATGTGTGCAATCAATGGCCCCCACGGTGCGTGGGAATCTGGCAATTCTGTAGAAATCTGTCATTGCCTTCAGCCGCAGGTCCTCAGTGGTGGGTTTGATGATTTGGTTGGCCATGCGTCTGAGGATTGCAGGGACAACCTGGTGCACACATCTGCTCATGGAGGATTGTGACATCCCAGCCACCACTCCACTTGTTCTTTGAAAAGAGCCACTGGCAAGGAAATGGAGTGTTGCCAGGACCTTGACCAGTGGCTGCACTGCATGTGAGCGGTGTGTTGGGCTGGTGATGTCCTCCTGCAGGGTTATGGTTAATTCCAGGATGGCATGAGGGCTGAATCTGAAGATGCGATACACCTCAGAATCACTCATGCCAAACAGGTCTATGCGTGTGCAGTATATCCTCTCCTGTGCCATCCTCCGTGCCCTCATCCTTCTTTGCTCATCTAAAGTCAGTAGTATAGCTATGCTCGACGATGCCCCTGGCATGTTGGCATACAGATTGTTGTGCAACACGTGTGACTGCTCAGCTCCTCACTAACAGTGTTGCTTTCTCTGACATGTAGACGATTTTTCTAATTTTAGACCAGCTTTTATATGGTCTAATTTTAGACAGGACATGTTGCTGTTGCGCACACTGCGTAGCCTGCGCTGCACCAACGTTCTTTTGTGGATCCCCGTAAGTCCCTCATTAGCATATTTGAATAGCAAATTAATGGTGTGTCTAGCGGATGCGCCTGTCAAACGAAATTACGCTGGACAAAAAAAAGTAGATTTCTTGCGTACCTCGTTCTGGTAATGCCGTGCATCGAACCGCACGTGCACATTTAGACTTACGCCGCGCATCTCCTGTTACGCAGGCGTAATCGCTCTGTGAATCTGGGCCATCATTTCTATTTTATTCAACTCTATTTAAATTCTGAAATTCAGAATATTTTAATTCTGCAGGATGGATATATGCTTTCGAAATTCCAAATTTTTGAATTTGAAATTAAAATTTTTGAATGGCAGTTATGTTCTTTCTATTTTATTATTTTTTTTACTCTATGCAAAATTTTAAACTCAAATTTTAACATTTACATTTCAGAAGGTCTTTGTATTTTATTTTATTCTATGCTATTATTTTCTATTTAAAATTTTAACTTTAAAATATGTCTGTATTATTTCAAATATCTGATTTGAAAATGTTAATTTCTTTATATTTTCTATTTAACTTTGTTTTATTATATTCAAATTTTGAAGATAACATTTCAAAATATGGCTTTCTATTGTATTATATTCCATTCTTTTGTATTCAGAATTCAAATTCTAAATTTAAAATGTAAATTTTAAAAGACAGATATATATATATATTATTTTGTTAATTCTATTTGGAATACAAATTTTGGAAACTAGCTACATTCTTTCTACTTTATTATTTTCTATTTAAAATGTTAACTTCAAAATTCTCATTTTGAAAGTCAGTTATGTATTTTTTCTATTTATTTTATTCTATTTAAATTAGAATTTAAGATGATTGCTATGTTATTTATTTTTTACTTTATTCTATTTAATTCAAATAGAAAGATTTGTGGTTTAGGAGAGAAAATGGACTTTCTAGGCACCAATCATTAGCATAAAATAAGTTTTTATTGATACAATACCAAAAGAATTTTGGTGTTGGAATCAAAGTTACAATACAAATTCATAAAAATACATTAAAAAACACATATAATTGATCACAGAATACGCCGCCCTTTCAATGACGCCATGGCAACCTTGGTCATTGCTGCATCTTTTCTATAGTGCTTCAATGCACAAAGGATACAATCTAGCATTATGTACAAATGTTTGTCTATACATAAATTTATGTCTGTAAATCAATAACGGTCCCTTTTCTCTTTCCTAGAAAACTCATAGCTCCTGAGGAAGCATTAATTGCGAAACATGTAGAGCTTATGTTCATTACTACCCGTATCTACAGTAGTCATCAACTAACACTGGTGTCTACATCGGACCATTTCTGGTTACAACAACTATTCTCTTTTTGTTCACTTATCCATTATTCTGTGATCAATTTATATGTGTTTTTTAATGTATTTTTTAGGAATTTGTATTGTAACTTTGATTCCAACACCAAAATTCTTTTGGTATTGTATCAATAAAAACTTATTTTATGCTAATGATTGGTGCCTAGAAAGTCCATTTTCTCTCCTAAACCACAAATCTTTCTAGTTTATTTCAGGACGTGGCACTGCAATACTTTAGGTCACCCATAGCCCATCCTATGGTTTGTGTACCTCGAATCTTGTATTTAATTCAAATGTTAAATTTAAAATATTTTTTTTGGATGAAAGCTATATTAATTCTATTTTATTCCATTTTAAGTTTGAAATTCTAATTTTCGGAAGATAGCTTCTTTGGGCCAGATTCAGGTACAATTGCCCTGGTGCAGATTATCAGAGATACACTACGCCGCCGTATTTTACCTGGCTCTAAGACGAATTCAGGTAGATTTCGGCCCGTAAGGTACGGCGGCGTAGTGTATTTCTCGCGGCGGAATCGAAATACGCGATTAGGGGGCGTGAAGCAATTAAATTAGGTGCGTCCCCGCGGCGATCGAACTGCGCATGCTCCGTTCTGAAATTTCCCGCCGTGCATTGCGCGAAATTACGGTGTTACGTCAGATTTTTTTTGGAGTAGCATCGTTTACATACATTCCTATTCCCGGACGAGTTACGCAAAAACAAAAAAAAATTGAAATTCGACGCGGGAACGACGGCCATACTTAACATGGACTGTCTAACTATAGACCAGATTTTAGCTTCCCTAACTTTATGCAGCAAAAAGATGACTACAGATGCCGTAAAAGAATGCGAAGGACGATCGTAACTTCGTGGATCGCCGGAAAAAGCTAATTTGCATACCCCGACGCGGAAAACGACGCAAAATCCACCCAGCGGGCGGAAAAATATTGCAGCGTAGATCCGAAGGCTTAAAGCCTAAAGCCGTCGTATCATGGTTTGAGGATTCAGACTAATGATACGACGCGGGTAATTTGAAAGTACTCCGGTCTATCAGCAGATAGACCGGAGTAATGGCTCTGTGAATCTGGCCCATTATTTCTATTTTATTCAACTCCATTCTGTTTTATCTATTCAACTTTAGATTTTTAGAAGACAGCTCAACCCTTTCTATGTTAGCCAATTTTTTTTCAAAATTTTAATTTTATATATTTCAAATAGGATTTTGAATGACAACTATATTCTTTCTATTTTATTCTATTCTTTTTTATTCTATTCTTTTTTATTCTATTCAAAATTTAAAATACTACATTTAAAATTCAAATTTTGGAATCTGGCTATAGATTTTATTCTATTCTACTGTTTTTGAAATTATGGATTTTAGAATTCCATTTTATTCATAATTTGAAATTCATATTTCAAACTTTGAATTTCAGAAGAATGCTGTATTCTTATAATTGATTTAAATTATATTTTTTTCTATTCCATTCTATTCTATTCAATTCTGTTCAAAATTAGAATTTCAGAAGAGGGCAATATGCTTTCTATTTTATTCTGTTCTATTTTATTCAAATTTTTTAATAAAAATTTCAGAAGACAGCTACATTCTTTCTATTTTATTCTATTTTTTTAATTCAGTTTTTGAAATGTAAAGTAGAATTTTGGAAGACAAGTGTCTTTTTTCTATTTTTTTAATTCTATTTAAAATGCTTATTTTGGAAACAATCTACATTATTTCTTTATTTTATTATATTCTATTATATTCAACATTTTGTGAAAGTCACCTATATATGTTATTATATTCTTTTTGAAATCCGAATTTTAGAAGAAGGCTGTATTCTTTTGATTCTATTTGAAATCTGATTTTCTAAATTAGATTTTTGGAAGGTGGCTATATTGTTTCTCTTTTACTCTATTCTATTCAATTCAAAATTCAAAGTTTGAAATTCAGATTTTGAACAAAAGCTGTATCCGTTAATCCGGAAATATCCAAATGAATGAAAACCCATTTAACAAATGTTTCTGAATATTGAATGTGACTTGGAAACTGCACCTGTTGCCTCCAGCACACACGAACACCCCCCAGGATTGATGCACAGCAGAGGTAAATGTCTAGTGTGCGTGTAGCTTAAAGGGGAACTTTAGTTAGAAAATGAAGTGCTGCTAGATCACTTTTAGGGCCAGATTCACGTATTCCAGAGCATCTTTGCTCTGGAGTAACGCTTCTGATTTGCGTTGCGCTGCCGAATTTTTAGGAGCAAGTGCTGTCATTCACGAAGCACTTGCTCCTAAAGTTGCGGCAGCGCATCGCAAATGAGCCGGCGGAATTCAAATGTCGCGGGTACGGGGCGTGTAGTATGCTAACTACGCGCGATCCCGCCGCCGACGTACTGCGCATGCGTCGAGTGTCAAAACATCCCCGTGCGCATGCTCCAAAATCTGTGAATGAACGTCAATGACGTCACATTCCCATTCATGACCGTTTTACGCAAGCGACGTTTTTTTTTTTTTTCCCGACGCGATGACGACGCCTATACCTAACATAGGATACTCCAGCCCCATGTAGGTATATCTATGCGCCGCGTATCCCGTCCGGAAACGTCGTAACGTCACTGCGTTGCGCCGGATTTCGATCGTGAATTGCCGATTTCCGCTCATTAACATATTTTTTGAGCGTAAATCGGCGGGAACGCCCCCGGCGCCATTTTTAAGTTGAAGTAACGATGCGATGGCGAAACTCAGTTACGCTGCTCGCATCGGAACTTCAACCCGGCGTTTCTTGTTTTCTGGTTACAGAAAACAGAAACGCCGGCTCAAAGCCACTGTTACGCTGGCGGATCACTCGATCCGCCAGCGTAACCTTTCATGAATCTGGCCCTTAATGTTTTACATCTAGCAAAAATCCCGCGCTGGAATTGTGCTAGTTTCCGCATCGCATGTGTGTGATCCTAGCCTGAACGTTTTTTTAAAAGCAATGACATTTTAAAAGGTTAGATTTAAAAAAATTCTGAAAGATTAAAAAGGCAATTCAAGTTTAACTACTTCCCAACAGCCGTACGACTTTGTACGGCCGAAAGGACGTCCTGAATCTCTAACAGGCCGTGTTTTTACGGCCTGTTCTTAGCCAGGCCACTGGGGGGCGTGCGAGTGCCGTCGGCGGCACGCGCGTGCCCACCGCATCGCTGACATGCCGATGTGCGTGCCTGGCGGCCGTGATGTCCGCCAGGCACTCGGGATCGGTGGCTGCAGGGACAAGACATGGATCTCTGTGTAAACACAGAGATCCATGTCATGTCAGGGGAGAGAGGAGACCAATCTGTGTCTCTTGTACATAGGGACACAGCATCGGTCACCTCCCCCAGTCTCCCCCCACAGTTAGAACACAATTTAGGGTACACATTAACCCCTTCCTCACCCCCTAGTGTTAACCCCTTCAATGCCAGTCATATTTATACAGTAATTAGCGCATATTTATAGCACTGATCGCAGTGAATGGCGACAAAAATGTGTCAAAAGTGTCTGATGTCTCCGCCATAACGTCACCATTAGTAGTAAAATAAAAAAAAATAATAATAATTCTGTCCCCTATTTTGTAAACGCAATAACTTTTGCGCAAACCAGACGCTTATTGCGACTTTTTTTTTTTAATACGTATCGCCTAGACTGAGAACATTTTTTTTTTTTTTTTTAAATTGGGCTATTTATTATAGCAACAAGTACAAAATATAGTTTTTTTTTAAAAAAATTGTCGCTCTATTTTTGTTTATAGCGCAAAAAATAAAACCACAGAGGCGATCAAATACCACCAAAAGAAAGCTCTATTTGTGGGGGAAAAAGGACGCCAATTTTGTTTGGGAGCCACGTCGCACGACCGCACAATTGTCAGTTAAAGTGACGCAGTGCCGGAAGCTGAAATTTCACCTGGTCAGGAAGGGGTATATGTGAACAGTAAGGAAGTGGTTAAAAGGCAGAAGTATAAGGTATAAATTTAAATATTTTTTTTTTTTTTAATGTGGAATAAAAATGGTAGTTTAAAAGATTAAAGACAAGAATTAAAAGTTTAAAAGGTAAAGGTAGAAGGTTAAAAGTTTAAATGTTGATACTGAAATGTTAAAAGTTTAAATGCTAATATTGAAAGGTTAAAAGTTTTTAAATGTTATTCTTGAAATGTAATAAAAGAAAAAAGCATTGAAAGGTTAAAAGGTAAAAAGTGGAAGGTTAAATGTTTAAAGGTTAAAAGTTTAAATGCCAATATTGAAAGGTTAAAAGTTTAAATGTTATTCTTGAAATGTAAAAAGAAAAAGCATTGAAGGTTTAAAAGGTAAAAAGTGGAAGGTTAACATTTTAAATGTTAATATTGAAAGGTTAAAAGTTTAAATGTTATTCCTGAAATTTAAAAAAAAAAGCATCGAAAGTTTAAAAGGTAAAAAATGGAACGTTAAAAGTTTAAATGTTAATATTGAAAGGTTAAAAGTTTTTAAATGTTATTCTTGAAATAATAAAAAAAAAAAAGCATTGAAAGTTCAAAAGGTAAAAAGTGGAAGGTTAAAAGTTTAAATGTTATTCTTGAAATGTAAAAAAAAAAAACATTGAAAGGTTAAAAGGTAAAAGTGGAAAGTTAACCTTTTCAATATAAACATTTAAACTTTCCACTTTTACCTTTTAAACTTCCAATGCTTTTTTTAAAATAAAATTTCAAGAATAACATTTAAACTTTTAACCTTCCACTTTTTAACTTTTAAACCTTCGATGTTTTTTTTTTTTTACATTTCAAGAATAACATTTAAACGTTTAACCTTTTCAATATAAACATTTGAACTTTTATCTTTCAACTTTTACCTTTTTAAACTTTCAATGCTTTTTATTTTTTTACATTTCAAAAATAAAATGTAAACTTTTAACCTTTCAATATTAAAATTTAAACGTTTATCCTTTCAAAATTAGCATTTAAAAACTTTTAACCTTTCAATATTACCATTAAAACTTTTTAAAGTTTTTAAATGCTAATATTGAAAGGTTAAAAGTTTAAATGTTATTCTTGAAATGTAAAAAAAAAAAGCATTGAAAGTTTAAAAGTTTAAATGTTAATATTAAAAGGTTAAAAGTTTTTAAATGATAATATTGAAAGGTTAAAAGTTTTTAAATGTTATTCTTGAAATGTAAAAAAAAAAGCATTGAAAGTTTAAAAGTGGAAAGTTAAAAGTTTAAATGTTAATATTGAAAGGTTAAAAGTTTAAATGTTAATATTGAAAGGTTAAAAGTTTAAATGTTAATATTGAAAGGTTAAAAGTTTAAATGTTAAAATTTTAAATGTTAATATTGAAAGGTTAAAAGTTTAAATGTTAATATTGAAAGGTTAAAAGTTTAAATGTTATTCTTGAAATGTAAAAAAAAAAAAAAAGCATTGAAGGTTTAAAAGGTAAAAAGTGGAAGGTTAAAAGTTTAAATGTTATTCCTGAAATTTAAAAAAAAAAACATCGAAAGTTTAAAAGGTAAAACGTGGAAGGTTAAAAGTTTAAATGTTATTCTTGAAATATAACAATAATACATTGAAAGGTTAAAAGTTTAAATGTTAAAAAAAAAGCATTGAAACTTTAAAGGCAACACAATGGCAAGATTAAATGAAAACAAAAAGCAAAGTAGTGATGTAATGGTTTGTAGTATATTTCAGTTCTGTCTGTATAACTCTAATTTCTCTGCCTGTATACACCAGAGAACACGGACTTCTCTGACAAACAGTCTATTCTGGAGTTCCAGCACCGGGACCTCAGGGACCCCACGGCCACATCTGCGAAAACAAGATAATTGCATATTCCAGCTACTTCACAGAACCATTCATTTACTGCCCGATTTAAAATATAATAAATTGGAAAAAACAAAACAAGTCAAAAATGAAAACCGATAATCAGGAAGCTGTTTTGATCACTGAAGGTGTGTCTACAGCTCACCCGATGGGAATGACTACAAGTTTAGGTTCAGTGTATTGCAAGAGAGTCTGTATTCTTTTCATAAACAGGCAAAAGGTCAACTTAGTGCAAAGAGTTATATCAATGTGTGTTAATGTGTAAAAAATATGAAGTTTTGCAACTTTGTAATGCTATGTGGATTTGGTGGGAGCCATATTTGCCATCATGGCGTATGGAGACTATTGCCCCTTAACCTAGGCTGGCAAGGCACTCCCCTGCTCCTCCCTCCCTTCTTCTAGCTAACAGAGGGCACTGGCCATTTTTAACCACTTCCTGTCCAAATGACGTACCAGTATGTCACTGAAAGAGAAGAGTAATATCTCGGGCATCACTGCATCTGCAGCGAGAGATCATTTTTACAGCCAGTGATTCCCTACAAAGTAAAAGTAATCCTAGCAGCCATACAGCCTCCAGATCAACCGTCACATCCCTCTAAGGCCCCATACACACGATCGGACATATCCGATGAATACGGATATGTCCGATCGGGAGTTTGATCCGATGGCGTGTACACACCATCGGATCAAATTCCCCGCCGCCGGACGGCGCGGTGACGTGGCGGTGACGTTGACGCCGCCGCGTCACCGCCACGTCACCGCACCAGGAAGTAAAACACTTCCGCGCATGCGCCGAATCCATTCGGCAGCGGTGCGGCGGCGGTGGGGGACGACATGTCTGCTGGTAAGTGTACTAACCAGCAGACATGTCGGGCGGACAGATTCCCACCGGATAGATTTCAAAGCTTGCTTTGAAATCTGTCAGGTGGAGAAATCTGTCCGCTAGCCCATACACACGAGCGGAGATGTCTGCTGAAACGGTCCATCGGACCGTTTTCAGCGGACATATCCCCTCGTGTGTACGCGGCCTAACACCTCATCGGCGGATGGATTGAGTTCATACACACATGAAAGGAAAGCTGGAAGAGCCACATAGAGGGTTATTTACGAAAGGCAAATCCACTTTGCATTACAAGTGCAAAAATTCAAAAGTACTCAGTTTGTTTTTAATCAATTTCATAATGAAAAAATTGTTTCAAACAAAATGGGTTACTGTTAGAAATATGTTTATTTGTGACAAAATATCCATCCAGCTCCTTCAAATGTTCTCATCTTTTACATATTCTACATATTGAGGGTTATTTACAAAAGGCAAATACACTTCGCACTACAAGTGAAAAGTGCACTTCGAAGGGCAGTCGCTGTAAATCTGAGGGGAAAATCTGAAATGAGGGGAAGCTCTGTTGATTTTATTATCCAATCATATGCAAGCTAAAATGCTGTTTTTTATTTTCCTTGCATGTCCCCCTCGGGTCTACAGCGACTGCACATACAGGGAGTGCAGAATTATTAGGCAAGTTGTATTTTTGAGGATTAATTTTATTATTGAACAACAACCATGTTCTCAATGAACCCAAAAAACTCATTAATATCAAAGCTGAATATTTTTGGAAGTAGTTTTTAGTTTGTTTTTAGTTTTAGCTATTTTAGGGGGATATCTGTGTATGCAGGTGACTATTACTGTGCATAATTATTAGGCAACTTAACAAAAAACAAATATATACCCATTTCAATTATTTATTTTTACCAGTGAAACCAATATAACATCTCAACATTCACAAATATGCATTTCTGACATTCAAAAACAAAACAAAAACAAATCAGTGACCAATATAGCCACCTTTCTTTGCAAGGACACTCATGCAGCCTGCCACCCATGGATTCTGTCAGTGTTTTGATCTGTTCACCATCAACATTGCGTGCAGCAGCAACCACAGCCTCCCAGACACTGTTCAGAGAGGTGTACTGTTTTCCCTCCTTGTAAATCTCACATTTGATGATGGACCACAGGTTCTCAATGGGGTTCAGATCAGGTGAACAAGGAGGCCATGTCATTAGTTTTTCTTCTTTTATACCCTTTCTTGCCAGCCACGCTGTGGAGTACTTGGACGCGTGTGATGGAGCATTGTCCTGCATGAAAATCATGTTTTTCTTGAAGGATGCAGACTTCTTCCTGTACCACTGCTTGAAGAAGGTGTCTTCCAGAAACTGGCAGTAGGACTGGGAGTTGAGCTTGACTTCATCCTCAACCCGAAAAGGCCCCACAAGCTCATCTTTGATGATACCAGCCCAAACCAGTACTCCACCTCCACCTTGCTGGCGTCTGAGTCGGACTGGAGCTCTCTGCCCTTTACCAATCCAGCCACGGGCCCATCCATCTGGCCCATCAAGACTCACTCTCATTTCATCAGTCCATAAAACCTTAGAAAAATCAGTCTTGAGATATTTCTTGGCCCAGTCTTGACGTTTCAGCTTGTGTGTCTTGTTCAGTGGTGGTCGTCTTTCAGCCTTTCTTACCTTGGCCATGTATCTGAGTATTGCACACCTTGTGCTTTTGGGCACTCCAGTGATGTTGCAGCTCTAAAATATGACCACACTGGTGGCAAGTGGCATCTTGGCAGCTGCACACTTGACTTTTCTCAGTTCATGGGCAGTTAATTTGCGCCTTGGTTTTTCCACACGCTTCTTGTGACCCTGTTGACTGTTTTGAATGAAACGCTTGATTGTTCGATGATCACACTTCAGAAGCTTTGCAATTTTAAGAGTGCTGCATCCCTCTGCAAGATATCTCACTATTTTTGACTTTTCTGAGCCTGTCAAGTCATTTTTTTTTACCCATTTTGCCAAAGGAAAGGAAGTTGCCTAATAATTATGCACAGTAATAGTCACCTGCACACACAGATATCCCCCTAAAATAGCTAAAACTAAAAACAAACTAAAAACGACTTCCAAAAATATTCAGCTTTGATATTAATGAGTTTTTTGGGTTCATTGAGAACATGGTTGTTGTTCAATAATAAAATTAATCCTCAAAAATACAACTTGCCTAATAATTCTGCACTCCCTGTACAAGTGCACTTTCAGTGCAATTTCAAGTGCAGTTTGCACTTGTAGTGCAAAGTGGATTTGCCTTTAGTAAATAACCATCAATGTCTAGTAAAATGGCCCTTTGGAACACTTTTTTATCCATCCCTATCTACCCCTATAACCATTGCTCTTTCAGCTTCTTTGTACCATTTGAAATATTTATATTTATTTATAACAAACCATACACAACCAGATATTATTACTGTTTATAAGCAAATCGTTTATATTTAATAAAGTGTAATTAAAGAAAAAAAAAAGAGTCTATATTTTATAAAGAGTATAATGGACTAATTACTGTTTTTGTTTCCAAGCAAACATGCCTGGGTATTCAATTTGGGCTTGAATAGAATTATGAAACATTTTGGAAAAAATATGCATCCTAGAAGTCCAGCACTTGAGGCCAATATGGCGAATATCTCCACAGCCACCATGTATTTCCCTTTGGTGCTCAGATAGGCCGGGACCATGGAAATCCAGACACTGCAGAACACCAGCATGCTGAAGGTGATGTACTTGGCCTCATTAAAACTGTCCGGTAATGTCCTCACCATGAAAGCCAGAACAAAACTCACAGCTGCCAGAAACCCCATATAACCCAACATAGAGTAGAACCCGATAACTGACCCTTCATTACACTGGATGACAATCTTGTCCTGATAAGAGTGAGTGTCCATTTCCTGAAAAGGGTGAGAAGAGGACAACCAAGTAATGAATATTACTACTTGAATGGATGAGCACACTGATACTATGGAATTTCCCAGTTTGCTTCCAATCCATTTCCTCCAGTAGCTTCCAGGTTTGGTGGCCTTGAAAGCGATGTAAACCATGATTGTTTTAGCAAGAAGAGAGGAGACGGCTATGGAGAAGATGACTCCAAATGTCATGACACGCAGTATACAGGTTACATCCAGTGGCTGGCCAAGGAACAGGAACACACAGAGGAAGCTCAACAAGATGGAGACAAGGAGAACAAAACTCAGATTTCTGTTATTGGCTTTGACGATCGGGGTGTTTAGATGGGATATAAAAATTGTCACTACTAAGAGAGTCACAGTGCAGAGTGATAAAGAAATGAATATAAATATTATAGAGATATCATCTGTGTAGGGGAGAAATTCCAGAAGTTTTGGAATACACCGATCCTTCTTCTCATTGGGCCATTCCCCTTCTGTGCATTTCATGCAATTCTCACTATCTGCCAAAGAGCAACAAAATATTATCATTTGTGTTAAATAATGAAACTGTAATTCTAAAGGGGGGGGGGCTTATTATTCTCTTTAGACCAGAGCAAGATTAATTTTGTCATTCAGTGGGGAAAATAATTATTTTATCCCCTGCAGGTTTTTGTAAGTTTGCCCACTTACAATGAAATGAAAGGTCTATAATTTTTTATCATAGGTGAATCATAAATGATAGAGACAAAATATCAACCAAAAATCCAGAAAAAAATCACGATACAAATGTAAAAAATTGAGTTGCAGTTTAGTGAGTAAAATAAGTATTTGACCCCCTACCAACCAACAATAATTCTCCCCCCCCCCCCACAGACTGGGTACAGTATGTGTTCATTAGTCCTGTCAATTAAAAAAGGTGCTCCTAACGTCAACTCGTTATATGTATACATACCTGTACGTTGCTTTGAACCTGCCGTCTAGCACGTGTGCACCGCAAGCTCCGTGACCGTGCCCGGGGGACCCGCAGAGCTGCAGAACGGGGAGATGCCTGTGTAAACAAGGCATTTCCCTGTTCTGCCTAGTGACAGGACACAATAGGTGTGCTCAGCCCATTGCCTTATGGTGTGCACCCCAAAGCACAAACACACATGAACACCACCTGCCGTCACAGGAAAAGGGGCTCTGGTGGTGGCAGACAGTTGATTGGGAGCATATTACAGTACATCCTAAATATGGATGTAACATGTTCCTAAGGTTGAACCTAGACTTTATTACATTGGGGCATTTATACTGGCCACTGGCACCCCAACCACCCACCTGATGCAGCTCCTGGATAATGCTAATGCAGATGGGATAATTAGGTTGTGCCCAGGCACACCCAGCAGACCCTGTGCATTCCCCTATGCAGGACACCAATCTACTGATCCGTGTCATCGGGAGCAGTGATCACTGTCGTGTCACTTATAGCCCAGCCCCCACACAGTAAGAATCACTCCCTAGGACACACTTAACCCCTTTAGCTCTCCCTAGTCTTTAACCCCTTCCCTGCCAACGTCATTTACACAGTAATCAGTGCATTTTTATAGGATCGCTGTATAAATGACAATGGTCCCAAAATAGCGTCAAAAGTGTCCGATAAAAATCGCTGATCGCCGCCATCACTAGACGCAAACTAATCAATATACGCTTTTACCCAAAAAAATGCAGAAGAATACGTATCGGCCCTAAACTGAGGAAAATTTTTTTTTTTTTATATATTTTTGGGGTATATTTATTATAGCAAAAAGTAAAAAAATATTGCTTTTTTTTCAAAATTGTCGCTCTTTTTCTGTCTAAAGCACAAAAAAATAAAAACCTCAGAGGTGATCAAACACCACCAAAAGAAAGCTTTATTTGTGGGTAAAAAAAAAAGAATGTCAATTTTGTTTGGGTGCCACATCGCTCGGCCGCTCAATTGTCAGTTAAAGCGACGCAGTGCGGAATCACAAAAAATGGCCCCGTCATTGGACAGCCAATTCTTCCGGGGCTGAAGTGGTTAACGAGACTTTGCGTACACTTACATTTTTATTCATCGTATCTATAAAAACTTTACATTTTTTGAATTTTTACCTCTCTCTATTTGAATTTTTTTTTAAAACAATTTTTGATTTTATCACTTCCTGTGGATCACCTCCCATCATGTACTGCCTTGCTGCATCACAGAATAGGGCGTGATAGGACATGTTCACTGTTCTGGACCACACCTCCCTTATTACTATACCAACTCTTCTTTTATTTCCACTCCCTTTCTGTAAAAGTTGATTGGACAATCTCCTTTAGATCTACCTATCAGCTACTGTATGTAGTACAAAGATCTGCCTGATTTGATACAAATTGAATCGATTGTTCAGGTGGGTCTGTCTATTCCAATCGGGTTTACATTCCATTCCTATCTATCTATCTATCTATCTATCTATCTATCTATCTATCTATCTATCTATCTATCTATCTATCTATCTATCTATCTATCTATCGTACTGTATATAGATGGCTAGATTATATATATATATATATATATATATATATATATGAGAATACAATATACCGTGGTATTGGATATCTCTCCCTCTGAACATGGGACACAGTCATAGCAACAAGGGTGGATCGATTTTCCCGGCATCTTTCTGGTTCCTGGTTGACAATTGATCGAGCATTGAGATTCCGGCTTCTAAACATCAGTAAAAGAGAAAAAAAAATGTTAAAACTTAATTCAATTTCCTTCAGCTCAACCAGGCCAAAACGGAGGTGCTGTGGTCCGGCAACATTACAGGAGAAGTTTGGGTGTTATCATGGCCTGACGAAGGTGGGGAGTTTCCTAAATCTGCATCTACGTTGAGGACGCTGGGTGTCCACATTGATGGTGGCCTAACCCTGGAACCACGCGTGGACAAGGTGGTAAAAACTTGCCACTCTAAAATGCGTCTGCTTCACCGCTTTCTTCCCTATCTGACTGATCAGGCCAGGATCCCTGTGGTGCGTCCTTTCATCCTTCCGCATCTGGACTACTGTAACAGGCTGCTGGCTGGTTTACCTCTCTCCCAGATCAAACGCCTACAGAAAGTCCAGAATCAAGCGGTAAGGTTAGCCCTCAATCTGAAAGGCCACTGCCCGACCTCTGGGCACCAGGCAGCCCTTCATTGGCTGCCTGTGGGGCAGGGGATCAGATTCAAGGTTTTAACGCGTTCAATAAATTAGGTCCTACTTACCTCCAGGCGAAATTGACAAGACATCTCAATTCCGCCTGGAGGTCCCAAAGTTTAGATTAAAAAAGTGGAGGGGGGGCAGAGCATTCTCGAGGTTGGGACCTAGAGAGTGAAACCTCCTGCCATTGGCTCTTAGGCCTCGTACACACCATCAGACATATCCGATGAAAACGGTCCGCGGACCATTTCCATCGGATATGTCCGATCGGGAGTTTGATCCGATGGCGTGTACACACCATCGGATCAAATTCCCCGCCGCCGGACGGCACGGTGACGCGGCGGTGACGTTGACGCCGCCACGTCACCGCCACGTCACCGCACCAGGAAGTTAAACACTTCCGCGCATTAGCCGAATCCATTCGGCGGCGGCTCGGCGGCGGCGGTGGGGGACGACATGTCTGCTGGTAAGTGTACTAACCAGCAGACATGTCGGGCGGACAGATTACACCGGATAGATTTCAAAGCTTGCTTTGAAATCTGTCGGGTGGACAAATCTGTCTGCTAGCCCATACACACGAGCGGAGATGTCTGCTGAAACGGTCCATCGGACCGTTTTCAGCGGACATATCCCCTCGTGTGTACGAGGCCTTAGGCAGACCTCAAACCTGCTCCAGTTCAGGAGGGGACTGAAAACCCTTCCGTGGACTGAGGCTGGGTAGATGGCTGTGCAACAGGGGGTGGAAACTGACGGGATGATAGGGTTTTTTTCTTCTCTGGGCTTTTTTATTCTTTTACTGATTTGTATTTTCTATTTGTATTTGATTTATGTTATTGTTTTTTTAATGTTTTAATGTTTTTTTTGTTTTAACGGTTTTGATGTTTGTAATTTTATTGTTGTTATTGTATGTACGGAGAATGGCACCTGGTCCTGTTGCCGTGTAGTGTTTTGATACTTTTGTGATTTAACGCTTAACAAAAATATTCAATAAACAATAATTCACCAGTATGAAATAGGAAGAAGAAATTATTGGGACTTTAATTGAAACAGAACACTAGGGCAGAGTGAATCAATCAGTATGATAAAAAATATTTATTATCTTCTTCCTATTTCATGTTGCCGGGGATGGAGGCTTACGTGCCGGATGGCCATATCCTCATTTAAAGTCCCACACAATTATGTTTTAACGCCGGTAACTTTACGCCGGTCATACGCCTTATGTCTTACGTTACGCCTCATTTGCATATTTTTAATGGAAACGTCTAATGTGCCCAGCGTAACTATGCGCCCATGATACGCCAGTGTAGGCAAGTTACGCCGGACGACTGAAGCCATGTTTTCCGGCGTATCTTGCTTTGAGAATCGGCAGAAAAATACAACAGCGCACATTTGAAATTACGGTGGTGTATCTGGAGATACGCCGGCGTAATTCCTTTGTGGATCTGGGCCTCTATTCTTAATTCACCAGTATAGTTGACTGCTTTTAGAAAAACTGAGATAAGAGAATTTCCCCCAACATTTTGTCCAAATGCATTTTTGGCCGAATTTCGGGTATTTTTGCATTTGTTTTAACAAACGATAACGAAGGCGCAGAATCCGAAATCTGAAAGACCGACATAAAAAATGCTTAATTTTCGTTTTGTTTCGCAAAAACAGTTCGATATCCAGAAGATTTGACAAGAAGGTGAAAATAGTGATCTGTGTCTATAGAACCTGCGGTCGAATGTGCCTAATCTAACTCTATTAGTCTGAGATTATTCGACAAGATTCGACATTATAGAGACATGAAGATTCGACAAAGCAGCTAAAAACATACGATGGCCGCAAGCGGACATTTATGGTCAAATGTTCAGCCCATAAGCTATAGAAGAATTCTAATGTTGGTTGACTAGTAGTGTTGCTCACGAATATTCGCATTGCGAATAATCGTTACGAATATTGCATATTCGAGTATTTGCGAATAAATTGAATATCGCGGTGAATATTCGCTATTGTGAATATTCATATTTTTTCAAATTTATTTTTAAAACAGATCACATCCCCTAGTGATCTCCATCGACGTCTAAAAGCATTGCTGGTATGATTAGAGACCCTGGGCCGAGTAGCTGAGGCGATCCTTTTATGTTGCCGAATATTCGCAATGCGAATATTCGTATTACGAATATTCGCGAATACTTTCTCTGCCCTTCTGTGTTTTGTGTATAAAAAAAATAAATAAAAAAATTAGCTTTAGTTTAGTCATATAAGTTTGTGTAAGTAGAGTGAGGCCTTGTACACACGACGGGAAATATCCGCTGTAAACGGTCCCCGGACCGTTTACAGCGTATATTTGCGCCGGGATGTTTTGATCCGATGGCTGTACACACCATCGGATCAAATTCCCCGCCGGCGGACAGCGCGGTGACGCGGCGGTGACGTTGACGCCGCCACGTGACCGCCACGTCACCGCACCAGGAAGTAAACACTTCCGCGCGCATGCGTCGGATCCATTCACAGGATACGACGCATGTGCGGCAAGATATGTCCGCTGGTTTGCCGTACTAACCAGCGGACATATCTGCCAGCCAGCTATCCGGCGGAAATATTTCAAAGCATGCTTTGGAATTTTTCCGCCGGATGAATCCGGCAAAAAGCGTCCGTTTGCCCCTACACACGAGGGGATTTTTCCGCTGAAATGGTCCGTCGGACCATCTTCAGCGGATTTATTCCCTCGTGTGTACAAGGCCTTAGTGTTTAGTGCATATTAGTTTAGTAATCCAGGAAATGATCTCTGTTTTCGCGTGTTGACGAGAATTTTGCAATCAATTTCGCAATACTATTAGCGAAATTTTGCATTCGCATTAGCAAAATTTCGCATTCACATTAGCGAAATTTCGGAATTTTTTTTTTGATAAAATATCACGATTATTCGATATTAACGAATATTTCGCGAATATTCTTCTATATATTCGTGAAATATCGCGAAATCGAATATGGCGTATTCTGCTCATCACTATTGACTAGTAATAATAATTAATAAATATAATTATTACTAGTCATACAACATTAGAATTCTACTATAGCTTGTAGGCGGAACATTCGACCGGAAATGTACAATTGCGGCGTCGTACAGTTTAGTTGCTCCGTTAAATCTCCTTAGAACATTCGACCGACACCACAAGCCTTCAATTGACAGATCCAACCTTAATTCTGTAATATTGTGTTAATATTATGGGGTTGAATTACAGGGAATTAACACTATTAAGCCCTGTACACACGATTGGTTTGTCTGATGAAAATGGACCGATGGACTGTTTTTATCGGACAAACCGATCGTGTGTGGGCCCCATCGGTTTGTTTTCCATCAGTGAAAAAAAATAGAAAATGTTTTATGGATGAGCATGCTCAGAAGCATCAAACTTCATTTTTCTCAGCACGTCATAGGCCCCATACACACGAGCAGACAGATTTGTTCAAATCGGTCGGACAGACCGATTTGAACAAATCTGTCTGCTGGGGACGTATTGGTTTGATCGTGTACACACGATCAAACCAAAATCCCCGCCGGCACTAACCAGCTGACATGTCGGGCGGACGGGTTCCCAGCTGACAGATTTGAAAGCATGCTTTCAAATCTGTCGGCTGGCCAAATCCGTTGGCTCGCCCATACACACGATCGAATCTGTCTGCTGGGACGGTCTGGCAGACCGTTTCCAGCAGACAGATTTGATCGTGTGTACGCGGCCATAGTGTTTTACGCCACTGTGTTTTGGCACGTCAGATTTTTGACTGATGGTGTGTAGGCAAGACTGATGAAAGTCAGCTTCATCGGATATCCGATGAAAAAATCCATCAGATTAGATTCCATCAGATATCTGATCGTGTGTACGAGGCTTAAGTGTAAAAAAAATCTGAGTTAAATTTAACACTGGTGATTTTCCTGTGCAGGAGGGCACTTCGTTCCTGTGACCCGTTTTCAGCCGTCAGCGGGCTACAGCCATATTGGGGAGAGATCTCAACACTTCCCCAGTGCCCCCAGTACAACAATAAAGTGTGCAGCCAGCCTCTGTCACCTGTCCCATTGTTACTAGTGCTCACTCAATACACCCTACCAACAACTACATCAGCGGATCCCATTACCTTCTCTGCCTACTACGTAGAATCATCCCCTTCATCCCGGAAGAGGATACATTGGTAGTAGTCGGTACAATCATCCACTCTAGACTCGACTACTCAATCTCCCTCTACATAGGACTACCAAAATACCAGATCTCGCACCTACAAGTCGTTCAGAACACAGCAGCCAGGTTGGTAACCGGAAAGAAACCCTGGGAATCCATCACCCCATCCCTGAGGGCCCTTCATTGGCTAACAGTAAATGATCGGGTCACATTCAAGACCCTATGCCTCACCCTCAAATGCACACAAGGAAAGGCTCCTCAATACTTATGCGAGAAAATAAAACACTACTCCCCCCATCGCACTCTCCGATCATCAAACCAAAACCTCCTCCACATCCCCAAGTCCGATTACAAATCAAAGGGAGAACGAAGTTTTGCAGTCCAAGGACCACGATTGAATGTTTGAAAATTCATAGATTTGGAAATTCTGAAATTTGAAAAATCGAAAATTGGTAAAATGGTAAATTCGAACATTCGGGAACTCGGTAGTTTGAAATTTTAAATCCGAAAACCCCAAAATTTAAAAATATCAAAAAATAACTAACTAATAATAACTTAGCTATTACTAACTATTAAATTATAGGTATTGGAATTTCCTTTAAAATTTGGCAGTTAGTGAACTCAACAAAAACAAATTAATCTCAAGTTACAAATTATCCGAAACAATGAATGACGCATCTAATCAAAAGTAACATGACAAATTAATAATAATAATCAACAATAATAATAATAAAAATGTTTCATTATAATTATTTATTAATTATTTGTTCTGTAACATTTGTTTAGATTTGTTATTTTGGTTAATTTGTAACTTTGGATACATTTGTATTTGTTTCATTCACTAACAGCGACATTTCAAAGGAAATTCCAAGACCTATAATTTAAAATTAGATATTATTAGTGAATTATTCTTTAGAATGTTCGTATTTTCGGGGTGCGCATGCGCGGGACTTCCGGGAAGACGCTCTGAACGGGAGCTCCGAGCCGCCCCAGCATTCCGGGGTTCACAGCGCTAAAAGCACTGGGAGATTGATTCCGAGGACGGTCGGACGGGGTAGCGGAGGGAGCGGAGCACATCCCTGAATGTCAGGTTCCGACGAAAAGAAAGGTTTCAGCCGGCAGCTGGACTTTGGCCTAGCAGCTCCATTGACCTCCAAGATGGCGACCGCGGCCTCTCCTCGTGGTGACGAGGCAGGCCAGGACAGTATTGCGGACCCTTCTTCTCCAATCCAGCACGTCCTACCCCTGCTGGCAACTCCAGTGAGTACTGTCCCTCGTCACCTGGCATCACCAGCCTCCACAGAATATCTCCTCAGTCGCACTATGGCAGACATCATGAACACACCCATGTTGCAATCCCCCTTGAGCCAAGCTGGCTTTCAGATGCCATCCCCCATTCCTCAGCCCCCTCAGTCTGACATGGCACAAATCCTAAACTGCTTCTCTGATATGCTGGCTGCTGGACTGACACAAACAGCGGCACAGATCACATCCTCCA
The DNA here is from genome assembly GCA_029574335.1 of Rana kukunoris. Lineage (NCBI taxonomy): Eukaryota > Metazoa > Chordata > Amphibia > Anura > Ranidae > Rana > Rana kukunoris. The sequence goes on along the minus strand of CM056049.1, from coordinate 8,847,573 downwards.
TTAAAGCGGATCTGCAATCTATAGGTGCACGCATGGATGCTATTGAGCAAGAGGTAGACAACACCTCAGCTCGCACCAATCAAAACACAAACTGCATTCAGACACTGCAAGACCAACTTGAAATCGCATTAGCCAAAATCGATGAGTTGGAGAATCGCAGCAGGAGATATAATTTCCGCATTAGGGGACTTCCTGAGGAGGTAGTCAATATTCCTGAAGCAGTGAAATCGTTCATTAAAAGTGTCATACCCGATATTCCGGAACATAAACTTGAACTGGACAGGCCCACAGAGCTCTACAACCCCCTCGCCAAGATGGGCTTCCAAGGGATGTAGTGGTCAAGCCCCACTACTACAGTGTGAAGGAGGAGGTTATGAGGAGATCACGCAATGCTGAGGACCTCAACTTTCAGGGGAACAAAATACAGATCTTTGTGGACAAACCACAATCCAAAAGAGGAGGGCCCTGAAGCCCCTTTCGGGGGTTCTCTCATAGAAATCCATCAAGTATAGGTGGTCCTTCCCATTCCGCCTACAATTTGATCACAAAGGCAAAACCTATGGCTTCTCAAGCTTCGGGGAAGGAGAACAGCTGCTACTGCGTCTTGGATTCATCAATCAAGAATTGCCCCCCCGAGACTCTTCTCCTAGACCTGGCTCGTCCAAGAGACCCTCCACTGGCAGCCCCATCACCCCATTGAGGAACAAACAACAATCAAAGAGGCACCGAGACTCTCGCCCTCCAAGATGACTTTGTATCCCTGACCTGTCTCTCGGAGACAGCTGTGCCTTAATCCGGGTATCTTAACCCCCATCTGAATAGTGCTACTCACTATTCCATCCGAGACTGAGTTTATCCCGCTGCTCCCCTTTGTTAAGAATACTGCGACTCGCCTCCTCAACGGGGTTCCCCCGCCTCGCTGTCCTAGCTCTCCCCTTTGGGGTCAGCGCGATGCCAGTTTGCTGAGTATTCTTTGTTTTCCATTTTTATTATTATATTCATCCTGTGTTTGATTGAGCCCCCTGTGCAAGAGGGGAGGCGGGGAGTATACGTATTGGATATTCACGGGACCTCTGTTCCGCTTCCTACCAAGTATTACTACCCAGTTTCTACTAATTGTACCTACCCTGCCTTTAATCCACCTGTCCGTTCCAGCCCTGCTATTAACCACCTGCCTCCTCAAGGATCCATCTGTCCATCACCAATGGCAACTCCAGCCCAGATAATTCTGCATCCGACCAAATATTACTACCCAGTCTCTACTAATTGTACCTACCCTGCCTTTAATCCACCTGTAACTACTCCACAAAAACCTCCTCCAGTCACCATCCCTGTGTCTCTGCCATACTCCAATCCTTCCTCCTATTTAATTCCATCCTCTTCATACATCACTTCTGTTAGCAAACCTGCAGTGTCTAAATCTAAAAAGAAACGGAAGTACTTCCCAACCCATACCATCGTGCCAGTTACCCAGCCTGTCTCAGTGCCCTCTGCTCAACCTGTCCCAGTGACCTCTGCTCAGCCTGTCCCAGTGCCCTCTGCTCAACCTGTCCCAGTGCCATATGTTCCAGTGCCATCTGTTCAACCTGTTCCAGTGCCAGTCTCCCAGCTTGTTCCTGTGCCAGCTGCTCTGCCTGTGCCAGCTGCTCTATCTGTTCCAGTGCCAGCTGCTCTACCTGTTCCTGTGCCAGCCTGCCAGTCTGATGTTCCTGTGCCAGTCTGCCAGTCTGATGTTCCTGTGCCAGCCTGCCAGTCTGATGTTCCTTTGCCGGCCTGCCAGTCTGATGTTCCTGTGCCAGCCTGCCAGCCTGATGTTCCTGTGCCAGCCTGCCAGCCTGATGTTCCTGTGCCAGCCTGCCAGTCCGATGACTTCCAGTCCGCTGCCCGGCCTGATGACTTCCAGTCTGCTGCCCAGCCTGATGACTTCCAGTCTGCTGCCTGGCCTGATGACTTCTAGTCTGCTGCCCGGCCTGATGACTTCCAGTCTGCTGCCCGGCCTGATGACTTCCAGTCTGCTGCCCGGCCTGATGACTTCCAGTCTGCTGCCCGGCCTGATGGCTTCCAGTCTGCTACCCGGCCTGATGACTTCCAGTCTGCTGCCCGGCTCGACGACCCGGAGCCTGCTGCCCAGCTTGACGGCCCGGAGCCTGCTGCCCAGCTCGACGACCTGAAGCCTGCTGCCCAGCTCGATGACCCGGAGCCTTCGTCCGCTTCGCAGCTCGGTGACTCAGAGCCTGCTGCCCAGCTCGATGACTCAGAGCCTGCTGCCCAGCTCGGTGACCCGGAGCCTTCATCCGCTGCCCAGCTCGATGACCCGGAGCCTGCTCCCCAGCTCGACGACCCGGAGCCTGCTCCCCAGCTCGACGACCCGGAACCCGCTGCCCAGCTCGATGACTCGGATGTACCCACCTCTCGGTTCAAGCCTCCCATTGCCCAGTTGGTCACCCTGGACTTTCCCCGGCAACGGATAGTTGGAGCGTCCGGAGGCCGCTCCTTTGAGGGGTGGTACTGTCAGGAAAGGTTCCATCCGCTGGTGCTATTTATATTCTGTCTTGCAGTGCTGCGTCCCACCAGCAGGGGTCTCCTGGCAGTTCGGAGCTGTCAGGGGAACTTCCCCCTGCTGGTATATCACCTTTGGGATGCAGTACTGACCTCCACCAGCGGATGGACCCTGTCAGTGTGGAGCACCTGGACCTTGCTGCGTTCAGGTGTGACCTGAACGTAATCAACACACCCACTATATATACCCGGCAAGTTCAAGAAGAACTCGCCCTGGTATCAGTCTACAACCTTGATCCTGAGCCTGTTACTCTGACCCTGAGCCTGCTTTCTGGACCCGATCCTTATCCTGGACTTCCCTTCCTGCTCTCCCCTTTACCTTGGATCCTGTTCCCCCTGGATTCCTGTCCATCCATCCGCTCCCTGCTCCGTTGTGTCCGTCCTCACCCATCTTCTGTGATCTCCTGGTATATGACCTCGGCTTGGCTTTTGTTTATGATTTCGGCATTCCCCCTTGACTTATATATAGGCTTTGTTGTTATATGTGCACTGGTTGTCTTCACCTGTTTTTGTAAAATAAACACCTTTTATTTCACTGCATACAGTGTTGATCTCCTCTGTGTAGGCACACAGTCCTGGTCCATTTAGAATCACTGATACTCTGGAAGGAGAACCCGGTCCACTGCCCTATATTCCTTGTAATCTATTTGCTTTTACTTGAGATGTGATTGGGGGTGGTCACCCCCCCTATGCTCCCTAAACCTGACCCCCCTTGTCTCCCCCCCCTCTTCCCTGCCCCCTCCACCCACACCACTCCCCCCCTGCCCTCCCGAATCCTTCCCCTTCTACTTTCCCTTGGCATCGAGGATTGCTAGTCTTTGATTTTTGTGTCTGCCATTTTGTTCATGTTACAATTTTATTCAGTGTTTACTATTTAAGTCTACGGTTAGATATGCCCCTGAACCTAGATGTCTCCCATATATGATTATATTTTTTACTGTGGGCTTCTGGTCTGGGGCGGACAAGCATGCCACCTTAACTGCGGTACCAGATAAGAGCTAGCTCTTTCTGCGACTGCGGGCATACGACCCACATAGGGGTCGTCACCTCCCTGAGCCCAACATCGTTTTGGGTCTCAGTACTGGTCTAGGCCATTTGATCCTGTTTATTCTCATGCCTAGTCAATCTTGCCTAGGTCTCCATTCAATCTCCACTCTTCTCTTTCTTTACCCCCTTTTCTATATGTCTGAATTTTTCTCACATTATTATTTTTGCAATACTTCTTTCCTCTCCCAGGAACCGACACGGAAGGACCTCAAGTATACTGGCACTCGGTTGCGACTTCCACCCATCTCCCCGATGCGATTTCCCAGTCAGTGGCGGATCAAGGTAGGTCTCTCTTTTTTCGAACAATATTTTTTATTGAGGTATTAGAAAAGTTGCAATACATGGAACAAAAATGCAAAAACATTAAGCATAAAAGGTACTTGCAAATGTCATAGTGTACATACATAATAGCATACAGCATACAGCAATACTTCGTATGGTAACTATATGTAATCGGAATGACCTTGACAAGGCTTTGATATGGCGCAATGGCCCTCCCCTTCAGTGATGGCCCTTCACGAATGGCCCACGGAAACGGAGGATCCCGGACCCAGACCACCCCCTCCAATCCCTCTCATTTGGTCAGAGTGGCAGTCCCGCCCAGAGCCCCCCGGCCCCCGTGCTAGGCGAGTGTACGGAAGGGCCCAGTCACCCCATGTATTTCCATACTACAGGTATAAACCATATACAACAGTGGCAAAACCATAGAAGTTCAGGTACCTCACCTGTAACCATGTATTAAATATGCTTTCAAAGAAATAGTATCAAAACAAAAGGAATAAATAAAAAGATAATCTAAATAACAAAACATATATGCCCAATTCGCACAAAACGCACAAAACCCCCATCATTGACAAATAATAGTAGCCCGCTAGGCGTCGCCCTAGTTCAAAGACCTGTAAAGTTTGAATACCATTGTTGCCAGGGAGACCATGCTGTAATCGTGGCTTCAGAGGAACCCTTTGTGTACGAGTGCATAATCTCGTATTTGCCCTGTGTGTGCATTGTAGTAATTACCTCATTAAGTGAAGGCGGTACTACGTTCTTCCAGTGGCGCAGGACTACCAACCTTGTGGCCAGAAGTAGGTTTGACACTACAGTTCTACAAAAGGTTGGGATTTTGTCAATTTCCAGTGAGAGTATTGCCAACCCAGGGGTCAGCGGATCAACTGGATACAGGATGTCCCTAACTATCCCCCATACCCCAGACCATAGGTGGTTCAGCCTCGGGCAAGACCACAGAATGTGGACCAACGTACCTGTCTCCCCACACTTCCTCCAACACAAGGGAGATGAATCCCGATATATCTTAGATAGCCTATAAGGGGTGAGGTACCACCTCAGCAGCAGCTTTTGGTGTGTTTCCATCAGGTTAGTGCTCTTAGTAGAAGAGTACACGATCCTTAAAGATTTTACCCACTGAAGGACAGTGTATTCCCTCCCCACATCTCTTTCCCAGGCCTCCATGTGTTGCATTTTAAATAATTTATGTTTCTCCTGTAGTCCCATGTATAATATCGAGATCCCTTTAGGGGTGACTTTGGGTTGTTGGTAGAATTGGGAGATTTTAACGGGGAGTGAGGTGAGAAGGTGTGTGTTCCTTTTAAACATGTGTGAGAGCTGGATATATTTGTACTGTTCAGTTGCTGGAAGCTTGTACCTATCCTGCAGCTCCTGGAATGTCACAAGTGAGGGTCCCTCCACTATATCTTTCAGTTGCTGAATACCCCTGGAGACCCACCCATCCAGATTGATATCAGGTATTATGTTATGTATAGCAGTAATAGGGAGTTGCAACGGAGACACTGGCCCTGTCCATTTGTGGGAATTGCGGAGGTGGCCCCAAGCCCTAAGCGACGCCCTGATAGTTGGCGCAATGGTAGGGTCCAAGGTTTCGCTTAGGTGTGATGTTAATAGAAAATCTCGTAGTGTACCTCGTTTGATTTGGGACTGTTCTAAGTCTACCCACAATGCTCCCGAAGCAGGCACCATCCAGTGCTGCAGTTGGGACAAAGTGGCGGCAAAATAATAACCTTGGAGGTGGACGTGACCAATACCCCCTGCCTTTCTGTGTTTTGTCAGTTTACTGAAGGCACATCTAGCCCGCTTTCCCCGCCATAGGTATCTGTTCAGTATAGATTGGAGGGATTTGAAATAGGGATTAGGAATCGGGATAGGCAATGTCCTGAAAAGATACAGGAGCTGAGGTAGCACCTGCATCTTGAAGGCTGCCAACCTACCCAACCATGACAGTTCAGTTTTGGCCAAGTCGTCTAATTTAGCCTGAAAGGAGGTCAGGAACGGGGTGTAGTTGGCTTGTAGTAGCCCTTTGGAAGTGGATGTTAGGACAATTCCAAGGTATTTAATGCCCTCCTCTTTCCATACAAATGGGAACCTCTGTTCCATTCGTAGTTTGATTTCTCTAGGGACTCCTAGACCTAGAATGTGTGATTTTGATTCGTTCACTTTGTAATATGAGATTTCATTAAATGCCCTCAGTGAGGAGTATATTGTTTCGACAGATTTTTCTATGTCAGTGACCATCAGGATGATGTCATCTGCGAATAAACTAATCACATGGTTTTTCCCTCCCACTTGGATCCCATAGATTCGTGGGTGCGACCTCAGATGGGATGCCAAAGGCTCCATCAAAAGGTTGAATATCAGAGGCGAGAGTGGGCACCCTTGCCTTGTGCCATTAGTGATGTCAAATGGGGTGGAAAGAGTACCTGCCACTAGTACCCGTGCCGATGGATGTGAGTATAATGCCATTATGGCAGAATAAATGTGCCCCCCGAAGCCAAACCTCCCCAGGACCCTTTCTAAGAACCTCCAGTGAATCCTGTCGAACGCCTTCTCCGCATCCAACGCAAGGAGCAGAGAAGGCGTTCGACGACGCTCTGTTATATGTATGATGTTTAGTAACCTCCTAGAGGCGTCCGCCGTTTGTCTCCCCTTTGTAAAGCCTGATTGGTCCACATTAATTAACCCCGGGAGTATGTCCACCAGTCTAGCAGCTAAAAGTTTCGCGTAGATTTTAACATCATTGTTCAGCAATGATATGGGCCGAAAGTTTTGGGGTGTATCTGGATCCTTCCCCGGCTTAGGGAGGGCCACTATCGTAGCACTTAACATTTCCCTTGGGAACGAGGATGAGGCAGCAGCGGCATCGTACACCTGAACCAAGTAGGGGCTGAGTATGTCTTGGAATGTTTTGAAGTATTCTCCAATAAATCCGTCAGGGCCCGGAGATTTATTTGACGGGAAAGACTGTATGGTCCTCTCCACTTCTTCTACAGTAAATGGCGAGTTGAGTTCTAAAAGTTGGTCAGGGGTCAGGGACGGAAGATTAACTTTCTCTAGGAATGCCTCGATAGATTCCGAGGATGGTTGGGTTATCGTTGGATCATCCTTAAGGTTATAAAGCGACCCGTAATAGTGACTAAAGGCGTCAGCTATGGCTTGAGGGTGAAAATGTTTCACCTTTGTCTCTGGGTGGTGAATATAGGGAATCTTAGATTTAATTCTGTGTCCTTTAAGTCTGTTCGCTAGAAGCTTGCCCGCCCTGTTACCACTAGTAAAGAAAGCTAGTTTAAACTTCCTAGAGGCTTTTTCATAGTCGTCAAGAAACAATGTAATGAGGTCAGTGCGTAGATGGGTCAGCTGTTCAGTCAGGGAGAGAGATGGTCTAATTTTGTTCTTTGACTCTTATGCCCCAAACACACGATCGGACATATCCGATGAAAACGGTCCGCGGACCATTTCCATCGGATATGTCCGATCGGGAGTTTGATCCGATGGCGTGTACACACCATCGGATCAAATTCCCCGCCGCCGGACGGCGCGGTGACGTGGCGGTGACGTGGCAGTGACGTTGACGCCGCCGCGTCACCGCCACGTCACCGCACCAGGAAGTAAAACACTTCCGCGCATGCGCCGAATCCATTCGGCAGCGGCGCGGCGGCGGTGGGGGACGACATGTCTGCTGGTAAGTGTACTAACCAGCAGACATGTCGGGCGGACAGATTCCCACCGGATAGATTTCAAAGCTTGCTTTGAAATCTGTCGGGTGGAGAAATCTGTCCGCTAGCCCATACACACGAGCGGAGATGTCTGCTGAAACGGTCCATCGGACCGTTTTCAGCGGACATATCCCCTCGTGTGTACGCGGCCTAAGTCATTTATTTGAGCAATGAGGGTCAATGTGCGCTGCTGCCTTTCCCTCTTAACCCTGGCTCCTTGTTGAATCATGACCCCTCTTACACACGCCTTATGCGCATTCCACAAGGTGAAGGGGCTAGTAACTGACCCTTCATTGTTAGCAAAAAATTCCCTGAGTTTCGTCTCAATGTATGACCTGGTCGGACCGCTCCGGAGAAGCATAGGATTGTATCTCCACATGATAACCAGGGTATTGGGAGGTAAGTCCCCCACTGTCATTCCCACAGAAGCATGGTCCGACCACATGATGGCATTTATTCTAACAGATTTACATTTCAGAAGCAGCCCCTTGTCGACCAAGAAGAGGTCTATCCTGCTATAGGACCTGTGGCGGGTGGAAAATAAAGTATAGTCTTTTTCATTGTCATTCAAACATCTCCACGCATCAAAAAGTTCATTCGACCTCAAAAATGGAGCCAATGATGGGGGAGTGCGCTTTGGTGAGGAGGAGGAGTCCATGACCAGGTCTGGGATGATATTGAAGTCCCCACATATCACCAGTAGTCCCTTCTGTTCCTCTCTAATTTTTTTAGTAACTCTCTGTAGAAATTTGGTCTGTTTTGTATTGGGGGCATAAACCACCGCCACTGTATAGGATACAAGGTCAATGTCACACACCAAAATCACATACCTCCGCACTGGGTCAACAATAGCTTTATGCAAGGAAAAGTGAACAGAGTCTCTCACTGCGATCATTACTCCTTTGGATTTGGTGTCAGCGTTAGCAAAATAGGTGACCGGATATTTGGGATGTGAGCATTTCGGAGGGGCTGAATTGTCAAAGTGGGTCTCTTGAACACAAAGGACATCGGCCTTCTGCTGCAGGGCCTCTCTCCATAGAGACCGCCTCTTTGCCGGGTGATTGAGGCCCTTAGCATTAATTGTCAGAAATTGTATCATTTTAGCATGCAGTTGGCGTGTTCAGGTGTGGCTGTTAACATCAAGAGGGTACTCACTGCGGGTGGCTCGTTTAGCATACTCATCCGCCAGCAGCCAAGGGCCAGATACTTCTCCAGTCTGCATGGAGCAGGGGGGTCCGGCGCCATCATCTTCCAAATGGGAGGGAAGGTTTCGGTTGGTAGGGGAAGAAAAAATGTGCAAAAGGCAACAAAAAAAAAAGAAATAACGTTAGAATAGGTGACAAAGAAAGGTAACACTGGCATAGCGCCAAAAACTAAATAAATAACTGTGTGCGACTTTTAGGAGTCGCTCAATGGCCAGGTGGGAGGGATCCTCAAGAATAAGGCCTGCGGGGGCAGCTCCACCTCAGCGGCCACGTCGTATCAATGAAGATCTCCGGGGCAGTCAGTTATGGGATTTAGCATTTTTGCGGCCAACTACATGCCACTCATTGTCAACCCTCCTGGCTCCTCCCCCTTGACGTATGGCTTGTTGCGGCTCAGGAATAATCCCCCATTCTTTTAGCAGGGCCATGCCTCTATCTAATGAATCCATCACATAGTCTCGGTTGTCTTTCGTGACGATGAGCTTGGTAGGGAACCCCCACTTGTACACCAAGTTGTGGTTCCTGAGAGCCTTTGTTATAGTGGCGACATTCCTGCGTTTTTGCAGAGTAAACTGTGACAGATCCACATAAAACTGGAGATTCACATATTCTGGTGGGAAGCTGTCCCTCTTTCTAGATGCTGCCATTAATTTTTCCTTTGCATGATAGAAGTGTAGGCGTAAGATTACATCCCTAGGGACATCATCGGCTAGGAATGCAGGTTTGGGAAGCCTGTGAATTCTGTCAATAGTGCAGTCCAGCTCAGATAGGTCAGGCAGTATGGCAGGGAATAGTTGGGAGGCATATTCACGCAGTTCTTGAGGCCTAACAGTTTCTGGTACTCCTCTCACTTTCACATTATTCCTTCTTGATCTATCCTCGATTTCTGCCATCTTTGTTTTCATAGCTTCAATATCATCCTCTTTGCCATCGTTTGCGTCTACTAGATCATTAATGGTGGAGGCGAATTCTCCCATTTTGTCTTCTATATGAGACACTCTGTCAGCCACCCCTCTGAGTTCTGTACTGAACTTGTGAACACAGGATATCATGTCTGAGTGCAATGAACCCAGCAACGAGACTAGCATCTCTTTCAAAACAGTGTCCAGGACTGGTTTATTAGCTGTGGGGAATCCTTCTATGGAGTCTGGTAGCTCCCTTGTATCTTCCCCTGATTCTAACAGAGAGCTCACCTCGTGTGTGGTCTCCATCACATCCATCCTGAACCTGGTCTTCTCAGGGCTCCCAGAGGATGGTGTAGCCAGTGGGGATGTCAGGCTCCTAGGAGGGCTGCTCCTCTTGTTCGGGTTCCCCTCGGTGGCTGTGCGCTTCTGAGGGCCTGGAAGCGGCGTGGAAGAAGTCCCGGCACCATCTTGCCTGCGCTCCATAGGGAAGAACTTGGTGAGTTTGGAGGGCCGGTTCCCTGCGGACTTGCGCCGAGTCATGTCCAGGGTAGGGTCTGTAGGGTGTCCGGAGCTGGATCGCCGCTTTTGTGTAGGATTTTTTCCTCTCTGAGGTCTGCTGTAGGCCGTGTTAGTTCCGCTGGTGCCGGAGCTCTGCTAGCACGCGTGCATCATCGTCCTAGGCTAGCTCCGCCCCCCCGGTAGGTCTCTCTTTTATGTGCTCGTGCTCACCCTCTTTTGTCCATGGCTGATACACCTTCCAAACCAGTAGCCCTTAGAGTAGCTTCACATAATACCCAGGGTCTGAACTCCCCGTCCAAACGACGCAAAGCCTTCCAGAGTTATCACACACGGGGCCTTGACGTAGTCCTACTCCAGGAGACCCACTTCCCCAGCAGCTATAACCCCCCCTTTCTTCACCGTGGTTACCCCACCTTTTTTTAGCAAGTGCTGAAACCAAAAAGAGAGGGGTAGCGATACTATTCTCCAAAAAGACCCACTTTGAACACTCTTTAACGATTACAGACAAGGAGGGTCGTTACGTCCTAGTTAAGGGTTCAATAGAGGGGAGGGTCCATACCGTGGTTTCCTATTATGCCCCCAACAGTGGACAGGCCAAATTTTTCTCCATCTTACTTAACACACTAGCACCACACTTTGAGGGTCGGGTTATCCTGGGTGGTGACTCCAATGTCACCTTTGACACTATTCTAGATCAATCTAAGATGGGGACTCACAACCATAAAAGACCTCCTAAACATAGCCTTCATATTGCACGCCTTCTAAACTCCCTGGGCCTCATAGACATATGGAGGGAACTTAAACCTTCGGTGAAAGATTACACACATTACTCGGCTCCTCATAAAACCTACGCCAGAATTGACCACATCTTTCTACCTGCACCAGACATTCACGCTGCCTCTCATGCCTCCATTCACTAAGTCCCATGGTCTGACCACTCTTTGGTGCTCGTTAGGCTCTCTGGTACTTTATCCTCCCCTGGGCCTCGTCCGTGGCGTTTAAACTCATCTCTTCTTTCTAACCCGGTGAACTGCACTATGTTGGAAAAGGAGATTTGGGAATACTTCGAGAACAATGACACAAACGATATCTCCCCGGTTCTCTTTGGGGGGCCCACAAAGCAGTGCTTAGGGGGAAGATTATTCAACTTTCATCACAACTGAAGCGGGAACGTAAGGATGACATTGAGAAACTTGAGAAAGAATTCAAAACCCTAAGCGAGGGGGCGTGGCCTAGCGTCGGACCGTGATGGATGCCTAATCCGAGTCCTCCCGCACAAGGCAGCTGCACTATTTAGCTACCGGCCGCAAAATTACACACCAGGGCTCTAAAATAAGGTGAGGTCGTCTCCCCAACGTCTCAGCTACAGATGGACCCTATCCATCCACCCGCAGCTACGAATCCGGCGATGTTCCGGACCCAGCCGGGAGAAGGCCCAAAAGCCGCGGCCTCGCCTAAACTCCCAGCCCCGCACGGCGCTCCAGGACTCAATACGAGCGGCGCGATCATCGTTAATGGGTCACAGAGCCTCCATTCTCCTCCCTTGCAGCCCCCACAAGCCCTCAGCCTTGCTGACCTACAGGCGAATCTGCAGGCCATGACAGCAGACATTAAATCGTAATTCTCTGCAGCCATCACAGAGATAAGGGCTGACATACAAGGCATTGCTGCAAGGACAGGAGCAACAGAACAGGCCACAATGAGAAACGCAGAGGCCATAAAACAGATACAAAGACACACTGACATACATCTAACTCACTTGATTGAATTTAGCCGCCATTTGGAAGATTTGGATAATAGGGGGCGTCGCCATAATATAAGAATCAGAGGAGTCCCGGAACTGGCAGATCAGAACCCTGTAGAACAGACAGCTACAGCAATATTTAATGATGTACTTGACAGACCCCTAGAATCCCCCATTGAATATGAGAGGATCCACAGAGCTCTCAGACCCAGGGGTAGGGATAATGATCCACCTAGAGACATAATTTGCTGTTTGGTGAATTTTCCTCTGAAGGAAGCTGTCCTCAAAAAGGCAAGAGAAAAAAACAGGATCATATTTAATGGAACTGAAATAAAATTATTCCAGGACCTGTCAAATATCACGCTAAACCAACGCAGGGCTCTACGTCCATTGACGGAACTGCTACGCACCAGGGGAATTCCCTATAGATGGAAGTTTCCCTTCTGCCTATCAGCAACATGGAGAGGTCACACCGCTCTTCTGCGCATACCTGATGATATCAGACCGTTCTGCGAATCGTTAAACATCCCAGTGGTTGACGTCCCGGAGTGGTACGACTCCTTCAGGACAAACGAGTCCTGGATTCCAGTTACCGGCAACAACACGCCAAGATCACAAAAAAACAGAGACAGAAGACGCAGGTCCCCATCACCTCAGCATAACCGGAGAAATGATGCCCATGCTAATCAAGGTAACTCACCACCCAGACGCAGAGACCGCGTTGATCACCAGGATCATATGGACACATAAATCCGAACATACCCGAATCTGAAAGAGCTATCTCACCCAGCTCTCGATCAATGACAGTTTGTTTGCAATACAGTTAACTCCGAGACTCTTGCCAAGTACCCAGATTAGTTTTCCAGTCATATACACACCAGCACAAAGCCCTTGCTCCTTGCCCATAGAAACAAACCCCCATGATCTCTACTCAAATGCTGCAGTTAGCATTGTTTTGTGTTCCCCTTTTTTTTTGTTTTGTTTTCTCTCTTTGTTTCATTCATAGGATATATGCACTGCAATTTAAAGAAAGAGATTTGGAAAAATTGTTGCATAGACAGTGGGCAGGTGTAGTGCCAAATTCTACAGGACTTCCGATCCATCTAAGACGACAAACGAATAATCTCCCTTACATAGGTATGGTTTCACTGTCCTTTACGAATGGAAAGACTGCAACTCTAATTTTTGCAAGATGTCAAATATGAACATCTCTGACTTATGTCGAGATTTTTTTTGCTTTTTTTTTTTTTTTTTGCGCCTCCACATGGAACACAGAAGGGCAGTTGTGACCTACTTACATGTTTTCATTCTTGTTGACAATTGATGACAGCTTCTGGGTATGTGAACATAATATAATAAGAACTGTATTGATGTTGAGTGGTAACTACTAGACACTGCCACTGACGACCTGGCTCCATGCTTGCCATTCTTTCTCCCTTTTCGATTTAGTTCGGAGGGGGAGAAAGAAATAAAAATGAAAAAACACAGCTTTCTTTTCCATGACATGGCGCTAGGCGTTGTATTATGTAGTAAATATGGTCTTATGTACACAGCGAGAGATATGGTCTTATGTACACAGCGAGAGACTCAATTTATCTGTATATATGTTTTTTGCTTTGATTGAGAGGGTGAAAATTGCTCCAGCTTCATTGTCATAGAAATTCAGTTTTCTGTTTACCTCCGGGTTAGACAAGGGCTCCACTAGTTATCTATGATACTTAGACACCGCTTATTGAAAGCATAAATCACCTTGAACCTTTACCTGAAAGCCTTGTCAGAGGCCAACATTACACTTTAAGTTACGATACACTTCAATCACCGCTTCGCAAGTAGTCTTTGGTAATCTGAAGCGACATACTTTTGGCCTCCTATATGCTACAAGTGCTACTCATAGTTTATGGAATTACATAGTCTATTGTAAGGAAAAAAGTATTACATCTTGCATGCATAGAACAAGCTTTGGTATTCACTTCTCTATAGACAAGCTTACTGTTTATTACTCAATGTTGCCATCTAGTGGCGTAACTTCATTATCCCTTTTGCAGTTATTAGCTCAGTTACTTCTCTAGGTTCCAAATCCCAAACTCAATTTCTGGTTGCATGTATGTTTCAAAAGCTCAAACATGAATGTTTGTTTTGAACCACAGTTATTAACATATAAGAAGAATAGAAGCAGATTGCGGGAATATATACTTGTACACATCTTTCATATGTGCCCCAAGCGCTTAATTAAAGGCCAACCTTATGTATATTTTGCATGCAGCTCCAATGTGCCAGTAACTTCAGTTTGCTCAATCAAGAGTTACAGGTAGAGAGAGAAGAATAAAGTTAGAAAAAATAAATAAAAATAAAGACAGAAGAATTAAACTAACTAAAATACTCTCGTTCATATAGCTCCATCAGGTTCTATATAGTACTCGCACCCACACAAGGGGTGGTTACCCCATCACCCTTTGAACCAACCGGTTCCTTAAAAATAGGATAGTTTAGTGAGACTACTTCTATCCCCGGTTCTCTCCCCCCCCCCCCAAGAAAAAAACTACCCCTACACTCCCCCCCCTTTTTTTTTTTTTTTTTTTTTATTAACAACCAAACTAACTCTTCACAAGTTGACATAATGCCTTCTTACAGGGTTCACCCCATCCCACTATCACTAAAAATATTGTCCATAAATGCAAAAGGTCTCAATATCCCAGAAAAGAGAACTAAACTCATCAACGAAATCACAAAACAAAAAGCCAACGTTACTCTTATACAGGAAACCCACTTCAAATCGGACAAAATTCCAAAAATTAGAGATAAAAGATTTCCAACTTCATTTCACGCTACTAACCCAATAGGCAAGACAAAAGGCGTTTCGATACTGATATCCAGACAGACCCCATTCCAAGTAGTAGACACTCTGATAGACCCCGAAGGACGTTATTTATTCCTGAAAGGAAAATTTCATCAGCACCCTGTCACTATTGCTAATATATATGCCCAAAACTCGAGGCAAGTGGCCTTCTTCCGTAAAATCACAGATCTTTTGACAGCTTTCGCTTCAGGAACCCTGATTCTCGGAGGGGATTTCAACATTCCTTTAAATCCCCTTATAGATACCTCGAAAGGTTCATCAAGCTTACCATTTAAGGCCCTGAAACAGATCAAGATACAACTCCAGAACCTTATGTTACATGACACCTGGAGGATTCTGAATCCTCAAGCTAAAGATTACACATACTTCTCTACCATCCACCAAAAGTACTCAAGAACAGATTACCTCCTCCTCTCACAACCGGACCTCCCACTTCTATCAGACTCAAAAATTGAATCCATGACTCTCTCAGACCATCACCCAATAACCATGACCCTGACGTTCCCTGAAAAAATCAACATAACTAAAACCTGGAGACTCAACACTGCCGTATTGAAAGACCCCTCTGACACTCTAGAGTTCAGAGGAGTGTTGAACGAGTATTTTTTGCACAATGAAAATGACGAAACTTCACTGAGCTCACAATGGGAGGCTCACAAATGTGTCATGAGGGGTGTGTTTATTAGAAAACTGACTAACATGAAAAAGCAACAACAATCCAAGATAAGATCCCTACTAGAACGCATTCACCAGTTGGAACGTACGCACAAAAAAACATTAGCGATCTCAAACCTCGAAGAACTAACAAACGCTAGATTACTCCTGTCTGAAGAACTTAACATGAAAATCAAAAGGCAATATATATTGAGACACAGGATATATTACGAACAAGGAAACAAGTGTGGCAGACTGCTTGCAAAAGCAGTCCAAAATAAAAAAAAATGCTCACACTATCCACCAGATAAGGGACAAACAAGGGGTGTTGCGTTCTTCGAGTGATGAAATTGCAAAGCAATTTGAACTCTATTACGAAAACCTATATAACATTCCCTCCAACCCTAGATGCCCGCAGAACTCAGATAAAAGAGAGAAGCTTATACATGACTTCTTAGAACAATACGGCCCACCCCGAATCTCAGGTGATATTGAAAAACAGTTAGAAAACCCCATCTCAGGTGTAGAATTCGATAAAGCTATTAAAGAAATGAAAATAGGCAAAGCCCCCGGCCCAGACGGACTACCTCTACAATATTACAAGACTTTCTCCGAAATACTGAAACCAAGGTTCCTAAAAACATTCCAGTCTCTTGGTTCAACACAACAACCTCCCAAACAACTTTTAGAAGCGCATATTACGGTAATACCAAAGGAAGGTAAAGACACGACCCAGGTTACCAACTATAGGCCAATTTCCTTAATAAATGTTGATGTGAAAATCTACGCCAAAATTCTCGCAAACAGAATACTCCCCTTGTTGACCTCCTTAGTTGCCTTAGATCAGGTGGGATTTATCCCGGGTAGGGAAGGCCAAGACAATACGATAAAAGCTCTTAACATAAGTCATTGGGTAAGCTCTAAACAGAAACAGGGATTTTTCTTATCCTTGGATGCCGAGAAGGCGTTCGATGGAGTGGCCTGGGACTTCATAGATGCAGTTTTAAAACATATAGGCTTACTGCCTGTGATGAGAACATATATTAAGGTTTTGTATTCTAATCCAACAGCACGAGTTAGAGTCAATGGCCTCCTATCGAACGCCTTTCAGCTGCGCAACGGAACTAGACAGGGATGCCCCTTGTCCCCACTCTTATTTGTTCTAACACTCGAACCCCTGCTCAATAAAATTAGATCAAATAGTGATATCAAAGGGATTGATATTCATGATAAAACATATAAAATAGCGGCCTTCGCTGATGACTTGCTACTCTTCCTCTCCAACCCTCATATCTCCATACCAAATCTTCTTAAAGATCTAGATCACTTCCATCTACTCTCCAATTTAAAAATCAACTACTCCAAATCGAAAGCTCTCAATATATCACTGCCTACTAGCTCGGTAGAATTATGCAAACTAAACTTCCCATTTAGATGGGCTAAACACAGCATCACATATCTTGGAACTGAAATCCCATCTAAACTCAAAGACCTCTTCCATCTCAATTATGAACCTATCCTGAAAGAAACTCGGGAAGATTTGAAGAGATGGAATGCCCTAAATGTATCCTGGTTCGGATGAGCATCCTTAATAAAAATGAACATTCTGCCAAGATTCCTATATATCATGCAGACAATCCCAATCAAAATCCCCTTATCTTTTTTCGCTGCCTTCAGAAGAGCCTGCTCCTCATTCATTTGGAGGGGCAAATCCCCTAGAATCAAGTTCTCGAGACTGACCCTACCCAAGCACAAAGGAGGTATAGCCTTACCTGACCTTAGGAAATATCATCAAGCCGCCCTGCTGACGAGAATTGTAGATTGGAATATACACCACACAGTTAAAGACTGGGTCACCCTCGAACAAGCACAGGTCCCCCATGGACTAAAAAATATGCCATGGATCAATCCTAAATATCATACAAATTCTATCAAATCTCATCCCCTAATTGGACCTACATTAGAAAGCTTCCGAAATACGTTTAAAAACAAATCTCCCTCACCTTGGCTCAGCCCTCTTACACCACTCCGACATAATCTAGACTTCCCGCCAGGCACGGAAAAGTCGTTCCCATCACATCAGTGGCCATACATAGACATCCTGGCAAAACACTTCTTCAAACATGGTAAACTCCTCTCTAGAGATGACATTTTAAAAGATATCAAACCATCCCTCCTATCTCATTGGAATTATACTCAAATCAGACATTTCCTAAATAAAAAAGACAGTCTTCATCATTGGACCAGACCTCTCACTTCATTAGAAACTCTCTGCACTAAAACATCCCCCCTCAGGCATATTATCTCGACAGTCTACAAATCACTATTTGAGGAAAACACTGACTTCTCCAGCTCATCTTGTAAAGCATGGGAAAGAGATTTAAACATAGACCTGACTGAGGATGACTGGGAGACAATATACCTATATGCTCACAAAGGTTCATTGAATGTGGCCACACAAGAAAGTGGTTTCAAGATTATAACCAGATGGTATAGAACCCCCACAATCCTCCACAAAATTTCACCCCTGGTATCCGATAGATGTTGGAGATGTAAACGAGAGGAAGGCTCCATGCTACACATATGGTGGTCATGCCCTTTAATTCAATCTTTTTATATAGCGGTGCATGAAACCATTAAATTGATTACATCGTCAAACTTAAGCTTCACCCCTGCTCAATATTTATTACATTTCAGTTTTATGCCTAAAAATCAGTATTTGAAATCACTTCCTATGTTCATGATAAATGCGGCACGACATTGTATCCCCTCACACTGGAGATCCCCTCATACACCAACAAAGGCGGAATGGTTCAGGAGAATTAACAGCATGGAAAGAGTTGAGGAACTCATAAGTATATCCCAAGAAAAAATTACCAATTTCTATGCTATCTGGCACAACTGGACAACATTTAAGGAGTCCCACCATTACAAATCTATTGTAAAGTAAAACTTTAGTCTTCTCATGACCGGTGATCCCCCCCTTTTTCTTTCTTTTTTCTTTTTTATTTTTTTATTTATTTTTTATTTTTTTCTTCTTTTATCTTCCCCCTCCCCTCTTACCCCCCACCCCCCTTCCCCTACATGAATGCGCTTGTCTAAACACCTATACTGTTCATTCATTCTAAATTGAACATAATGAAGATAAATCTGTAATTTATATGCTACCATGAATATTATTGTTTGCAACTCCTACATGATTGTCTTCTGATGTATACAATCTTTCACTGTTACGATACTTCTATAAATATACAATGTATTATGCTTTATTGTTCTTCCAATAAAGATTCTTTGTGAAAAAAAAAAAAAAACCCTAAGCGAGAACCATAAGAGAAATCCTTCTCAGACCTCCCTGGCCAGGTTGGATTCTATCAGGTTAGCACTTAACATGGTTTTAACCTCTACGGCGGACAAACACCTAAAATGGCAGAGTAGTAAGCACTATATGCGAGCTAATACGTTTGGACCACAGCTGGCAGCCAAACTTACTCCCAAGCTAAGGTCATATGCCATCCCTAAGATTAAGACTTCAAGCGGTAACTTATCTCAAAACCCTGTGTCGATACTTAAGACTTTCCAATCATTCTACTCTACCCTATACTCCTCCAACTCCCAACGCCCACTCGCTGATCTTGACACCTTTCTGCAGAACGTCCCCCTACCTAGATTATCAGATCCCCATCGCTCTATACTAGAATCTCCGTTCCAGGTAGGAGAAATCTATGAAGTCATAAAGACTCTTAAGAAGGACTCGGCCCCGGGCCCTGACGGGTTCTCAAACCATTACTATAAGACATTTTCGGAGACATTGGCCCCTTATCTGGTCCGTTTCTTTAACTCTTTGCGCAAGGACACTCCTCTAGACCCCTCGGCAAACTTGGCATTCATTTCAGTAATTCCCAAACCGGGGAAGGATTCTAGCGAAGTAAGCAACTATAGGCCCATCTTGTTGATTAACAACGATTTGAAGATAATGACAAAAATTTTAGCGAACAGAATGGCGTCCTTCATTGGTTCCTACATTAGCAAGGATCAGGTAGGGTTTATACCGGGGAGGCAGGGACCGGACCAGATTCGGAGGGCAATAGATGTCATCTCACTTATGAGATCGAGTTGGGACAGAGGCCTACCCCAGGAAGGTTATTTGCTTTCCATAGATCTGCAAAAAGCGTTTGACACGGTGGAGTGGCCTTACCTCTCAAGTGGGGCTTTGGCCCTGACTTTGGCCCTGACTTTATTAAAACGTTAGAGGCTCTCTATTCCCAACCGATAGCACAGGTAAGATTCCAAGGTCACTTCTCGGAGCAATTCCCCATCAGGAAGGGCACGAGGCAAGGATGCCCATTCTCCCCCCCTCCTATTCGTGGTAGCCATTGAGACGTGGTAGCCATTGAGACATCGCAATTAGAAATCATCCTGGTATCCAGGGGGTTCGCTGCGGCCAAGCGACGCACAAATGCGCCTTGTTCGCAGATGATGTACTTCTCTTCATCACTTCTCCCCTCACCTCAACCCCTAATGTGATCCGCCTTCTTACCGAGTTTGGCAGCGTGTCAGGTCTCAAAGTTAACATGTCCAAATCTATGGCTCTCAATGTCTCAACGCCTCAGTCTCAAGTAAACAGCCTGAAAATACACTTCCCCTTCTCCTGGAACTCCACTTTCATCCCCTACTTAGGCATCCAACTCACCTCACGACATGACCTTCTACACAAACACAACTATCCCCCTTTGGTTAAGAGGCTAACAGATGACCTCTGTCAATGGTCGCTGTATAACTTATCTTGGCTGGGCCGAGTTAATGCAGTCAAGATGACCCTCCTACCTAAAATACTATATATTTTCCGCTCCCTGCCCATCCCAGTCACGAAATCTTATATCACCTCTCTGCAGTCCGCAATAATACGCTTCGTCTGGGATAAATCTGGACATCGTTTTTCCAAATCCGTCCTGTTTAAGCCTAGATTGAGGGGGTCTAGGATTACCAAATCTGTGGTGGTACTACCGCGCGGCCCAACTTAGTCAGTTTTCGATAATCTATTTAAAAGGCCCCAAAACAGACTGGGTTTCCATGGAAAGAGCCGCAACCCCTGGGTTTACCTTAGATTTTCTTTTATGGAACCACCCTAAAACTCGCCCCCCAATCTTAGCACCTACACTATCCCACTCCATGGCTCGATGTGACTCTCTACATAAACATAGTTCCCTGATTTCTCATTGGCACCCACTGGCCCATATCTTTCGCAACCCTCGATTCCCCCCTGGTTTAGACATAGTCGCCTTCAAGTGGTGGCTTGACAAAGGCCTGTACAGAATTGGCCACTTTTTTAACTCAAACGGACCTTTTACTCTAAGCTTTTGCACTTCTAGACTTAAAATGCCCCCTTCCGAGAAGTTCAGTTTTTTTCAACTCTCCCACTTCCTACACCAGATTAGGAGAGCCAGCATAGAACTACCTTCGGTAACGCCCTACGAGCAGTGGTGCTCATCGGCCATGGACACAAGAGGCAGGATATC
Source organism: Rana kukunoris (assembly GCA_029574335.1). Lineage (NCBI taxonomy): Eukaryota > Metazoa > Chordata > Amphibia > Anura > Ranidae > Rana > Rana kukunoris. The sequence continues at coordinate 8,826,545 of CM056049.1, read as the reverse complement.
CCTGATTTTCTCAGCTTTGGCCGAGCCTATGGAGAGAGCACCTTACATGACGAGCTGGGAACGTGACCTTGCCCTTGACTGGACACTAGAACGTTGGCATAACAATCTGGCCCGCTCCTATAAAGGCATTTTGAATGTTTCGCTGGTTGAGGCGAACCTCAAAGTCATAATCCGTTGGTATCTGGTCCCCACCCGCATCGCCAAATTTTACCCACAATCTTCCCCCTTGTGCTACAGGGGTTGTGGGCTTATGGGCTCCATACTACATATACTGTGGGAATGCCCCAGAATCCGGTCCTTCTGGCATAACATTTTCTGTCTTATCAGGAAAGTCACTGGGGTAGGGGTAGCTCCTGATCCCACCATCGCCTTACTCAACAACCCTATCCCAAAAATTCCCAGGAGCTCACAATCTCTGATTTCCTTTATCCTACTGGGAGCCAAAATGACTATTTCTAAGGCCGCGTACACACGATCGAATTTGTCCGCTGAAAACGGTCCGATGGACCGTTTCAGCAGACAAATCCGATCGTGTGTACGGGCTAGCGGACAGATTTGTCCATCGGACAAATTTCAAAGCATGCTTTGAAATTTGTCCGCTACAAACCTGTCCGTCGGATATGTCCGCTGGTTAGTACGGGAAACCAGCGGACATATCCTCCCGCAAATGCGTCGTATCCTGTGAATGGATCCGACGCATGCGCGCAGAAGTGTTTACTTCCTGGTGCGGTGACGTGGCGGTGACGTGGCGGCGTCAACGTCACCGCCGCGTCACCGCGCTGTCCGCCGGCGGGGAATTTATCCATCGGATACATCCCATCGTGTGTACGCGGCCTAAGGCCTGGAAATCCCCATCAGTCTCCTTCCCAAAAGCTAAAAACAAAATTTCTTGGATAATGACTAATGAGAAGATATCCAAGATTATTCTAGATAATGTTGAAGGCTTTAAGCTCATCTGGGAACCCTGGGCTTCCTATGTTGGTATCCCCCTTTGATTTGATTTGATTTTGATTACCTGGGTACCTGACCTATTTAACCTTACCTCTTTTCCTCCTCAGCATAAGACTCTTGTGAGTGATAGGCCTTCCGTGTACTTCCTAACCCTTGGTTCTTTCTTCTCTCTCTCCTACCTATTTCTGTCTCTCTTCTACAATCTGTTCATCTTTCCTGGTATGCAAACCCTTTTTTAGCTATCAAAGGGGCTCTGGACCTTATAGGTCCCGTTGGGTTTTTCCCTGTGTTTGTATATCTGTTTTGCATTTTTGAATAAGGTTTACAGCACGCCAAGTGGTGGCGCCAGGAGTGCCTGGGGTACTCCCCCCTCTCCTGGTACATTTGATTTTGAGACCCTATTGCTTCATAAGAATTCAGCCTAGGCCATAGTGCCTTACCATTTAGCGTGTCTCCTTGAAGTTTGTACTATACTGCGAGCAGGTAATATACTGGGGTCACCTCGCACTATCTACCCCCGGGGCAGCTTGATCCCTTTAGGGGCACGGGGAGGGGATAGGGTGGGGGCTCTGTCCCTCTTAGTCTGATACAACTTTGCTTGCTCTCAACTGTCGTAATGGTTCCTGTTATGTTTAGTCTCATTTCTGTTATAGTCACTGTTTGCTTGACTTTGTATTCTTTGCAAAACCTTGAATAAAAATTATTTAAAAAAAAAAAAGAATGTTCGTATTTTCTTTCTTATTTTTGGATTTTAGATTTTTTGAATTTACAAATGTTTGAATTTACGATCTGTGATCATAACAAATCACCCGAAAAATAAAAATAAAAATAAAACAAACTAAACTAAAACAGATTTCTCGGCAGTGAACATGTCTAGACAAGACGTCTCCAAACTGTGTAAACAACACAGATAACTTCTGATACATTTGTGACAATGTTACATTTGCACCCCAAAAGTGACAGCAGTGGTAAAAAAGACATACCACCTTTATTTTGGTTGCAAAATAAGGGATCAGGACAAGAGTCGGGCCCCTCTTTGTTGTTGCATTACATGTGCAACTTATCTGAGTCATTGGCTAAACAAGTAGAAAAATTCCATGCCTTTCTAAGTCCCAATGGTGTGGAGGAACCCACCAATCATAGTGGTGAATGATATTTTTTCATGGTTCCCCCCAATTGTAAAAGGGGTCTCAAAAAAATATCCAAACATTCCCTCCGCACTGCGTCTTTTACCCCATGGTGTATAATCGCACACCCCCTCATAAATTTGAATAATTTTGATGCAATTTTGACCTGAAGTTGTATCTTGGAAACTGGAGCCAATGAATACTCAGGACTTTGTTTTCCTTTATTAGTAACACAATTCTGGTAACATTTTGCTACTTTCATTTCATTTCATTTCTACTCTTTGTAGACCAGTGTTATTGTAATATGTTTATATTTCACATTCAATTTCATTTGCAAATTTGTATAATTCATTTTGATATAATTTATTTCAGATTAGTTGACATTTGTTATGATTGTGATTTGGACATATTATACATGAAACAGTAAGAATGCAGTGTGCATTATTTTTAATATTCATAATATTATTATTGTTATATAAATATAGGTGTAGGGATAAGGTTTGGCAGCTACCATAGATTTCTGATGAATCTCTGGGATTCATAAGGTTTGTGAATCACAAACTTTTGGCTGAAATTTTTTCAGGTTTTCCACCCAAAAAGACACCAACCTATAAAGCATTACACAAGGAAAGGATGAAGGAATAGATAACTTATTGATAAAAGGTTGGGGTCACACAGCTACAGTATATTATCCAATGTGAAGAACAGCGGCACTTATCTGAATGCAGTATAAGAAAATGATTAATGATGAATTTATTAACCACTTGCTTACTGGGCACTTATACCCCCCTCCTGCCCAGGTGATATTTCAGCTCCCAGCACTGCATCGCTTTAACTGGCAATTGCGCGGTCGTGCAACATGGCTCCCAAACAAAATTGACGTCCTTTTTTCCCCACAAGTAGAGCTTTCTTTTGGTGGTATTTGATCACCTCTGGGGGTTTTTTTTTGAGCTATAAACAAAAAAAAAAGCGAAAATTTGGAAAAAAATACAATATTTTTTACTTGTTGCTATTATAAATATCCCAATTTAAAAAAAAAAAAAAAACTTTTTTTTTTTCTCAGTTTAGGGCCATACGTATTCTTCTACATATTTTTGGTAAAAAAAAAAAAAAAAATAATCGCAATAAGCGTCTGGTTTGCGCAAAAATATATAGTGCCTACAAAATAGGGGACAGAATTATTATTTTTTATTATTTATTTTTTTACTACAAATGGCGGCGATCTGCGATTTTTATTGGTACTGCGACGTTATGGCGGACACATCGGACACTTTTGACACATTTTTGGCGTCATTTACATTTATACTGCGATCAGTGCTATAAAAATGCACTAATTACTGTATAAATGTGATTGGCATTGAAGGGGTTAACACTAGGGGGTGAGGAAGGGGTTAAATGTATTCCCTACATAGTGTTCTAACTGTGGGGGGACGGGGGTGACTGGGGGGTGACCGATCTGTGTCCCTATGTACAAGAGACACAGATCGGTCTCCTCCTCTCCAGAGACAGGGCGCTGTCTCTGTGTAAAACGGCAATGAGAGATGATGTTTACATATGAGATCATCTCTCATTCGCCCACAGATCGCATCGCAAACGGCCACTCTGATTGGCCGTTCGTCGCGATCTGTGATTGGCTGTGTCCAAGGGACACGGGCAACACAGTGTTTCCCCGCAGCGCACTCTGGAGTGCGCGCAGGGAAGCTGCTAGTGACAGGCCGTCAATTGACGGCTTGTTGGAAATTTAGATCCGCGCTAAAGCCGTCATTCGGCTATAGCGCGGATCTCAAGTAGTTAAGGTAAAACAATTACAATAAGAATTAACTCACAAGGTAATGGTTTTAAAAGGCTAGTCACAAGGGGAGGCTCGCTGTGTAGTCCTGATCTAGATAGCCGGCGGTGTGGGGTGCTGTTGCTGTCTCATTAGCTGCAGGTGTTACCAAGGCTCTGAGTCAAGCTGGCAGTTGTCTCCTCATCAGCTGTGACATCACTGAAGACATAACCTGAAGACATAGCCTCCAAACGCTTGCATGGCGGCCTTGTATTCCACATCCAGTGATGTCACAGCTGATGGGGAGACGACTGCCAGCTTGACTCAGAGACTTGGAAAACCCCTGCAGCTAGCGGAATACCCCTAACCACTGGATTTATTGCCACCTTTATCTATAGTTGTGTTTCCCACCCATCTGTCACTCTCCAAGCGCCACTATACTACCCCCTCTCTTTTACAGTATATTATCTGTGTTTTTAGGGACAGCTGACACTTGTGCGTACAGAGAGAATATTATTTTGAATGTTTTAAAAAAATGATGTAATGTAGATACATGTCCCCCATAGCAGTGCATATTTCTGAATATTAGTGTGTTACTGCCAATCTGCTCTTTAAGCTGACTTTTGTTTAAAGTTGCAACTGGATCATTTGAAAGAAGTGCAAGAACAGTGTGCACCTAAATCACCGCCTTCCATTCACCAAACCCTCTATCCCAACTGATAAGATAAAAGTTAGGCAAACAGTTCCTGCCTCACTGACAGACCATTCAGGCCTAACAGCACTGCACCCCAAAGGGAGGCTGGAGTGGTGCCCTTTTTCCTATGATTGGAGGGGGTTGAGATGGCCTGCTCTCTACACCACTATTAACCTGATCTACCTGAAGCTAGGCCTGCCTAGTTTCGAAATGGCAGCTTAAAAACGGTGCTCCAGGCCCCACAGGGAATAATTAGCACATAGCAGCCCACACTGAGGTGATTGAGACAACCTGCCTTTATAACTGCCCTTCGCTGATTCCTGCAACCATGACCAAAAAACAAAAGGGGCTTCAAAAGCCACAAAGGCTGACGGAATACTTCGCCCTAGAGCAGAGGCAGGGTGGCTCCGGCACACCTGTGCCCTCTGCAGCCAGCACCCCTCATCTACCACTAGTGTTGAGCAGAATATGCCATATTCGATTTTGCGATATATCTCGAATATATAGTCGAATATTCGAGATATATTCGCTAAATACGAATATTCGTGATATTTTTTGGAAATTAAATGATTGCGAATTTTCGCTATTGCGATTTTTCGCTATTGCGATTTTTCGCTATTGCGAATATTCGAGAAATGCGGAATGGAGCACTCTGATTGGCTCAGAATATTCGTGATATTTTATAATACAAAATAATTGCGAATATTCGAGAAATGCGGAATGGAGCACTCTGATTGGCTCAGAATATTTGTGATATATTACAATACAAAATAATTGCGAATATTCGGCAAATGCGGAAGGAGCACTCTGATTGGCTCAGAATATTCGTGATATATTACAATACAAAATAATTGTGAATATTCGAGAAATGCGGAATGGAGCACTCTGATTGGCTCAGAATATTCTTGATATTTTATCGTAATTTCGCAAAAATGCGAATGAGAAATTTATTGCGGAATTTCGACAGTAACACTCTGAAATCGAATATATGTGTTATTTTAGCTAAAAACAATATTGCGAATTTCTCGAAAATAATCGCGCGATATCGCTATTGCCGAATAATCGCATTGCGATTTTTCGGCAATATAAATTGATCGCTGCAGCTACTCGGCCCAAGGTCTCTAATCATACCAGCAATGCTTTTAGACGTCGATGGGGATCTCTAGGATGTGATCTGTTCTAAAAAAATAAATAAAAAAAATACGAATATTCGAAATAGCGAATATTCACCGCGAAATTCGCAATATATTGCGAATACTCGAATATGCCATATTCGAGCCGAATATTCGCAATACGAATATTCGTGAGCAACACTATCTACCACAGAGGAAGGATAAACCCTCTAAACGAATGTCTCCAACTGGCAATAGACACTCTCCTGCCTCTTCCTCTGCATCTGGAAGTCCTGAGAAAGCCAGGTTTAAGTTGGATAGCACGGGACCTTCCCATGAGGTGAGTGCAAGCCTCGAATCTGGAGATGACACCAGGGAGCTCCCAGACTCCATCGACCGTTTCCCCACGAGTAACCAACCAGTGTTGGATACCACGCTTAAAGATATGCTGGTATCTCTGAGGAGCTCCCTCCACAGCGACATGATGGCGTGCGTCCATAAATTTGGGAGTGAACTGCAGGCTGTGGCATCACGGGTAGACCATGTTGAGAACAGGATGGGGGAATTTGCCACCACAATCAACAGCCTCGTGGATGCCCATGACGCTAGAGACAACGAAATGGAAGCGGTCAAGGCTAAACTTGCAGACATGGAGGACCGTTCCAGAAGGAACAACCTCAAAATACGCGGGGTTCCCGAGTCTATTCAACAATCGGAATTGCGCGTTTATGTCTCCAAGATCTTTACCTCAATCCTACCTGACCTCACTGAAATGGACATAACAATGGACAGAATCCACAGACTACCAAAACCCTCCTACCTTCCAGATAAAGTACCGAGGGATATCATTCTACGCCTGCATTTTTTCCACGTAAAAGAACGCCTGATGTCCAAGGTGCATAATAAAGATCTCATCCCCCCGCAGTACAAAGATCTCCAGTTCTTCTCCGATCTATCTCAATTTACGTTGCAGAAACGGCGACATCTCAACACCATTTCCAAGGCATTGCGTAACCACAAGATAGTCTATAAATGGGGATTTCCAACCAAACTCATCATCACCAATGATGGAAAAGAACACACAGTGGATTCCCTAGCTAAAGGATTAGACTTGCTCAAGACGTGGAATATCATCCCAGATGATCCCCCCGGTGGGTCTAACAGTCACAATCCAGATCGCATTGGAGGGGATTGGAATGTAGTCAACTCCAAGAATGCTCGCTCACATCGCTGAGGAAGTTGTGAGCTGCCAATATCGTTTTACTATTCCTGATTGCCCTGTTCTGGAGGCACCTAGCTGAACTTGCCTTACACCCTTTGGTTACTTGTAGCCATGAGCTGCACTCGGGTCATAGAGACCTATGTTTACCTGTTTTGGATCTTTTTTCTCTATTTTTGTGTTTTTTTCTTATTTTTTTTTGGTTCTCATTGTTTATGTTGCAGTCTAGCACCCCGCTCTGCAGTTGGCCTCGTGGGCATCCTCCTATCCGCTGAAGATCTATTGAAGGGACTCACGCGTGGTCGCCTAACCGTGACAGCGACTCTTCCTAGCTCACCGGTATGGTATACTAAACCACCTAATGTAAGTGATACTTATTTTTCATACTGCTTATCAACTCAGATCGCTGTCCCAGGATGTCTATCACTTTCTTAACTATTAACGCTAAAGGCCTCAACCACCCAGCCAAAAGAAAATCATTGTGGGCTGAGGCGACTCGATTTAATTGTGATGTCCTCTGCACCCAAGAGACCCACTTTCAGGGAGACAAAACACCTAAATGCACCCATTCAAAGTATCCACACATCTTTAAAGCCAGTGCCTCGACTAAAAAACGGGGGGTGATGACAGCAATCAGGGACTCTGTTGCGTTCAAACTGCACAATGAAATTGCTGACTCCCAAGGCCGCTACCACATCCTTGTGTGCGACATCAACTTTACCACTTACACAGTGGTTAATGTTTACGCGCCTAATGCCCACCAAATACACTTTTTGAAACAAGTCCTCAGAAGTGTTAGACCGATACAAAAAGGTTTTCTTCTCCTATGTGGAGACTTCAACCTCCCCCTGATCCTCAGATTGACTCCACGTCATGCTCACGTAGACACCATTATTCTCTGAGTGAAAAAATGATATTGCGCTCGTTAGTGTGAAAACAAAAGCAGCGATCAAAAAGTGTTATACTACACAAAAAGACAATGTTCAAAAAATGAGATTGCGCTAAAAATTATAAGTGTAAACTGATAATGCTATTATGCAAAATCACAAGTGAAATAAGGTTCATAGGTGAATCACAAAGTGGATAAGTCCATCAACGTAGTGAAAAACATTCATGATAAGTGATCCCACGAGTGCCAGTAAATCAAATGGAAAAAGTGTTGGTATAGACAAGACCTCCACCGAAATCACAAGAAGCCTCTTACCAAAAATCAATGATCTCTTAGTGATAGGAGATCAGTTAAAGCATGATACGGTCTGCAATAATCAGTAACGGTCAATGGGAAGGTCCAAAGAGACAGCCTGGTTATCAGATGTATGAATATCTCCCGATGGGTCATCCACAGGTACATAAAAAACAAATGCCTCACATAGCATAAAACCTTCATTTATTTGGTTAAAAAAGCGGACTTGCACTTACATCAAAGTGAAGAAACATCGCGTGTAAACATATCAGCTGGCCGGCTTACAAAAAACAGCCCGCATTCCGGGTAGAGAGATTTGAGTGCGTGGTGACGTCAGATAACGTCATTATTCTCTACAATCAACACTACACTCACAGGATCTCTATGACGCTTGGAGATGTCTCCACAGCACCGAGAGGGACTATTCTTTCTTCTCAACGAGTCATGGCTTTTACACGAGATTAGATCTTTTTCTTACAGACAAGTGGTTGTTGCCTAAAATTGTGGATACTAAAATTAATGTTATCACATGGTCGGATCATGCCTCTGTGACTCTCTCGGTTGCTGATTCGCCGGGCGTGGGTACTGCATTCGTCTGGCGTTCCAGCCCGAGATTGTTTCAAGCTGAACACTCCAGACAGACTTTGCAGAAGGAGCTGACTGATTTTTTCTCTTGCAATGTCGGCTCTGTATCAGACCCTATGGTATTATGGAATTCCCATAAGGCATTTATAAGAGGGGTTTTGATTAAGATGGGTGCGAGAGCTAAGAGGATGAGGGGGCAGCAGATACAAACTCTAATTTCTAATATACACCCTCTTTAATCCCAGAATAAACAAAATGCTTCCCCGCTAGTCTCTAGTAAATTAACACAGCTTAGGAGCGAGCTCCGCTTGATTCTACTCGACAATTTTGAAAAATCTTCCAAGCGCCTTAAAATGACATACTATGTAAGCAGCAACAGGGCTGGGAAACTCTTGGCCAACCGCCTCAGAGGGTTGAGACATAAGACCACTATCCCCTTTGTTCGCCACCCCTTAACCCGAGATAAATTGTTTCACCCACAAGCGATAGCTGAGGCATTCAGTTGCTATTACAGCTCACTCTACAATTTAAAAGACGACCCTTCCACAATCCAACCCACGGGGCCCGCTATATCAGACTTTCTGAATAAGATTGAACTCCCCCAAATATCATGCGACCAACTGGAAGACTTAAATTCTCCCTTTTTGGAAACTGAAATCGCCAAAGCAATAGATTCCCTTCCTAACAACAAAGCTCCTGGGCCTGATGGCTTCACTGGAGTGTATTATAAGGCATTTAAACTAGAACTAGTCCCATATTTAGCAGGTATTTTTAACCAAGCTGCCTCCTCGTCCTCTTTTCCATCTGAGATGCTCAGGGCTATGATTGTGGCGTTGCCGAAGCCTGGGAAGGACCCTGACATACCCCAGAATTTTAGGCCCATTTCTTTGCTCAATAACGATTTGAAGTTATTTGCCAAGCTCCTCGCCAATAGATTGGTGGACTTATTGCCGTCATTGATACACCTGGACCAATCGGGGTTCACAAGGGGCCGACAGACATCTGATGCCAGCAGGCGTCTAATTAATATCGTACACCTGGCCAATCGAACAAAAACGCCTTCTCTGCTCCTAGCTTTGGACACGGAGAAGGCGTTTGATAGAGTCCACTGGGATTATTTGGCCAAAGTGCTTTCCAAATTTGGGTTCGAGGGCAGAATATACTCGGCTATTATGACACTTTACACGACTCCCTCGGCCCAGGTGTATATATCGGGGACGCTCTCCAAGGCATTCAATATTTCTAATGGAACCCGTCAGGGGTGCCCATTGTCCCCCCTTATATTTAATCTCCTTATGGAACCCCTGGCAACTTATATACGTACTCACCCCCAGATAAGTGGCTTCATGGTTGGAGGAGTACAACATACCATAAGCCTCTTTGCGGATGACATAATTTTGATGCTCACCGATGTTGAGTCCTCTCTGGCTTCGGCTCACCAGGTACTGCAACTATTTACGACAGTGTCATATTATAAGGTCAATGAAACCAAGTCGCATATCTTAGGGTTGGGTATTCCTGCCCGGACCAGACACGCCCTTAGCATGAATTTCCCTTTACATGGAAGGAGAAAGGTATATCATACCTAGGTATAACTCTCACGTCTTCGCCCTCTTAATTGGTAAGGTAAAACTACACCCCGTTTTTGCAAATGTTACATACTAAATTAGAGGCTCTGGCGAAATTCGAACTATCCTGGTCGGGGCGACTGGTCGCCTTCAAAATCCTCCTGGTCCTCCTGCAGCTACTATATGTCTTTAGTACTCTGCCCATCCCGGTCCCACCCTCCTTCTTCCTCTCAGCGCAATCTACTCTCAATAAATTTCTTTGGGGGGGCCCATTCCGCAAAATTATCAAGCATAGGAGGGCGGGAGGTATAGGCCACATCCACATCAAGGATTAAAATACAGCCTCGATCTTAGCCCAGCTGAAGGGCTGGTTTCCTAACTCCGCTTCATCCCTGTGGGCTGCTCTTGAACAACAGCAGGTCCCGGGCCGGAATCTTTACGATTATCTCATCACAAGCAACCTCCTCCCAAACCCACCCTCGGACATAGGACCGACTATTAGAGCGTCTACTGACGCATGGCGAATAGTGACTTAGCACATTTCCTCACAGTATAGACTTATCCCAATGAGATTTCCGCTGAATACTATATCCTGTATTATCTCTGATATCTCTGTGGAGAGTTGGAGTTCGGGTGGGGTACTGGATATAGAAGATTTGTATGTGGGACCTGCACTTAAAACATTTAGAGCTCTCCAACTGGAGTACTCTATACCCACGACTGAATGCTTTCGGTATGTGCAAATCTCACACCTACTGAAACGACAGACTAACCTATATACTCACCTCCCGTGGCATATAGCTCAATATTACTCAACGAAAAGTACAAATGTCAAGGGTATATCAGTGTTTTACTCTTACTTACAGGATAAATTGACATTCACCAAATCTTCTCATATGCAAGCCTGGGATAAATAATTCGATACAGTATATTCAGTTGATCAATGGCAGACGGCCCTGAGGGTAACGTACTCCTCCACCAAATGTGTTAATCTTTGGGAACTATTCCAAAAAATCTTATTGAGATGGTATCTCACCCCATTCAGACTGTCCAAAATCAGCAAGGGTATATCCCCCGGGTGCTGGAGGGAATGTGGGGGAACGGGTACACTGTTCCATATTCTATGGTCCTGCCCCGTGACAATGCAATACTGGCAACTAATCCAAAACCTGGTAGCACAGGTCCTCAAACTTAATCTGACCCTGTCCCCTGGGCTGGCGTTACTCTCCTTAGGTATAGATCATATCCCTTACCACTCTAGGATCCTTCTATCCCACATCCTTCTGGCCGCTAGGCTAGCCTTGGTCAGACATTGGATGGCCGCTCCTCGACCTACACTGTCTAAAGTTATCCAAATAATCAATACATATAAACAACTATTTGCCTCAGGGGTCGGTAATTATACAGAGGTTAAGAAAATCTGGGAACCTTGGAACGAATGGTATAAGGTTCAACCCGGACCTGGCCCCCCATGAGTTAGCTCTTGCCTGCAGATATATTGCCCACTGTTAAGGATGATTGTCTGCGTATGTTCCCGATGCCCGAGTTTCAGGCTGCTAAAACCGTTTGTTTTTGTTTCTTTTTCTGTCTCTTTTCTTGTTTTTGCCATATCAGTTGAACTATCTCATTTCAGACGTGGTGAGTTTGGAGATGTAATATTGTCTCGGTTCTACAAATTAATGATATGAAAAATGGCCCTTTTGGTGTGATGGATTACGGGTATTACTCTCGTCTGTTATGTACACCCTCTTAGGCGGCGTACACACGGCCGAGGTTCTCGGCAGAAACCAGCGAGAACCTCGCTGGGAGCCGCATTCTGCCGAGAACCTCGGCCGTGTGTACGGATTCGGCGAGCATCCCGTCGGGAAACCCGTCGAGCCGAAATAGAGAGCAGGTTCTCTATTTGCTCGACGGCCCGTCGGGATGAATGGCTGGTTGCCATTCCCGACGGACGGGTCGCCGAATCTGACGGCCGGCAGAGAACCTCGACGGGCAGAACGATGTGTTCTGCCCGTCGAGGTTCTCTGCCGTGTGTACGCGGCCTAAGTACTGTATGAATAAGATGCCTCCTCACCCTATGATCCAACTCACTGATGTGTTTCTTTGTATTTATTTTTTTTTTTCTTTTTTCTTTGTTCATGTCATTTATGTTTAAAACTGTTAAAACTAATAAAAACTATTGAAATAAAAAAAAAAGTTAGGCATACACCATTTAGGCCTATTATCTCTGATTAAAAACTATCCTGCTGCTGGACAATTTTGCATTGATGTATCCTAATTCCTAATGAGAATTTGACAATTTGAAATAAGTATAGAAACCTTTCCATGTGAAGAGCTCCAAGGTCTCTATAATGATGTCTGACTGTTTGCGCCTTCTACTTTGACAATAAATCTGTGATCCAGCAAATGATATTATAGATTTAGAGGTTTTCATTTTTCACTTACATCTTTCAGATTTTGTTAAAGACCCCCCCCCAAACCATATATTTTCTGATAGCACATGACCTGTAGAATAAAAAAGAAGATGCTACTGATTTTAACGCCTTGCAATATTTGCACAAATGTTTATCAAATAAATATATTCACCTAAAAATTCTCTAAAATCCGTATTAACAGATATAAACACAGCAAATTGGACTTATGCAAAATATTCTCAAAAAATCTGGGTGTTGGGAGGGTGCATGTGCGGGGTTTCCAAGATGGTCGCCGGCGTCTAAAGTTCCGCTCCACTGCGGCCTGTTTTCGCTCACCAGAGCTGACTGAATGCCCCCACAGCTTCCTTACCGGGTCCATTCAGTAGGGGAAGCTCCCCGGTCCCCGCGGATATCATCGCCGCCTGCCAGGAGGAATCTTTCAGGCCGGATGGCAGAGTCTCCTGGTCACCTCAGCTACGCTAAGATGGTGGCTCCACAAGGCCTACACGCAGCGGCCCAGCCCGGGGCCTCAATTGCTGACCAGGTCCTGCCCCCCCCCCCGCAGTCGCCAGGTAGCGATTTCCCCCCTTTGGCTGCAGCAGCTTCCCCTGCCTCTACGGAGTCCCTGCTGGACAGGATGGGTGCCGGATTCCCCACTACACCCATGATAGACCCACACACAGGCATGCTGCTCTCTGTGCGTGAGGCACAGGAGGAGGCCCCTGTCCCCACAGACTTTCCCTCTATGATGGCTGCCTTCTCACAAATGCTGTCCAAAAGCCTAGCATTAAACGCAGCACAGATCACTTCATCCATACATGCGGATCTGCTGAATTTGGGGATGAGAATGGACTCTATTGAGCAGAAGGCGGACCAGGCAGTGGTACGAATTAATCAGAATTCCACCAGGTTGCAAGAGGTCCAGGATCAATTGAAGACAGCGTTCGCTAAGATCGACGACTTGGAGAACCGATCGAGATGCTATAACTTTAGGGTGCGGGGGGTCCCGGAATCGGACAAGGAGGTACAAGTGGCAGTCAAATCACTCATTAAAAGCCTCATCCCTGATATTGCTGAGCATTGTCTGGAGCTAGACAGAGCACACAGAGCCTTGCAATCCCCTTGATCGGATGGTCTGCCCAGGGATATCATTGTGAAACCGCACATCTATGCAGTCAAAGAGGAGGTGATGAAAAGGGCTAGGCACTCGGACAATCTCACTTTAAATGGCCATGGAATTCAAATCTTTGATGACCTGCTTCCTTACACAGTGCAGAAGAAGCGCAATCTCAAACCGCTGCTGCAGGTCCTTATGGAAAAAAAAATTACTTACAGGTGGTCCTTCCGGCTCCGCGTGAATTTTTCCTACAAAAACATTTTGGTTTTTAATCCTTCCCAGAGGGGGAACGTCTGCTGACTCATCTAGGCCTGATCGTCCTAGAACCTCCAACCTCACAGAAGAGCAGGGGGACCCCTGGCTCCACGAAGAGGCCTCCGCCAGCAAGCCCGCTACAGGAAACCTGGCTGACACAGAACCACAAGCGTTCTAAAGAGAACTATTTAACCTGAGGATCGTTCCCTGAAGTCCTTCCTGTCTGGCTGGGATGCTGACCCCTGGAGGTCTACCCTTACCTGAATAGAAAGGGGGGCCCCTGTTTCTGTACCAGTGATTGCCTTAGTGGGAACTGTTTGCCTGTTTCATGGCCCGGTCACTTTTATGAAGCCTTTCAGGACTCTCTTTTGTTTTATTTTCTTCGGAACTGGGGCGATTGACTGGGACTCGTGGGGGGGGGGGGGGTTCGGAGCACCGGTGCTCCTGGGGGATCTGTATTTTTCAACATAGTTCCTGGTTTGAGTCTATCTCTCTATGCAACTCAGCCTTTACTGGGAGGTTGGGTGGCAGTTTAAAATTGGTCACAGTTTTCTTGGTAGGGGAGGGGGCGCTTTTATTGATTATTTCCCATCAAGCATCCATGTCCCCCTGGGGGCGTCTGCCAGTCCCCCTGGCTCTTTGAATTTTTGGGGGGGAGGGGGTGGGTCACTCATGGGGCCCATGGTGGGCCAGTTTTGTTTTTATTTTTTTACCCCTGCCCTCTCCCTTTTGATTTTTAGTTTCCCTTAGTGGGCTTTGCCTATATGGTTGGGGCGTTCAGTTTTTGGGAATCATAGGCTCCCGGTTAGCCCTAAGTTATAGTTTAATGGTGACAAGGTTGTGGTGGACTCAGTGCACCTCCATTGGATCAAGAACACCGTTGGTGTAGCCAGATCCGTCTCCGGTCTCCCGGTTTTAGGGATTTATCAGCTACCTAGGGTTATTGGGGTGGGGGCAGGCTTGCCCATTTCACCCCAGGGTGGGGAGGGATCGGGGGACCCCCAGTTTCAGTTTATACATTGTTTTTTTATGGTATGCTCTCGTTTGCTTTGCTACAGCTATGCAGTGACATTGTTGTTTCTTTCCCTGTCTCTCTATTTTTCATCTCTGTTGCTTCTGATTTCTACTCTTCTTCGTTGGAGTGTTCCCAGGTTCCGTGGTGGGTTCTGGTCCTTCATACCAGATCTCAGGTCCATAACGTTCCAGCTGTCCGAACTCCGCAGGGCACATTCTCTACGGGACAAAGGTAGGCTACATTTGTCTGGTTTAGCTCTCACACCTCTGATCCACGGCTGACACACATTCTCCCCCACCAACCCTCAAGCTCATCTCCCATAACACTCAGGGCCTCAATTCTCCCGTTAAACGCAGGAAACTTCTCCAACTTTACCACTCTATGCACGCGGACGTCCTTCTGCTTCAGGAGACACATTTCCCATCCTCCTACAGACCCACGTTCCTGCATCACTGTTATATTCATTTTTTTCTGTCATCGCCAGACAACAAAACTAAGGGGGTGGCCATTTGTTTTGCTAGACACATTAACCTTTCCCTGGTGGAATCGATAGTTGACCCTCAGGGTCGCTATGTCCTGGTCTCGGGCCACATAGGCAGGGAACTATACACTTTTGTCTTTTACTACACTCCTAATAAGGGACAAAGACTCTTCTTTGAATCATTGTTACGCAAACTGCAACCTCACTTTAGGGGCTCTGTCTTCATGGGGGGAGACTCTAACACAGCGTTTGACTTTTCACTTGATAAGTCCGCGGACAGCACGTCTAAACCTAAACGCCCCTCCAAACAGAGCTGTAAAATTGCCAAGCTTCTACATTCTGTAGGGTTAATAGACATTTGGCGGGAAGAACACCCATACACAAAGGTCTACACCCACTTTTCTGCCCCCACAACTCCTATGCCAGGATTGACCACATTTTCACCCATGCCACGACAATCCCTTTGCTGTGTAATTCCAGGATTGTTGATTCCCCCCTTTCAGACCACTCAATGGTCACTCTGCTTACCCGGAGGCCAACGAGTTCTAGGAATCTGCCTCGCTGGCGCCTGAGGGAATCACTTTTAAGCGACCCGATACACTGCTCCTTATTAGAGGAGGCCATTAGGGAATACTTCCTTATAAATGCCACAAGCGAAGTGTCCCCTGCCGCGGTCTGGGCGGCGCACAAGTCGATCATCAGGGGAAAACTGATTCAGTTAGCGGCTACACTTAAAAAGGAACACGGGGCGGACACTCTTAAACTCACAGAGGAATTTCGTATGCTAAAAAAGCCCACAGACGCGGGGGGCGTGGCGACCGAGCTCCGACATGGCCGCGTAATACAGGAGCTCCGTATAGCCACGGGGGAGAAATAAGTTTCCACCGCATCTACCGACGAACGACCGGTACCGATCGACTCCTCAGGACCCGCCGCACACGCCGTGATGACCCGCCAGTGAAAAAATACCCAGTCCCCGAAGAAAGTCACGGACTTCTTCGCAGCGTGCGGGAACACACAAAATGGCGCTGGCGCTCTGGGGACAGTGCAGGAGACACGAGCTGCCACAGCATCCGGATCTCGCTCAGGACAGCACAGCTCCCTGCCAGCGTCTATCCCGCACAGCGGCTCGTCCTCAGGCAGCTCCAGTCCCTCTACCAGGAGCCCGGTGAAACAAAAAATGAGAACTGCCTCCCCTGACAGAACATCCGGAGACCCGGATATGGAGGTAAGCAGGCCACAGACTCATGACCCAATAGCAGCATTCCCCACATCAGACAGGCCTGTGTCTGAAACATTTTTAAAAGAGATGCTGTTGGGGGCGTGGCTTGGCTATGGAGGAGTGAGGACGTGCATTGCTTCAGCTCCTCCTACACCGCGGCACTAATCCATAGCACGGAGGGGCGAATCGCTCCCTGAATAGCGCAAACAATGTCCCAGGGACGGCGGGCACTCTCCCAGCAGGCGAGAACGGATGGGACCCGGCAGGAGCAGCTGGAGGCCTTCTTCGGCGGATCCCAAGGACCAGGCCCGGAAGCCTCCAAAATGGCGCCGACACCTAAGGCTACTAAGACGTCTAAGGCAGCACAGAAGGCCGCCCTCCAGCAGCAGCAGATGACGGACTCCCAGATCCCCTCTCCGGAGTTGGTGAGTGATACTGCTCCCCCTCCCTCCCCAGGATCCTCCACCTCCCATGGACAGGGCCCTGACATGGCAGATGTATTGAGTGATGGGGACCTGAAGTGCCATATTTGGTCTCTCCCCACACGTGCTGACTTAGAAAGATTTACTGCTCGGGTGGAGAAGGCCTTCACTGCAGACATAGCACAGCTAAAGGCAGACCAATCATCTGGGGGCCAGGATGGAGTCCATGGAACAGAGGCTGGACGAGACCTTGCCAGCAATCTCTATGCTACAGGACAGGTGCAGTGCCCAGGACCAAAAAATTGATGCATTGCCAGCTTGATGATTTTGAGAATCGCAGCAGGAGGGCTAATATTCGCATACGTGGCCTGCCAGAGGCGACTGCCCCTAAAGATATTGTCCCTACACTAGGGGATATATTCCGGGAGATTTTGGGTCTGCCCGCAACAGCAACCATTGAGATCGACCGTGCCCACAGGGCCCTTAGACCCCCCTCTCAGGATGTAGACAATCCCAGAGACATAATATGCAAGCTCCACAAGTATACCCTGAAAGACAGGATTATGCAAAAGATGCGAGGGAGACAATACTTTGACTTTGATGGGGCCAAACTTTCCTTCTACCAGGATATCTCGCGGCGAACACTCATGCAGCGCAGAGCCCTTCGTCCGCTGCTTGAAGCTATACAAAAAGCGGGACTGACCTACCGCTGGGGGTTCCCTTTTTACCTCCAAGCAACCAAGGATGGCCGGCAGGCCACACTGCGCAATAAAGATGACCTCCCACATTTTTTGGATACCCTGGGATTGGACCCGGTGGACTTTCCTGACTGGAGGGGTCTATCTGAACACCCCCACTTGCAACTTCCTCAACCATGGATGTCGGTCAGCCGCAGGAGTCGCAGGCGCGACCGTAGACGCCCCTCTGCCAACTCCCCCCGGAGCCCGGTCTCCCCGGGGCACTGAGGAGACTGTTACCACTCATCCCTTGTTGCTGCTCCCCAGCGGCTGTTTGCACTCCCCCCTTGCCCTTGCCTATTGCTGCCTGTGCAGCCCCTTCCCTTTGTGGGGTTGTTTTTGTTATGGGGGGGAGGGTATAGCCATAGTTGCGTAATGTGCCTTTGTATGATCTGCTGTAGGGACTGGGGCTTCTGTTGATGCTGCTGGCCGGTTCTGGACTTCCTATCCTCGGCCCTGATAGTTGAACTTTAGCTGGGGTCCGGTCCCTATCTAGACCTATCCCACTGGAAGGTTCCCCTGGTATCCCAGTTCGAGTGTGTCTAATTTACTAGTTTAATTCTTACTCCTTGTTTTATATACATATATATGTATTTTCTATTTTTTTTTTTTTTTTTGGAACCCGCTGAGCTGCATCCCTCTCCTAACTGAATGCTCTATGTTAACTAAGCGGTGGTGTGCGGGGACTGGTCCTCGCGTCCTGCCCTCTCTTGTTGGTCCACGTTCCCCCCGTAGGCCGTACCTTACTAGGTACACTTTCCTTTTAGAAAATGGGACTGATTCTCGGGGACCCCTCCCGTAGAGGGTTGACCCCGGGGCCCACCCCCTTGAGGTTTTGGTGGGGGGTTTGCACCCCCCTACTATCATATGTTTTGTATATTTGTTTCTCTGATACTCACCGTTTCTCTTTTTCCTCCTATTTTTCCCTTCTTGTTTGCTTTTTTCTCACAGGAACGACCTCCGGCTCCACCCCCCGCTCTACAGCCACCCCAGGGTTAGGACACCTTTCCATGAACAGATCTTCTGATGGCGTCACTTAAGGTACTATCTTATAATGTCCGAGGTCTTTGCTCCCCGTGTAAACGTAGTAAATTGTGGTGGGAGCTAAAGAGGTCTGGGGCGCAGGTGGTCCTTCTGCAGGAAACGCATTTTACCCCCCGATCTCTGCCCAAACTCCCAACTCATTTGTATAACCAATGGTTTTTGAGTAACTCCCCGGATACCAAGTCTAAGGGCACGGCTATTGCCATACACAAATCTTGCCCCTTCCAGGTCACTGAGAGCAAAATAGACCCCTTGGGACGTTTTTTTTTTTTAAAGGGTTCGGTTATGGGTCAGAGGCTCACTGTGGCCACGATTTATGCCCCTAATTCGGGTCAACTTTCATTCCTGGACAACACCCTAGATGCCCTGGCGGATTTTAGGGAGGGTGTTTTAGTCTTGGGAGGCGACTTTAATGTTAGTCCTGACCCACAGCTTGACACTTCCCGCAACCGACCCTCCCATTCGCACGCTTTCCTTAGACACTTTCGTCGGTCCCTTCAGACCCACCGTTTGTTCGATAGTTGGCGTGTACTGCACCCCTCTGACAGAGACTACAGTTACTACTCAAAGGTCCACAACGTTTATACTCGTATAGATCTCATCTGTGTAGACCACCTAGCCCTGGAGGTATTGCAGGCTTCGTCTATCGGGAACCTTACTATATCGGACCATGCCCCGGTGTCAGCCACGTTGGCTTTGCAACCAGACACCCGTCGGGCTTGGTCGTGGCGCCTAAACGAGTCCTTACTGGACGATGAAGTAGCTGTCTCGAAGGTGGCAGACGTTTTGTCTCACTACTTTCGAGAAAACAATACGGAGGGAGTGAGTAAGGGAATTGTTTGGGACACAAAGCGGTAGTGAGGGGTGAACTGATCTCCCAGGGATCTAGACTAAAAAAGGCCCGGCAGGCAGACTTCAACAGGGTGCTACAGGCCCTTCAAAAGGCTGAACTCAGACATAAACATACCGGTGACCCGGAGGCTTTGAGGGAGCTGACCGACATGAGAGAATTATTTTTACGTTTGCTAGATTGCCAAGCGCGTAGACAACTGCGCTTTCTGTCACATAAATATTATGAGCACGGCAATAAATGTGGTTGTATGCTCGCCAGGGCACTCAGGAAGAAGCGTGCGCAAATGCTGGTACATAAGCTATGCCTACCCTCTGGGTTACTGGTGGTCAGGTCCTCCCAAATAGCCTCTGGGTTCCGTGATTATTATGCTGCCCTGTATGACTTGGGTTCGACGCGCCCCCCGGGGTTAGTGATGCAGGACATTCAGGACTACTTGAAGGCTTCTGGCCTGCCCTTGCTGACGGACGAACAGGCCACCCAACTAGAATCCCCTATTACCCCCGCTGAGATTGAGGCGACGGTGAAGTCTCTGCCCAATGGCAAGAGCCCTGGCCCTGACGGATTCACCAAAGCCTACTATAGACAATTCTTGACTCTGCTGTCTGGGTCGATGTGTGACTACTTCAACTCCATAGCAGACGGACATGTCGTCCCTAGTGAGGCGTTGCTAGCCCATATTTCAGTCATCCCCAAGGACGGGAAAGACCCGACTCAGCCCCAAAGTTACAGGCCCATATCCCTCCTGAATGTGGACGTTAAAATTTTAGCAAAGATTCTCGCCACTAGACTGAAACATCTGATCCCGTTAATTGTCCACCCTGACCAGACGGGGTTTGTTGCGGGCCGGGAGGCCCGAGAAAACTCTGTCAGAGAAATACAGCTCATTCACTGGGCGCGTGCCTCAGCTGACTCCCCCCTTATCTCATTCTCTCCACAGACGCGGAGAAAGCTTTTGACCGGGTGGACTGGAGCTACCTCCGTGCTGTACTTGAAACTATGTGTCTCCGTGCACACATGCTGACTTGGATTATGGCGTTGTATTCAGACCCCAGTGCACAAGTCAAGGTTAATGGATTCTATTCCCACAGATTCCCGATCAGAAATGGCACGAGGCAGGGGTGTCCACTGTCGCCTATCCTGTTTGCTCTGGTGCTTGAGCCCTTCTTACGCACCGTCCGGGCAAATGTTGACATCAAAGGACTGATGGTGGGCCACACTGAGCACAAACTCTCAGCCTACGCTGATGACATGCTGTTTCACTTGACGGAGCCTCTGATCTCACTGCCAAATCTGCTGCAGGAACTCAACCATTTTGGGTCACTTTCGAATTTTAAAATCAATTATTCAAAGTCTGAAATACTCCCTATTCAGATGTCGCCTTCACTGGCTGACCGGTTGCAGACCGCCTTCCCGTTTACTTGGGCCAAGTCCTCTCTGAAATACCTAGGTGTCCGGTTGACGGACAGATATGACACTCTTTATGCAGCCAATTTCCCCCCCTTGCTGGCTATAGTAAAAAATGACTTGGCCACTTGGACTAAGACGGCCTTCACTTGGCTGGGGAGGCTGGCTGTAGTAAAGATGAACATCCTACCGCGCATTATGTTCTATATGCAAATGATACCCATGTCCCTCCCTAGGTGTTTTTTCACTCAGGTGTCCAGCCTGATATCCAAATTTATTTGGAATGATCGGAAGCCGAGAATTGCGCTTCGGCTGCTCACACGCCCGAGAGAGGCAGGGGGCCTGGGTCTCCCGGATATTCAGAGATACCACAGGGCGATTGTTCTCCAGAGGATGCTTAATTGGCGCTTTCACACTGCCTCCAAGATCTGGGTTTCTCTGGAAAAGTGTATGGCGGGTAGGAACCTCTCTTATGCCCCTTGGCTGTCCCGGGGAGATAGGGGGCTGTCGGACTCTGCTTCCCCGCTAACAACCCAGACCTTGAGAATCTGGGACCGGCTAAATGCCCGGCTGGCATTGGCCCCTCCTGTGTCCCCTTTGGCCCCGCTGGGCGGTTTTCTGTGCTTCCCACCGGGGGAGCAGACAGGTTTTTTCGGGCCATGGGTTGAAGATAGTAACGCTAGCTGTGGTACGCTTCTGCAAGATGGTAAGCTTTTGCCCCTAGAGACGCTTAGAGGACGGCACGGGTCCTTCCCCATGGACTTTTGGCGCTATCGACAGCTACATCACTTTTTTGTGACCCACGGGGACTTAATAAGAGACACCTCTAAGCTCACGGCCTTTGAACGCCTCTTTACTGAAGAAGATCCGACTCCCCACATGATCTCGGAACTTTATCGCTTGCTTAGCTTTACGATCTCCACACAGAAACCCACTTTTGTCCGGACCTGGGAACGAGACTTGGAAACGACTTTTACCCCTAGCCAGCTGACGCACCTGTATCAATTCACCCGATCTAGCTCGATTGATTCCAGGACCCAAGAAACGAACTATAAATTGTTGTCGCGTTGGTACCGGGTGCCTGTGGACTTGGCTAGGATCTACCCTTCCATGTCTGACCGGTGCTGGAGGGGCTGCGGCCACAGGGGTACGCTCCTGCATATCTGGTGGGAATGTCCAGTGATCAGACCTTTCTGGTTGGACGTACAGTCCCAGATTAAGGAAATTCTAGACCTGGACGTCCCTTTCTCCCCGATCCACTTTCTGTTGCACATTCCTCCCATGCCGGCAAGCCAGTACAAACGCAGTCTACTGCCCCATCTTTTAAACGCAGCAAAACGGCTAATTCCGATATACTGGAAGCGCCCGCAGGTTCCCAGCAGGGAGGAATGGATTCGCAAGGTGGGTGAGATACGGGAGGCGGAGGACTGGATCGCCACTTGCAGGAACACTCGGGAGCGTTACTCTAGCACCTGGTCGGCGTGGACGGCGTACTTCTTGGACCCGGGACTTGTCTCTTCCAGTTTAGATGTAGCATTGTTGGAATTAGCAGACCCCTCCCTTAAGCAAAGACCTCGGGCCCGATAGCCTGCTGCTGTACCCTTAGTTGAATTGCTTTGACCTTTTTAGGTGCCGTTTTCCCTCAGCTGCTAGCATTGCGAGAGGGTGGTGGCAAGTGGTGCGGGGGAGGAGCTGGATGTCTGACCCCAGGTACGTTCCCTCAGATTCTAATCCCTCTCAATCTCTTCTTTTTTCTGTCTCTTTCTCTTTCCCCCTTGTCTCCCTTTCCCTATTCTTCTCTGCTATTCCCCTTGAGACCTATGGCACTATGCTGACACTGAGGGTCCTGGTGGCTGGTGTGCTGGGGGGGTAGGCACTGGGGGCCCCGGCTGGTAGTGCAGACTCGGAGGCCTGCTGTCGGGAGGCAACCCGACCCTCTCAGGGGTTGGGCACTTGTTTTCAGCCCCGGGGCAGGCCTGTCGACCGCTGTGGGAGTCGGTGGGGGTTGCTGCGTGGGGGAAGGTAAGAAGGTGGTCCATGGTGGCCCCCCTTCCCCCATGCGCACCTAGCTGGCTTACCCTTTCACCTCGCACGACATCTAAAGTTTCACTTGTTGTCTGTTGGATTGGCCGGGCCGGCCACTGGCCCCTTATCCCTCCTTCGAGTACCGAAAGATCCCTTGTATTACCTGACAAGATGTTGGAGGTGTGTCGCCCCTATGTTTTAAACTTATGTACTTTGTATGGTGGGGTGATCGTCATTTTCGGCCAGCTACATGGCCCCTTGACCCCCTGAGATAATACCATGAGTGCTGGGTCCCAATGTGTTTATGTGCCCCCTCTTTTCTAAGTCTATCTTGTTCTTCCTTCTATGTTATGTTGATGAAACAAAAACGGATGGCTTATTGTTTGATGTAAGATGCTTCTGACAACATGAGTTGTGATGTATTACTATGCCGTCCACAAATAAAGATTATACAAAAAAAAAGAGATGCTGTTGTCCCTTAAAGCGTCACTACATACTGACTTGATGGCTGGAATCAGTAACTGCCGCAGGGAAGTACAGGCCCTAGGAGACAGGGTGGATCAAGTGGAGAAGTGTGTGGGGAACCTCACATCGTCATTTAACAACATGGTGGATGCCCACAGCCACCATAGTGATGATATTGCCTGGCTAAAAAACAAGGTGGCAGATTTGGAAGACCGTTCCAGAAGGAACAACCTTAAATTAAGGGGGGTCCCCAAATCGATCCCTGCTACACAACTCCTGTCTTACACCCAGGCATTCTTCTCCACTCTGCTGCCTTCCCTATCACCTCAGGATCTCATTGTGGACCGCATACACCACATACCTAAGCCCTCATTCCTGCCTGATTCCACTCCCAGGGACGTATTGCTTAGGGTGCACTTCTACCATATTAAGGAGCAGATCATGGTCGCATCTCGCAGAGCCGAAAACAGGCATCCTCAGTACACTGACCTTCAAATACTCCCAGACCTGTCCAGACATACCCTACAACAATGTCGCAACCTGGCGACAATAACCAAAGCACTGAGGAACCACAACATTATCCACAAGTGGAAATACCCAGCAAAGTTGGTGGTCACTCACAACGGCACATCAGTCCCCATATCCACACTAGATGAGGGCTTAACGATGCTACGCCAGTGGGGTATCTTACTGAACCAGACACCTTCAATGGCTCCAACACCTACCGCACCGCCTGCCCCATTGCAAGAGGATTGGCAGCTGATCACACGTAAACGCTCTTCTAAAACGAAAACTGGTGGCAACGTGTGAATTCACTACAGTTATGCATAGATACTCTCGCCCGGCTACAGGGGTTTTATACACTAATCCCTGTTCTTTCTACCCCTAAGTTTTTTTGCAGCAGTTTCGCCTGCACATGGATCAGTTAATGGATCTCTTTCTTATTGTTCTTCTTATTCAAGCATTTTTGTTTCTATTTGTTTTTATGCCACCCTTTTCTGTTGAAGTTGGAAAACCAGGACTGAACTATCATCTCCTTTGGAAGCAACCGGAACTGACATCCTCCCTCAGCCCATCAATCCGGGACACAGTGAGTACAACCACCACATGACACGTCAGACTGCTCACAAACAGCACTATGCCTATTAACTGTCTATCTATCAACGCACAGGGTTTGAATCACCCTGCTAAAAGAATGTCCATGTGGGCTGAGGCAAAAACACGCAACGCAGGCATCC
This sequence comes from Rana kukunoris, assembly GCA_029574335.1. Lineage (NCBI taxonomy): Eukaryota > Metazoa > Chordata > Amphibia > Anura > Ranidae > Rana > Rana kukunoris. The sequence continues at coordinate 8,801,646 of CM056049.1, read as the reverse complement.
TGTGCGTCCAGGAAACTCATTTTCAGGAACCTAAAGCGCCTAAATGTTATCACAAGGACTTTCCACACGTTTTCTTGGCTTGCACGCCTGGCCATAAGAAGGGGGGAGTGTTAATTGCTCTCAGGAATACCCTGTCCTTCCGCTTTCAAGAAGTCGCTCCTGACCCCAACGGCAGGTACATCATTTTGAAGGGGGACATTAACTCACAGCCGTACACGCTGGTGGCTTTGTATGCCCCAAACTTACACCAGGTCCGCTTTCTTAGCAGGCTGCTACGGAAAGTTAAGGCTCAACAGTACGGGAATCTTATTTTGTGTGGGGACTTTAATCTCATTGTTGATCCAAGTCTAGATACGTCCTCGAAGAAATCCAAAGGCTCCACGCAGCTGGGCAGTTTGATGCATAGAGAGGAAATATATGATGCATGGAGGTGCACGCATGAGAGCTCAAGAGACTATACATTTTTTTCGGCCAGGCACTGTTCATACTCGCGTATTGACCTATTCTTGGTAGATAAGTGGTTGCTACAAAAGGTTTCTGCGGCCCGGATCCACGACATAACGTGGTCCGACCACGCAGCAGTAACTATATCCATTGCTGACCAGGCTGCCTCCCCCTCCCCCCCCCCCCATCTGGCGCAACAATGTCCGATTAATGCAAGAGCTGCAAATCTCAGAACAAATATCCCAACATCTCGCAGAATTCTTTCTTAACAATGCTAAATCAGTAGAAGACCCCTTTACCCTCTGGAGCGCTCACAAGGCGTTCACCAAGGGCATAATGATTCAACTAGGCGCTAGGGAAAAACGAAGACGCACAAGCAAACTTAACTCTATCCTTGCTGACATACACAAGTTAGAAACTAAAAATAAGCAGGCACCCAACCAGATTCTTTCTACAAAGCTCTCCCAGTTAAGAACCTCGCTTAAAGATCTGCTAACCCAACGATATGACTATCACCTTAGAAGGCTCAAACTTAACTCATATGCTAACGCGAACAGAGCAGGCAAGTACCTGGCCAATAGACTGAAAGCAGCACGCACAAAGTCGAGAATTGACCACTTAATCCATCCCACTCTTAAACACAAAATTACCGGCCCTCAGAAGATAGTGGATCAATTCGCTGATTACTATAGTAGCTTATACAACCTTAAAAACGACCCCCCCACGCCAACACAAATCTCAGATTTCCTACAACGGATCAACTTACCCTCTCTTTCAGAATCACAACTTCTCTCCTTAAACTCACAATTCACCACCTCTGAGATAGAAAACGCAATAGCCACCCTACCTAATGGTAAATCCCCGGGTCCGGATGGATTTTCGAATGAATACTTTAAAATATTTGGCCATCTTCTAGCTCCTTATATGCAATCTATTTTCACTAGAGCTGCAAACACAGCGTTGTTTCCCCCTGAAATGTTACAGGCCTACATAGTAACCCTTCCTAAGCCAGGTAAAGATCCGAATGCTCCCTCCAACTTCCGGCCAATTTCACTTTTAAACACGGACGTCAAAATTTACGCCAAAATTCTGGCCAAACGCATGGCAGATCTCATCCCATCCCTCATTAAATGCGACCAGATGGGCTTTGTGAGAGGAAGGCAGACCTCAGACGCAACCAGGAGAGTAATTAATGTTATTCACCAGGCGGAAAGTACTCGAACGCCTTCTCTGCTGCTTTCCATAGACGCGGAGAAGGCGTTCAACAGGGTCCACTGGGATTATATGCAAATGACTCTGTCCAAGTTTGGGTTTGAAGGACATATCAAGGACGCAATACTGGCTTTGTACTCATGCCCCTCTGCAAGGGTGTACACATCTAGTATGCTGTCAGTGCCATTCAAAATATCGAATGGGACGCCCCAGGGGTGTCCGTTGTCTCCAACGTTCTTTAATCTAATGACCGAACCCCTGGCGGAGACTTTCTGGTCGCTCGCAGGCATACAAGGGTTTAGAATCGGTTCGACCCACCATGTCATAGATGACGTAATATTGATGCTGACAGACCCGCTCATTTCATTGCCTACAGCACATGACACACTGGTTTCTTTTGTGAAAATATCTTACTACAAGGTGAACTTCACCAAATCATACATACTAAACTTAGGCCTATCAACCTCAGACCGCCTCCACCTGCAACAAACACTTCCTTATGTCTGGAATGACGACACTATAACGTACCTGGGCATTAAAGTGACCAACTCCACCAGATCCCTGGCAGATACTAATCTGAAACTGCTGATACAAAAAATGAATACACAAATTAGTGGACTGTCCCATAAAGAACTGTCCTGGATGGGCAGATTAGCTGCATTTAAAATGCTTATATTGCCTCAGATTTTGTATATTTTTAGATCACTACCAATTGCCATTGCCCCGAAATACACCAAAGCACTTTCCAATATTCAATGGCGTTTTCTGTGGGGCACGAAACGGGCACGATGCTCACGCAAAACCCTGCTACCCCACAAGAGTGTGGCAGGAGCGGGTTTGGTGGACATACTAGATTACCTTAAAGCGACTAGACTTGATCAACTCAAGTACTGGTTCTCCCCCTCTGACGCACCACTATGGGTGGACATTGAGAAGGACCTGGCCCCTACACATGACCTCCCATTACTCCTCCTAGGGGATTCGTGGATACCATGGGACTCGACCTCCATGCCCTAAATTGGGGCTGATTACCTTTGTTTGAACGTGGGACTTGCACCCCTCCCCACCTGAGGCCGGATGTCCTGGACTGCCCTGCTGATTTTTTCTTAACCCCTCCTTTTTTTTCACAATTTTATACAGGACTGCCTGCCCAGTTGACCCTTTTGGGTCCCTTTGCGGGACCATTGGCGGGTGGGAGAGGGGAGGTGTTTGCCCTATCGATGTAGCTGTACTTGAACTGTTCTGAATTTCATGTTCTTTTTTTTCTTTTTTGATGTTCTCACTTAATGCAGGATTAGTTGTTATGCCTACGTGGGCCCCCGGGACCAAGGGACACTACGTGTGCATACTGCACTTCCCCCCTTAGGAGCGACAGTGCTTGAGCGAGCACTGTACTTTTTTTCTTATAGTCTACTTTGTAGGTTAGCAATGTTTTGTTTTTTGACTCATGCCTCAATGCCGCCACCTGGAGGCGGTTGTATATCCTCTTACTTCTGTTTTGTCTGCTGACCTTCATCCTCTACGACACCGATGCTCAGACCCCTCTCTTTTTGGGTCTGACGCTCACCTTTCTCTTTTGCTCTTGCTCTTCTTTTTTCCCCCTACACTTTACCTCCCTTCCCCCTCCCTCTTCCTTTTGTTTCCGCATGGACCGAGCGGGCCTTGACATCACCTTAGACTTGCTTTGGGGCCCTCTCTTACTTATGGTTTAAAGATGGCTCTTGACCATATTACCTTATCTTCCTATAACTGCATATAAGGGGCTTCAATACTCCTGAAAAGCGCAGCCAGATCCTTTATCATTTCCACAAGGCAAGAACCAAGATTCTGTTACTTCAGGAGACTAATTTTCGAAGCTTGGCTGTCCCGACCCTTAATAACCCTCATTGCCACCAATGTTATCAGAGTACGAACCCGCAGTCTAGATCCAGGGGGTATCCGTAGCTTTTCACAAGTCCTTCCACCTCCAGGTTTTAGATTCTCTTATTGACCCTCTAGGCTGATATCTGTTCCTTAAATTGAAATCTAACTCTTCTGTTTTTACAGTGGCTAAAGTGTATGGACCGAACCTAGACCAGGGGACTTTCCTGTCAGGGGTTTTAGAAAAGTTGCTCTCTTTTGGCGGTCCTTGTTTCATCCTTGGTGGCGACCACAATGTGGCCCTTTCTCCATCCGTGGCCTTTTTCTCAGGTAAGTCCTCCTTATCTCACACTGCACTTACACACATAAAATCACTTCTACACTCCTCACAATTGGTTGATGTCTGGAGAGTGCAGCATCCTTCTGAGAGAGATTACAGCTGTTATTCTGTGGCCCATAACTCCTATTGTCGCATTGACTACTTCCTAATTTCCCAATCACTACTTGACACTCCACTTAAGGCCTCTCTAGGCAACATACTTTGGTCCGACCATTCCCCCCATCCACCTCAGCTTGGCTCACCCCCAATCCTGAATAGAACATTCTCGTGGCGTATGAACAACAACCTCTTGACTGACCCCCTATGCATCACAGACATTAAGCTAGCGATACAGAATTTTATTCAAGATCACTGTTTGGATGACACTTGCCCTCTCACGGAGGGAGGCCCTTAAATGCGTGATTCGGGGTTCCCTCATACAGCATGGCTCCCAACTTAAGAAAGCCAGGAAAGCAGATGTTCCCAGGCTCCTGTCTGTTATACATATGCTTGAGAGGGCACACAAACATGACATGAATCCGGCTACGTATGTTGACCTTTCCAATGCTCATAGGGAGCTTCTCCGCCTCCTTGACACCAATTCCTTGATAGCCATTGACCGAGGGCATAACAGGCATTATCTCCTTGCCAACAAATGTGGCCAACATTTGGCGAAAGTCCTTCACCCCCGCCCCACGCGTCGTCCCATACAACATACAACAAAAAATTTACAACACAAAGGGCATTCTAGACGCCTTCCGGCATTATTATTCTGACCTCTATAACCTATCCTCGCAGACCCCACTGGCCCAATCGGAGGACTCTAGACTGTCCGACTTGAAGGCATATATATCGGAAACAGCCCTACCCCAGATACCTGCCGATCAGGCTGTGGCTTTGGATAACCCCTTAACGGTCGAATAATTCCTTACCGCTATTAAAGGCTTAAAATCTGGCAAATTTCCAGGCCGGATGGGTTTTCTCCTAGGTTTTACAAATCACTGGCCCAATCCCTGGCCCCCTTAATGTCCACTGCATATAACTCTATTGACGACAATCATCTGCCCTCCAGCAATCTCCTAGCTGCTAACATTTCACTTATACCCAAACCTGGCAAGGACCCATCACAGTGTAGTAGCTACCGACCAATTTCGCTCCTTAACATAGACGTTAAGCTCTACACCAAGGTTCTGGCCAACCGCCTCTCTCCCCTATTACCCTACATCATCCATAAAGACCAGGTAGGTTTTGTACCTGGTCATGAGGCCAGGGACAACATGACTAAAACCATTCACCTGATATCCTACATTCAACGCCATAACCTAAAGGCCTGTTTGTTGTCCTTCGATGCAGAGAAGGCCTTTGACCGGGTCAATTGGCAGTTTTTGCGTCTCTCTTTACAGCAGCTAGGCTTGGGCCCTGCCTTTATATCCAAGACTATGGGTCTATACTCTCGCCCCTCTGCATCTGTCCTGGTCAATGGCTCCTCTTCCACGCCCTTCCGGATAGCAAATGGTGCGCGTCAAAGCTGTCCCCTGTCGCCTCTACTCTTTGTCCTAGTGATTGAGCACTTGGCACAGGCCATCAGACAAACCCGTCCATATCGGGGATTCAGACACCCTCTGCTGAACACAAACTCTCCCTATATGCGGACGACCTACTGGTCTCCGTTCAACAACCTCATACATCTCTCCCCTCGTCATTGCGTGAATTTCATAGGTTCGGGGACTTTAGTCATTTTAAATTAAATATGTCCAAGACTGAAGCCCTAAATATATCCCTCACTTGATGACAGGCAAATTTTTCCTTTCAATGGAGCACTAAGGGCATCTCCTATTTGGGTGTAACGATCCCCTCAAACATATCACATCTTTATGCCCTCAACTATCTCCCTCTTCTGGCCCAGATTCGGAGGGAATTAGAAGCCTAATACCTTGGTTTGGTCGAATTAATACATTGAAAATGGACACACTTCCTAAATTGCTCTATCTGTTCCAAACTGTACCCATTTCTGTCCCCAAACGCTTTTCCTCATCCCTGCGCTCCATGTCCATACGCTTTATTTGGCACCACGGTATATCTTCTATCCGTCACACTTTACTCACATACCCCAAGACTCGGGGTGGGTGGAATTATACCATAGGGCTGCATTGTTATCCAGGGTGTTAGAATGGTTCCCTCGTCCCTTCCTTAAGGCGTCCACCATGGCGGAACAGGATTTATCTGTTTATGATCTACGCTCTGAGGTTATGAGCATCACCTACAGTTACTTTCTCATGCTTCTCCACTGACAACAGCTGCCCTACAGCTGTGGTACAGGAAGGGATTGCTTTCCTTTTTGTCCACTGATCCATCACCACTTACATCCCTCTTCGACCACCCTGGGCTACCTCAGGGACTGGGTGTTCACACGGTGGGACCATACTCCCGTCCTGCCTGGCCCACAGCGAGCTCATTTATACATCCCGCTTTCGGCTCCCCTGTACTGCCTAGGGACCATCGTAATTGTCTCACGACCCTACGCATATCCTCCTTTTGCTCTGACCTATTCTCCTCGTCTCAGACTCACAGACCCCCTAAAAGGTTTTGAGCAGCTGTGCTCTCTCTCAGAAACACCGAGACATTTGCTTTCCTCTATGTACACGCTGCTACACCCGCTGATACATGATCAACATCGCTCCTACACAAGGAAGTGGTCCGCGGATCTGGGAAGGGAACTCCACGCAACGAATTGGCAGAAATCGTATTACTTCACTCACAAGTCCTTTGTCTCCTGTTACTCACAAGAGAAAAACTTAAAGCTCCTCTCTCGATGGTACAGGGACCATCAATCTTTACATAAAATATTTCCATCTGTGCCCCCGGTATGTTGGAAATGCGGCTCGATAGATGGCAGCTACCTCCATATTTGGTGGAAATGTCCAGCCGTTCAGCCCCTTTGGTCTCAGGTCTTTACCATATATAGTAAGCTCTATGATCGACCCCTGACACCCTCGCCGGAAATAGCCTTGCTGTCCATGTTACCTGGTTCCATAGCATCACAGAAGGGTACCTTGCTGCGTTACTTTCTTTCGGACGCCCGGCAGCTTATCCCCCTATTTTGGAAATCTACCTCTACCCCTCCATTATCCATGTGGGTCTCTTTAGTTAATGATATCATGCGGATGGAGGAGATGTTAGCCCTAGATACCGACACCTACGATAAGTTCAAAACCTTATGGCTTTAATGGATTGATTACTCCACCTCTGATTCCTTAACCACTTGCCTACTGTGCCCAGACCAAATTTTAGCTTCCGGCACTGCGTCGCTTTAACTGACAATTGCGCGGTCGTGCGCTGTGGTTCCCAAACAAAATTGGCGTCCTTTTTTTCCCACAAATAAAGCTTTCTATTGGTGCTATTTGATCGCCCGTGCGGTTTTTATTTTTTGCGCTATAAACAAAAAAAGAGCGACAATTTTGAAAAAAGACACAACATTTTTTGCTTTCTGCTATAATAAATATCCCATTAAAAAAAAATAAAAAAAAAATTGATCTCTGTTTAGGCCGATACGTATTCTTCTACATATTGTTGGTAAAAAAACAATAAAAAATAAAATCGCAATAACCGTATAGTGACTGGTTTGCGCAAAAGTTATATTGCCTACAAAATAGGTGACATAATTATGATTTATTTATTTATTTATTTTTTTACTAGGAATGGCGACGATCTGCGTTTTTTTTTCGGGATTGCAACATTATAGCCAACACATCGGACACTTTTGACACATTTTTGGGACCATTCACATTTATACAGTGAACAATGCTATAAATATGCATTGATAACTGTATAAATGTAACTGGCAGGGAAGGGGTTAACCACTAGGGGGCGGGGAAGGGGTTAAATGTGTATCCTAGGTGTGTTCTTACTGTAGGGGGAGGGGGGTGACTGGGGGAGGTGACCGATTGTGTCCCTATGTACAAGGGACACAATCGATCTCCTCTCTCCCTGACAGGGACGTGCAGCTATGTGTTTACACACAGAGCTGCACGTCCCAGCTCAGTTACACAGAAATCGCGGGTGCCCGGCGGCCATCGCGGCCGCCGGGCACGCTCACGGTGTTGTTAGTAACCCGACGGGTGGCCTAAATTGACATCACGTCATATGACGTGATGTCAGGATAATTGAGTATCCCACCCGCCGTCATTTCACGGTGGGCGGGTATTACAGTAAGTGGTTAAAGACGTTGTCACCTCGAGCCCAGCCCTAGATAGATCAGACGTTGATTCCCGCCAATTCTACATGTGGGCAGTGTTTGTTATGAATCCTGAAGGGGAAGTCCCCGCCAAAATTTAAATTAAAAGCCGGCATGGGTCCCCCCCTCAGGAGTATACCGGGCCCTTAGGTCTGTTATTAGTTGTAAGGAGACCCCCCCTACGCTGAAAAAATGGCGTGGGGGTCACCCCACAATCAATACCAGACCCGTATCCAAAGCACGCCAGCCGGCCGGTCAGGAGGGGAGTGGGGGCAGGGGAGCACCCCCCCTCCTGAGCCGTACCGGGCAGCATGCCCTCAACATGGGGGGGTCAGGTGCTCTGGGGCAGGGGGGGCGCACTGTCCCCATGTTGATGAGGACAGGGCCCCTTCCCGACAACCCTGGCCGTTGGTTGTCGGGGTATGCGGGCGGGAGGCTTATCGGAATCTGGGAGCCCCCTTTAATAAGGGGGCCCCCAGATACCAGTCCCCCACCCTAAGTGAATGAGTATGGGGTACATCATACCCCTACCCATTCACCTGCAAGAAAAGTGTAAACACAAATAAACCACACAGGGTATTGAAATATTTTATTAGTTGGCCGTCGGGGGGGGTGTGGTCGCTTTTATAAAAGCGCCCCCCTCCAGTGGGATTCTTCTGACATCTTCGGCGGGTGGTGGGTCTTCTCCGCTCTCCGGGGGGTCTTCTCCGCTCTCCGGGGGTCTTCTCCGCTCTCCGGGGGGTCTTCTCTGCTCTCCGGGGGTCTTCTCCGCTCTCTCCGGGGGTCTTCTCCGCTCTCTGGGGGTCTTCTCCGCTCTCCGGGGTCTTCTCTAGGGATGAGCTTCGCGTTCGATGCGAACGCATGTTCGCATCGAACATCGGCTGTTTGATCGTTCGTCGAAAACGAACAAATCGGGTCGTTCGCGCCAAATTCGAATGACGAGCAACGGCCCATAATTCACTGCAGTGTTGCACGCTGATGATTGGCCAAGCATGCACCATGACCCCGCATGGTTGGCCAATCACAGCGCCCAAAAAACGAAGAGACCTAATTGGCCAAAGCCTGGGTGCTTTGGCCAATTAGGGCTCAGGGCTTTAGCACACGCCCCACACTATAAAAGGCCGCCTCCCGGGCGGCCTTGTGTAGTGTGTTCCGGCTTGCTTTGCAGTCAGACAGAGAGATAGATAGATAGATAGATAGATAGATAGATAGATAGATAGATAGATAGATAGATAGATAGATAGATAGATAGATAGATAGATAGATAGATAGATAGATAGATAGATAGATAGATAGATAGATAGATAGATAGATAGATAGATAGATAGATAGATAGATAGATAGATAGATACTAGAGCAGGGAGGCTAGTCAGTGTAGTTAAATTTACAGTTTGTAGAGAATATATTCACATCCCTAGGAGTTGTCAATATATTTATAAACTGTATAGCTTAGCTAGATCTGCTATTAGTATCTGTCAGGCAGGAGATTGTGCTTTAGGGTTTACCTTAAACACAGTACTCCGTGTTAGTCAACGTGTGCTAGTTAATTGCACATAGACGCATTAACTGTTACTGCACGTGTGCTATTTATTTGCACAGAAAGGCAGTTGCTGTTAATGCAAGTGGGCTATTGAATTGCACAGAAACGCAGTCGCTCTGACTGTGCATGTGCTGTTCAATACCACCTTAGCGCATTTGTGTCACCACACGTGTGCTGTTACATACCACCTGAGCGCATTTGGTGTCACCGCACGTGTGCTGTTACATATCACCTGAGCGCATTTGGTGTCACCGCACGTGTGCTGTTATATACCACCTGAGCGCATTTGGTGTCACCGCATGTGTGCTGTTACATACCACCTGAGCGCATTTGGTGTCACCGCACCTGTGCTGTTATATACCACCTGAGCGCAGTTAGTGTCACCGCACCTGTGCTGTTATATACCACCTGAGCGCAGTTAGTGTCACTGTACGTGTGCTATTATATACCACCTGAGCGCATTTGGTGTCACCACACCTGTGCTGTTATATACCACCTGAGCGCAGTTAGTGTCACCGTACGTGTGCTGTTATATACCACCTGAGCGCAGTTAGTGTCACTGTACGTGTGCTGTTATATACCACCTGAGCGCATTTGGTGTCACCGCACGTGTGCTGTTATATACCACCTGAGCGCATTTGGTGTCACCGCACGTGTGCTGTTATATACCACCTGAGCGCAGTTAGTGTCACTGTACGTGTGCTTTTATATACCACCTGAGCGCATTTGGTGTCACCGCATGTGTGCTGTTATATACCACCTGAGCGCAGTTAGTGTCACTGTACGTGTGCTGTTATATACCACCTGAGCGCATTTGGTGTCACCGCACCTGTACTGTTACATACCACCTGAGCGCAGTTGGTGTGACTCCGCTTGTGCTGTTACATACCACCTGAACGCAGTTGATGTCACTGCGCTTGTGCTGTTACATACCACCTGAACGCATAAATATGTCTGGAAGGACAACAAAGAGAGGCAGAGAGTCACAAGGGCAAGCAGGCTCTGCATGTAGAGGTAACGCTGGTAGTGGATGCGGTGCATCCTCTTCAGCACGTGGCCGTGGCCGTGGCCGCTCGTCCTTCTTTTCGTGAGCTGGCCGTGTTGAGCCTCAACATGCAGAGAAATTAGTAGAGTGGATGACCAAGCCGTCCTCATCCTCCTCATCCTCTCTCACACAGACTGATCAAAGTTTGTCTGGCAAAGCAGCTGCCAAGGCGTCCTCTTCCCTCTGCACAATGGCTTCACACAATACTTCCCTAGTACCACCATGTCCTCCTGAGGAGTTCCCCGAACTGTTTCAACACAGTGTTGGGTACATGCTGCAGGAAGATGCGCAGCGTTTTGAAGACTCCGATGACGGAACACTGATAGAGGAAGGCATTGATGTGAGGCGAGGGAGAGGGGGTGGCCGAGAGGGACAGCAATTTGTCAGTGATGATGTTCCCCCAGCTGGAGCATACTGCCAGGTTTTTGACAGTGATGAGGAGGGAGGGGATGATGAGGTCACTGACTCTACCTGGGTGCCTGATAGGAGAGAGGAGGAGAGAGGAGGAGGAGGAGGAGGACGAGGACGTGGCACAGACACATCTTCAAAGAGGCAGGATGCCCTCCAGGGGTCAGCTTAAGGTCACACCCACTGCATTACAGCGCACATCTACGGCGCTTGTGCATGGCGCTGCTGTGTCTGACCGGTACAGCAAAAGTTCATTGGTGTGGGCCTTTTTTGAAACATGTCCACAAGATCGTACCTTTGCTATTTGCAACTTATGTCGCAAGCGTATCTCGCGTGGCCAAAACATCACCCGCCTGGGTACCACATGCTTGTCCAGACATATGTCGACCTGCCATGCAGCTCGTTGGCAAGCACACCAGAAAGACCCACATCAAAGACAAAAGCGTACCCCCCTTGCCCTATTGGGGCCTTCAACCCCAGTAGACCCCCAGTCCTCTCTGAAGCCTGCAGTGAAGGTGTAGAAATAGGTGTGTCACAAGCTAGTAGTAGCGGTCAATCTACTGACAGTACCAGGCAAATTTCCCTGCCCCAGCTACTGCAGCGCCGAAACAAGTACAATCCCAGCCATCCACATGCCCGGCAGTTGAATGCTAGCTTAGCGAAATTGCTAGCACTTCAACTGCTACCTTTTCAGTTGGTAGATTCTGCCCCCTTCCGTGTGTGTGTGCAATGTGCAGTACCTCAGTGGCAAGTACCAAAACGCCACTTTTTCTCACGGAAGGCGATTCCGGCTCACTACCGGCATGTGGAAGGCAATGTCCATGCCTCGCTGGACAGGGCGGTCAGTGGTAAGGTGCATCTTACAGCTGACTCATGGTCCAGCAGGCATGGACAGGGACGTTACCTGTCTTTTACGGCGCATTGGGTGACTCTGCTGGCAGCTGGGAAGGACGCAGGGCAAGGTCCAGTAGTTTTGGAGGTTGTTCCGCCACCACGCCTCCAAAACACTACTACTGCTTGTGACACACCTCTCTCCTCCACCCCCTCCTCTTCTTCTTCCTCTGTGGCCTCTTCCTGTGGTGAGGTTTTCTCCGAACCAGCCGTGCTCCGTAGGCGTACGAGGGGCTACGCAGGAATGCAGGCAAAGAGATGCCATGCGGTGCTAGAGCTGGTGTGCTTGGGAGACAGGAGCCACACTGGGGAAGAGGTTTTTTCAGCTCTGCAGGGTCAGGCTGAGAGGTGGTTGACGCCACGCCAGCTGAAGCCTGGAATGGTGGTCAGCGATAATGGCACCAACCTCATCTCTGCCCTGTGACAGGGAAAACTCACCCACGTGCCCTGTTTTGCGCATGTCCTCAATTTGGTGGTGCAGCGGTTCTTGGGCAGGTACCCGGGCTTGCAGGATGTCCTGAAGCAGGCCAGGAAAGTCTGTGTGAATTTCCGGAGGTCATATAATGCCACTGCTCGGCTGACTGACCTCCAAATGGAATACAACCTGCCCAAGAACCGCCAAATTTGTGACATGCCCACCACATGGAACTCAACGTTAGCCATGCTGCAGCGGCTGCACATGCAGCAACGGGCCATCAATGAGTACCTGTGCCAATATGGCAGCAGAACTGGGTCAGGGGAGATACGTTTTTTTTCCCTACGCCAGTGGGCCTTGATCAGGGATGCATGCACTGTCCTGTCACCATTTGAGGAGGCCACGAGGATGGTGAGCAGTGACAGTGCATGCATCAGTGAGACTGTCCCTCTTTTTCACATGTTGGAGCACACGCTACGTGGAATAATGGACAGGGCCCTTGAGGCAGAACAGAGGGAGGAAGAGGAGGACTTCCTTACCTCTCAAGGCCCCCTTTACCCAGACAGTGGTCCTGCTTGCCCACCTAGCACACAGGAAGAGGAGGAGGATGAGGAGGAGGATTGTATCAGCAGCATGGAGGTGGAGCCTAGCACTCAGCAGCAGCAGTCTTCAAGGGATCATTTACAGTCCCAAGGAGCACGTGGACTTTTACGTGGCTGGGATGAGGTGCCTGTGGATCCTGTCGTACTCAGTGACCCAGAGGACTGTGCCCCAAATGCCTCTGCAAACCTACGCTGCATGGCCTCCCTGATCCTGCAAAGCCTGCGTAAGGATCCTCGTGTACGTGCTATCAAGGAGAGGGATCATTACTGGCTGGCGACTCTCCTTGATCCACGTTACAAGAGTAAGGTTGCGGACCTTATGCTGCCATCGCAGAGGGAGCAGAAGATGAAACTTCTGCGGGAGGCCTTGCAGAAGGGTCTGTGCAATACGTTCCCAGAACCGGGGGGATTACCAAAACCTGGCTCTGGACAACGTCTTGCTGAGGCTTCGGTGAGTCACAGAAGGGGCGGTGGAGAAGGTGGTCGTCTGACCGATGCGTTCAGGTAGTTTTTTAGTCCGCAGCCCCAAGGTCTGACCGGTTCCAGCAACCATCGCCAGCGTCTGGTTTACATGGTCCGGGAATACCTAGGGGCAAGATCCGACTTGGACATCTTCCCCACCGAAAATCCTCTGGCTTACTGGGTCTTGAGGATGGATCACTGGCCAGAGCTTTCCCAGTACGCAATTGAGCTACTGGCTTGCCCTGCATCCAGTGTTCTTTCAGGCCTCATACACACGAGTAAATAGATTTGTTCAAAACGGTCTGTCTGACCGATTTGAACAAATCTGTCTGCTGGCATTTTGGTTTGCTCGCGTGTACACACGAGCAAACCAAAATCCCCGCCAGCAGACAGCGCGCTGACGTGTCGGTGACGTGGCGGTGACATTGACCCCGCCACGTCACCGCACCAGGAAGTAAAACACTTCCACGCATGCGTCGAAACCATTCGGCGCGTGTGCGAGAAGACATGTCTGCTGGTTAGCGTACTAACCAGCAGACATGTCGGGCGGATGGGTTCCCAGCCAACAGATTTCAAAGCATGCTTTGAAATCTGTCGGGTGGCCAAATCCGTCTGTTTGCCCGTACACACGATCGAATATGTCTGCTGAAACGGTCTAGCAGACCGTTTCCAGCAGACAGATTTGATCGTGTGTACGAGGCCTCAGAACGGACATTCAGTGCTGCTGGAGGCTTTGAGACTGATCACAGGGTGCGCCTCTTCACCAGCTCTGTTGACCGACTGACCTTCATCAAAATGAATCAGGCTTGGAACAACACCAGCTACCAAGCACCGGATGCTGATATTAATGAATAATATCTTTTTGTTGAAATGTCGGATCCCTTTTACACTGCGTATGCTGATGCTGAGTGACTGTCCTCTTATGCTGCTGATGGAATATCCTTCTCCTCCTCACTTTTCTTGCTGATAGCTAGTAATAAATGTTGTGTTTCTGGGCTCCACCACCAGTGCCTAAGGCACAATTTTTCAGCCCCTGTTCAACAGGGACGCCTAATAACAAATTTTGATGCAATACTTTGCACGTGGCTCCTTGTTGCGCTCCAATTGGAGTTATTGGGAGGGGTTGCAGTGTTGTGTTGTGCCCAAGGCACAATTTTTCAGCCGCGCCTAATAACAATTTTTGATGCAATACTTTGCACGTGGCTCCTTGTTGCGCTCCAATTGGAGTTATTGGGAGGGGTTGCAGTGTTGTGTTGTGCCCAAGGCACAATTTTTCAGCCCCTGTTTAACAGGGGCACCTAATAACAATTTTTGATGCAATACTTTGCACGTGGCTCCTTGTTGCGCTCCAATTGGAGTTATTGGGAGGGGTTGCAGTGTTGTGTTGTGCCCAAGGCACAATTTTTCAGCCCCTGTTTAACAGGGGCGCCTAATAACAATTTTTTTTAAACAATAGATTTTTATTGTGTTTCTTTACAACTTATAAACCAAATGCTGAGTTAAGTTGAGCATAATACACATAACAAGAACAAACAAAAAAAAAAGAAATTAGTGTGAGATACGACAAGCGATACAAGATATCCAAACAGTGCTGTAAGAACACATCCAAGAAAAGTGTATACTTATATCTAGAGGAGTTCTCATTCTGATATCCAAGCATAATCACAGTGACATTCAAGGGTACTGTTGCCAGGAAGACCGACTCCGGCCCCGGACACCCCATCTGGGCTCAAAACTGTGTCCAAGACCCGGGCCAGCCCCCCCTGACCATTCCAATCAAGTCAAGGTAAAGCGGTTGGGGTTAAACAATTCCCCTCGTACCAGGTCTCCCACAGGTGCCACTTCTGGGCAGCCTTTTCTCTATTATTGTCTCTAAATGCCAAGGTTTTTCATAGGTGTGGTGTAGTTGCGTGGTTTGGATAACCTCTCCAATGGTGGGAGATAGGGGATTTTTCCATTTCCTTGTGAGGTTTATCCTAGCTGACAGCAGTATGTGGAGAGCGGTGTGTCTCGATTGGACCGGGATGTGTTCTAAACCAAGGGACAGGAGTGCCAAGTCAGGTTGAGGGTCAGTCACTACACGAGATGCACTCGAGATCTCACTGAAGACTGAAGACCTAAATTGCGTCAGGAGGGGGCAGCTCCATAGTACGTGGAGCAAGGTCCCCTTGGAACCACAGTTCCTCCAGCACCTGTCGCTATGTTGACCCCCAAATTTAGAGACCCTGTCGGGGGTTAAGTACCATCTAAGAGCTATTTTGGTGGACAATTCCCAGAGGGTCGAGCAGCTGGTGACCACATATGTAGATTTACACGCTCTAGCCCATTGTTGGGTGGAGTAAGGGCGACCTAATTCTAGTTCCCATTTGAGCAAGGGAGACGTTTTTACAAAGCGGCTTTTGTTCTGGATAGTATTGTAAAAGAGCGAGATACCTCTGAGGGTAGAAGAGGGATTATTAAAGTAGAGCCATGTAGTCAAAGGGACAGAGCGTTCCTATTTCGGGGAAGTGTCAAGGTAGTGTCTCGTCCTAATATACAAGTATAATTCAGAATCCGGTAGACAGAATTCTCTTTGCAGACCTGCGAACGATTTAATTTTCCCCCTATCGAATAAGTCGTTTACGTGTAATATGCCTAGTTTTTGCCAAGATTTGTAGGAGATCAGGTCGATGCAGTGTTGGAGAGACTCAATCGGGATTTTTAGAGCGGTGCCATCTGGATAAGCACTGCAGAGGTTGACAAATTTGTTCCACGCTTTAACAGTGGCCGACATGGTAGGGGGAATAGATGAGGAGGTTTTGGTGGATGCTGTGGTGGAGAACAACCACGGGGCTAGGTCGGTTCCGGGAATGAGCGCAGATTCCATCTGTCCCCACATGGTGTGTGGTGCAGAGAGAAACCATTCTTTGGCTTGGGTAAGAAGAGAAGCTAGATAATAGTGGTAGAAGTCAATGTATTCCGTGCCACCCGCCTTTCGGTGTTTAATTAGCTTGGCAAAAGCGCATCTAGCCCTTTTGCCCTGCCAAATGCAGGAAGAGAGAGTAGATTGGAGTGATTTAAAGTACTGGGAGGGGATAGGAATTGGTAGGGTCCTGAAGAGATAGAGGAATTGGGGTAAATGAAGCATCTTGAAGGCCGCCAGGCGCCCCGTCCAAGACAGCTCCTGCCCCGCCAGTTTTCGTAGATCCTCCTGAAGTTTATTTCGGAACGGGACATAATTAAAGTGGAATAGTTGTCTGGTGGATTTTGTGAGTTGGATGCCCAAATAAGTGATGCTGTGCTCTGCCCATGTGTACGGGAATTTTTGTTGTAGTATAAGGCTGGTAGGGGGAGCAATTCCTAAATTCAAAACATGACATTTGGTTTCATTAACTTTATAGTAGGATATTCTACTAAAGTGATCTAGTGTCTCCTGTACAGCCTGGAGAGAGGTGGGTGGGTCAGACAGCATAAGAATAACGTCATCAGCGAATAAGCTGATTTTTTGTTCATACCCCCCTGTTGTGATGCCTGAAATGTTTGGGTTGGAGCGTATGGATTGGGCTAAAGGTTCCATGATCAAATTAAAAATTAGGGGCGAGAGGGGGCAGCCCTGTCTAGTTCCGTTTGTAATACTAAAGGGAGATGATAAAGAGTCCGCTATGTAGACCTGGGCTGACGGGTTTGAGTATAGGGCCATGATCGCACTAAAAATTTGTCCTGAGAAACCAAACTTGGAGAGGACTGAGGATAGGTACCCCCAGTGAACCCTGTCAAACGCTTTTTCGGCGTCCAGAGACAGGAGTACAGAGGGGGTCCCCGAACACTCCGCGTGGTGGATAACGTTTATCATTCGTCTAGTTGCGTCCGAAGCTTGACGACCTTTAGTGAACCCCGACTGGTCCCTATGGATAAGTGTGGGAAGGATGTCATTTAGTCTGTTGGCTATCATCTTTGCATAGAGTTTAGTATCCACATTAAGGAGGGAAATGGGATGGAAATTTTGGGGAATATCTGGATCCTTGCCCGGTTTCGGGAGAGTAACTATTGTCGCGGATAGCATATCGGGGGGAAGGGACGACTTTGCTACGGCCGAGTTGAAGACATCACACAAAGTGGAGTTCAGGACCTTATGACATTTTTTATAGTACTCTCCGGTGAACCCATCGGGTCCCGGGGATTTGGAGTCAGGGAGGCTACAGTAGCTATTGTACGGTCTAATTCTGAAATGGTGAAAGGGGCATTAAGGGAGGCTAGGTGGTCTGCAGAGAGTGAAGGGAGGCGGACTCGTTCTAAGAACGTATTGATGTCCTGTTGGGTCGGCTGGACGACACCCTGATCCCTCCCTAGATTATAGAGATCCGCATAATACGCACTGAAGGCGTTTGAAATTGTTGCGCCTTGTTGCGCTCCAATTGGAGTTATTGGGAGGGGTTGCAGTGTTGTGTTGTGCCCAAGGCACAATTTTTCAGCCGCGCCTAATAACAATTTTTGATGCAATACTTTGCACGTGGCTCCTTGTTGCGCTCCAATTGGAGTTATTGGGAGGGGTTGCAGTGTTGTGTTGTGCCCAAGGCACAATTTTTCAGCCCCTGTTTAACAGGGGCGCCCAATAACAATTTTTGATGCAATACTTTGCACGTGGCTCCTTGTTGCGCTCCAATTACAGTATGTTTGAGGGTGCCCTTTTTTCTAAAAATTTTCTTTCACAAAACAATAATGGCCCCCCACCACCGCTAAAATATTCATATTGTTGCCACACAGAACGTGCGCAAGTAGCATTAATTACTTTTTTTTTATAGTCCTCTCATGTTGTGCAGGGACATTTCTAAACACGTGCCACTACTATAGACACCCAGCAGGTGTGATATTTAAAGAATTATTTTTTTTTCACTTTAAGCATCATTAAAATGGCCGCTCCGCAAAAAACGGCCGTTTAAAAAAAAAAAATTCCATTGATACATGTTCCCTGGGGCAAGACCCGGGTTCTGAACGATGTTTTCCAACATTTAATTGAATTTTGGTATTTAAAACGACCGTTTTTGAATTTGAACGTTCGGGTCCCATAGACTTCAATGGGGTTCGAAATATTCGTGCGAACCCGCGGTCTGTTCGAACGTTCTGGTGCGAACCGAACACGGGGGTGTTCAGCACATCCCTAGTCTTCTTCCGCTCTCCGCTTTTGATTCGGCGCTCTCCGGTGCCTTCTTTCTCTGGCTGCTGCTTCTGTCATGTTGTCTTCTTCTTCTCTTCTACAGATGTTGACGCGACGCTTCCTCCCGCTGTTATGCCGGGCGCGCGGCTCCCAGCAACTTATATAGGCCTATCTTGTGACGTTGCAGTCCCATCATGCTCCGGTAGGTACCACGTGGTACCTACCCACGTGCTACCTACCCACAAGGTACCTACCGGAGCATGATGGGACTGCGATGTCACAAGATAGGCCTATATAAGTTGCTGGGAGCCGCGTGCCCGGCATAACAGCGGGAGGAAGCGTCGCGTCAACATCTGGAGAAGAGAAGAGAAGAAGACGACAACATGACAGAAGCGGCGGCCAGAGAAAGAAGGCACCGGAGAGCGTCGAATCAAGAGCGGAGAGCGGGAGAAGACCCCGGAGAGCAGAGAAGACCCCCGGAGAGCAGAGAAGACCCCCCGGAGAGCGAAAAAGAGAAGACCCCTGGAGAGCGGAGAAGACCCGGAGAGCGGAGAAGACCCCCCGGAGAGCGGAGAAGACCCCCCGGAGAGCGGAGAAGACCCACCCCCCGCCGAAGATGTCGGAAGAAGCCCGCCGGAGGGGAGCGCTTTTATAAAAGCGACCACACACCCCCCCGGCGGCCAACTAATAAAATATTTTAATACCCTGTGTGGTTTATTTGTGTTTACACTTTTCTTGCAGGTGAATGGGTAGGGGTACGATGTACCCCATACTCATTCACTTAGGGTGGGGGGCTGGTATCTGGGGGCCCCCTTATTAAAGGGGGCTCCCAGATTCCGATAAGCCTCCCGCCCGCATACCCCGACAACCAACGGCCAGGGTTGTCGGGAAGGGGCCCTGTCCTCATCAACATGGGGACAGGGTGCTCTGGGGTGGGGGGGTCGCAGTGCGCCCCCCTGCCCCAGAGCACCTGACCCCCCCATGTTGAGGGCATGCTGCCCGGTATGGCTCAGGAGGGGGGGGGGGGGGCGCTCGCTCGCCCCCACTCCCCTCCTGACCGGCCGGCTGGCGTGCTTTGGATACAGGTCTTTTCACATTCCCCAAAAAAATATTAAAGAAAGTGCCAGGGACTGAACAACCACGAAAACAATTGGGGGAGGACCGAGGGAAAATCTGGCTCAAACGCTGAGGCGTATAGTACCAGCGAGTAAAAAGTATAATCGCCGTCTCCCTGAAAGAGAGAGAGACCTTACATTTACAGAGGTTCTGCGAGTTCGCCTCCCAGTCCTCCAAAACATAATCTAAACCTAACTTAGATTCCCATTGGGTCATATGCTTGAGCTTAAATCTCAAATCCCTGAGTACCATAGCATTATACAAGACAGAAATTAGGCCTTTTTGTCTAAGACCTGCTCTACAAAGGGACTCAAATGAAGAGCAGGAGTCAGCTGGGGACTGAGCATAATGTGTAAAAAAAGTGTCAGATTTGCATAAATCTATAAAACTCACTAACCAGGGCTCCCTTGAGGGAGTTGTCAAACCCAGATTAATCCACCATCGGAACGAGTTAGGGTTAGTGAAGGCAGAAGGTAACCTAGGATCCCGCAGGAATGAGGCACCAGGGGGAGTAGCAGAAACCAGAGCTAACGATGAGCCAAGACGGCTCCATAACCTCAACCCCTGAGACACCAAAATGTTTCAACTGGCTAACTATGAGGGACGAGGACCGGAAAACCACAACAAGCCAGGCAAATAAAAAGGGACAATAGAATCATGCTCAAATTTAACTCAGGGAACTCTAGGATTTCTAATACTCCATTGAGCTTGTTGGGTAAACCTACTAGCTAAATAATATAGCCAAATCTGTGGGACTCCCAGACCGCCCAATCTATGAGGCCTATATAAAACTCCCCTAGAGAACCTAGCGGGCCTATCTCCCCAAATAAAATGATTAATGCAAGACTGGAGCCTAAGAAGATATGCTTTAGGGATCAGAAGGGGAAGTGCACGGAATAAATAGAGCAGTTTGGGGAGAATCAACATCTTGACCAAGAATTAAGTCGTTTTTTCAAACTGACTATAAGAGGGGGGAAATTGGATCTAAACATGTCACAAAACTTTCCAGGGATATTAACACCTAGATAGGGGAGGGAGGATTGGGCCCAAGAAAAAGAGAATGATTTTTTTTTTATAACAATACATTTTTATTGAAATTTTAAGTTGCATTAACAATGAGAATAAGTCGATCAAGTGTAATACTGAACATCAGAATAGAGAAATTCCAGAGGAAAATTGGCGGTAAACAACGCCACATCAGTACAACTTAACAAACTAAAAGACAAGACAGTCAAATAAAGTTGTGCATCCCAAAGGGTCCCCCTTGAGCTCCAGCCACCCCCAGACGGGATCAAGACTGTGGCAGGAGTTCGGGTGGGACCCACCATGTCCAAAGGGATCCAGGCACCTCAGGGTAAAACAATTGGGGACATGCAGTTTCTTTCGTACCATGTCGACCACTCGAGCCATTTCTTAGTGGCACTGAGCCTATTCACATCCCTGAGCGCTAATACCGTCTTGTATGTGTAGTGCAGTTGGGTAGATTGAATAACATCTCCTATAGTGGGTGGTAGGGCAGGATGTGCAGAATGGAATGTCTCGATTTAGCAGGGAATTGGTCCAGTCCGAGTGAGAGGAGCGCCAGTCCAGGTTGGGGATCAGCCACCAAGCGAGAGACTGCGGAAATCATGCGGAAAATCGACGCCCAATAGTGTACTAATTTGGGGCAGTTCCAAAGTATGTGGAGCAGTGACCCCTGAGATCCGCAATTCCTCCAACACCTGTCGCTCAGCGTCCCCCCAAATTTAGATAGTCTTACCGGGGTTAGGTACCATGTTAGCGTAATTTTTGTACACAGTTCCCAAAGCGTCGAGCAACTGGTGACCTTATAAACTGATTTACAAGCCTTGGCCCATTGTTGGGTGGAGTAAGAACAACCGAGATCTGACTCCCATTTAAGCAAAGGGGCTGATTTAATGAAAGTGGACTTTGTCTGGAGAGTGTCATAGAAGAGCGAGATGCCTCTCTGGGATGGGGAGGGTTGGGTGAAAAAGATCCAAATTGGTAAGGGGATGTTGCGTTCCCAATGGGGAGAGGAGGCCAACAAATGTCTAGTTCTAAGATACAAGTAGAAGTCTGAGTCAGGAAGGTCATATTCGTTTTGTAGATCAAAGAATGTCTTAATTTTGCCTGTGTTGAAGATATCGCTAATAAGTGGTATGCCATGCTCACGCCACTGCCTGAAAGATGTCAGGGCCATGTGGTGTTGTAGGGTCTCAATCGGGACTTTCAGTGCCACGTTGCCAGAGTCTCCGTGGCAGAAGTGGATAAATTTGTTCCAGGTCCTAATTGTGGCAGACATAGTGGGAGATATCAAAGAGGGAGTTGTTGTGGACAAAGAAGTAGAGAGCAACCATGGGGCTAAACCCCTTATGGGTGCAAGAGCGGATTCCATCTGGCCCCACGCAGTGTTTGGCTTGCATGGGAACCATTCCCTAGCTTGAGTGAGGACAGAAGCCATGTAATAGTGTTGGAAGTCTATATAACCCGTACCTCCCGCTTTGCGGTTTTTAATAAGGATGGCATGGGCACATCTGGCCCTCTTACCCTGCCAGATAAAGGAGGACAAAATAGACTGCAATGATTTGAAGTATTGGACAGGGATGGGGATTGGTAGCGTCCTGAAGAGGTAGAGAATTTGGGGTAGGTGGAACATCTTAAAAGCCG
This sequence comes from Rana kukunoris, assembly GCA_029574335.1. Lineage (NCBI taxonomy): Eukaryota > Metazoa > Chordata > Amphibia > Anura > Ranidae > Rana > Rana kukunoris. The sequence continues at coordinate 8,779,297 of CM056049.1, read as the reverse complement.
CTAAGTGGCCTGTCCACGGCAGTTCATGGGACGCTAATTTGTGAAGTTGCGCCTGAAGTTTGCTGCGAAAGGGGATATAATTATTATGGAACAATTGGGTGGTAGTTTTGGTCAATTGGATACCTAAATATGTGATACTTTGATCCGCCTATGCGTACGGAAATTGACTTTGGAGCAATAGACTAGCAGGAGCGCTAACACCTAGGTTCAAAATGTGGCATTTGGACTCATTGATTTTATAATAGGACACCTTACTAAAACAAGCAAGCGTTTCCTGCACTGCTGGGAGAGAGGTAGATGGGTCAGATAACATGAGAATGACGTCATCAGCGAATAAGCTGATTATTTGCTCACGTCCTCCTGCTACTATACCAGAAATGAGTAGGTTGGATCGGATGGTTTGGGCCAGTGTTTCCATTAATAAGTTAAAAATAATGGGGGAAAGGGGGCAGCCCTGTCTAGTACCGTTGGTGATGTTGAAGGGGGTCGACAAGGAATCCGCCGAAAATACTTTGGCCGAGGGATTGGAGTAAAGGGCCATGATTGCCTGATATATCTGTCCCTTAAACCCGAATCTAGAGAGGACCGATGAGAGGAACCCCCAGTGTACCCTGTCGAACGCTTTTTCAGCATCCAGGGACAGGAGTACAGAGGGGGTCCCAGATTGTGTGGCCTGGTGAATGACGTTTATCATTCGCCTCGTGGCGTCTGATGCCTGCCGGCCTTTAGTGAAGCCCGATTGGTCCTTGTGAATTAGTGTGGGGAGAATGTCGTTCAATCTATTGGCTATCAGTTTGGCATATAATTTGGTATCCACATTAAGGAGAGAAATGGGGCGGTAATTCTGGGGTAAGGACGGGTCTTTGCCCGGTTTCGGGAGAGTGACTATAACGGCATTCAATATGTCAGGGGGAAAGGACGAGGATGTCGCGGCTTTATTGAATACCTTGCAGAGGGTAGGGTTCAGGATCTGCCGGAACATTTTGTAGTATTCCCCGGTAAACCCGTCGGGACCTGGTGACTTGGAGTTAGGGAGGTTGGCAATAGTTCTGTCTAGTTCGGTGGCCGGGAAAGGGGCATTAAGGGAGGCTAGTTGGTCGTTGGATAGTGAAGGGAGATCAAGTCTCTCTAAAAAGGCATCTATGTCTCATTGGGTTGGTTGGGTGCTGAGTCCGTCATCTTTTATGTTGTATAGTTCAGCATAGTATGCACTAAAGGCGTTGGATATTTCATGAGGTTTCAGTAGCTTCTCTCTGGTGTGGGGGTGGTATAGGTAAGGGATCGTCGATCTAAGTCTGTAACCACGACAATAGCAACTTAGTGCCCCCTTCTATGGTAGAGATGGTATGTGGAACACCGTTATGAGTCACCAGAATAGTAGCCGGGTGACGCCATTTGTAGATGATTTTATGGTTTGATAAGGCCTTGGTTACGGTTTTTAACTGCCTCCTCAGCTAGAGTGTATGTTGAGACAAGTCTGCGTACATTTGGATGTCAGCGTAGGGAGCAGGAAGGGTTTGGAGTGCACAAGCTTTAAACAGAATTTGCTCTTTTGCTTGATAAAAATGGATGCGTAGGAGGACATCCCTCGGGACCGTTTCCGCTAAGTGGGGTGGTTTAGGTATCCTGTGGATGCGGTCAATTGTTAATTCAATAGGGGTCAAATCAGGCAGGAGAGTAGAGAACAGGGTATTTGCAAAGTTGCGAAGGTCCGCAGGGAGGACAGTCTCTGGTACCCCTCTAATTTTAATGTTATTGCGCCTGGATCTGTCCTCGAGGTCTGCTAATTTTGTTTTGATCCAGTCAGTGTCCTCTCTCTGAGTCTCACTAGCATCCACTAGGTCATTCACAATGTCAGTGCACTCCTCCATTTTCTCCTCCATATAAGACACCCTGTCCCCCATATGCTGCATATCAGATGAGAACTTCTGAATTAGAGAAGACAGATTAGACATTAAGGAAGACTGTAGAAGGACTAACATGTCCTTCATTGTCGTATCTAGGACAGGCTGACCGGATGTAGGAAAGGCCGCAATGGAGGATTGCAGGGAAGATATGGCATCTGCATTATGTAGAGAGTTACTCACGGTTCCGGCCTGTTGATCAGTGTCCAAGCGCATCCGCGCTTTTGCGGGACTCCGGGTGCCTGAGATAGCGGCGGGTTGCCGGCAGAGGGAGAGGAGTACAGACCCCTTTCTGAGCCTCCCGGAGCGTGATTGGGGAGATCTGTGTAGGCCGCAGGCTGCCGCATTGTAGCTCCGTCGGCGCCATTTTGAGCGAGGCCTTGTCTCGCAGGTTAAAAGGAGAAGGCTGTAAGCCTTTGGATATAGCGATCCTCCTTCCGCTTGCGGGACATCGTTCGTCCGTGGTCCTGGGAAGGTCGGACTGGTCTGTCGATGGGCCGGGTAACCTGCCTGTTTGTCGTCGCTTCGATGCCGGCTGGCAGGAGCTCTGGTTCTATGCAGCCATCTCACTCGCGCGCAAGCCACGCCCCGAATGTTTTTTTTTAAAGGATTCCAACTTGGCAGGGGGAAATCCAATTGGAAGGGCTAAGGATTTAGATACATTAACCAACAGCTCAGAGATATCAGCAAAAATGGAAAAGGTCTTAAAAAGGTTCGGTAAAGTAATAATAGGATTGGTCAACAAAAACAACACATCATTTGCATACATGCAAAGCTTATACTCCGAACTAGCCTTAACATAGCCAGAAATATCTGGGTGTTGTAATATGGCAAGGGCCAGGGGTTCGATTTCAAGGGCAAAAATCAAAGGGGAAAGTCAGAACAACAGCCAGGAATTTTAATACGGGTGCTAGGGTTCAGATAGAGGGCATGGAAGGCCGTTAGGAATCCTCCCTCAAAACTAAAACGCTGCAAAATGAGGGATACATATTGCCATGAAACACATCAAATGCCTTATTTATATCCAGGCTAAGCATAAATATTGTTTTAGAGGAGATAGAGGCATCCTGAATAATGTTCGAGACCAGGCGAATATTATCTGTAATAAGGCGATGGGGAATAAATCCTGACTGGAAAGGAAACATTAGGTATGAGTTTACAGCTCCGAGTCTGTCAGCCAGAATTCTGGTAAAAAAAATTTAATCGTTATTTATGACCGAAATGGGCCTAAAATTTTGGGGCAATGTATGGTCTCTATATAAAGTAAAACAAATGACAATGTCGTGCAACACCAGGCCTAGTGACACATCTCAGCGCCTCAGTGCAGAGTAACTTAAAAAATAATTGTACAAAAATATTACAAATTAATAAGCAGCAGACTTAAATTTCAAATCTATATATTTCCTATTGCGGAAATATATAGCAACAAAGGTAGCAGCTATTTAAAATCTAATAGTCATAAGACAAATAGATAAAAACATTAATAAATCATAAAAAGATCAAAATAGTCCAAAATGATAAACAGCGCTAATTGTTATTGGTTATAATGTCCAACTTCATATAGGCATTCCTTTAGTGACAGATTTTCATAACCAGTGCAGTGAGGAAAGGTTGTGGAGGATCCTACACCTCTTCCCAGAAAAAACACCACAAGTGGGGCACACTCCCCTTCGGGGTACACACTCACCAGAGGGCCAGTTAATCAAGGCAACAAAAGGTATCTTTCACTAGGTCACCCGTCTCTATAGCTGGGGCCAGTAGGGTTAATGCTCCACATAAAGCACATAAAGCACAGAGAAGCTCAAAAATAGCATAATCTCGTTTTATTATTGTTTAAAAGCAGCAACCCCTCATACATTGTATGACCACCTCTCCAAATGCAGGTACCATTAGTAGATTTAACAAAGGCAGAATAGTGGCAGTGGCAATGCCTTCCTACCGGTGTCTAATTCCCCAGGAGATAGTGTTAAGCACGGCGTGCAGGTCTCCTTCCTGGATGAACCACCCGTGGAACGTACGCGTCACTTCCGGGTCGCCGTAAAGTCCCACACTGACCGGTTTCGTCCAATTGACTTTAACAGAGGGCGCCCTCTGTTGAAGTCAATTGGACGAAACCGGTACTAAACTGGGGAATTGGACACCGGTAGAAAGACATTGCCACTGCCACTATTCTGCCTTTGTTAAATCTACTAATGGTATGTGCATTTGGAGCGGGGGTCATACAATGTATGAGGGGTTGCTGCCTTTAAACTATAATAAAACAAGATTACGCTATTTGGAGCTTTTCTGTGCTTTATGTGTTTTATGTGGAGCATTAACCCTACTGGCCCCAGCTATAGAGATGAATGACCTAGTGAAAGATACCTTTTGTTGCCTTGATTAACTGGCCCTCTGCTAAGTGTGTACCCTGAAGGGGAGTGTGCCCCACTTGTGGTGTTTTTTTTCTGGAAAAAGGGGTAGGATCCTCCACAACCTTTCCTCACTGCACTGGTTATGAAAATCTGTCACTAAAGGAATGCCTATATGAAGCTGATTGTCTAAAGTTTTCAATATATTTCACAATAAAGATTTATACACAGTAGAGTATATTTGTCTACAAGGGAGGGAGGTGTCTGATGGTCATGGTGTCTCGTAACTTCTCCACAAAGTACGGAGAACAATGTAAATGGCACCACATGGAAGTGGAAATGTCTCTTCACTGTGACACTAAAGATTATTACCTGACTGTAATTTATTGTTCTTTTATTACAAGGTACATTTGTCTTGGTCAGATCTACGCCTCATACAGTTACATCTGGTGACTTGTGAAAGTGTCATTGCCTAACATTTCCAAGGGACAGTTGTGGGATATTTTCCCACAGAAGCCAAAATTAGACATGAGCAATTTGTTTTGATCCAAATTAGTTTTTTTATCAAATTTTGAGAAATTTGTTAAGCCGGAAATATGCAAATGAATGAAAACACATTTAACATTTTTTTCAGAATATTCAGAAATTTTAAAATTTGTAAATTGGTAAATTTGAAATTTTAGAACTTTGAAATTTGAAATCCCAAAAATTTGAAATGATGAAATAATAACTAACTAATAATAACTTAACTAGTACAAACTATTAAATTATAGGTTTTGAAATTTCCTTTAAAATGTGGATGTTAGTGAACGTAACGAATACAAATTTATCTGAAGTTACAAATTATCCAAAACAATGAATGCCACATCTAATCAAAAGTAACGTGACAAATTAATAACAATAAATAACAATGATAATAATATAATTATCATTTATTAATGATTTGTTCCATTCAATTTGTTTAGATTTTGGTTCATTATTTTTGTTAATTCATAACTTTGGATACATTTGTATTCGCCCCATTCACTAACAGCCAAATTTGTAAGGAAATTCCGATACCTATAATTTAATAGTTATATATTATTATTTAGTTAGATATTATTAGTTAGTTAGATAGTTAGATAATTTGTTTTTTTTTTTTCAAACTTTTGGGTTTCCTTTCTTATTTTAAGATTTTCTAATTTTTGAATTCATGAATTTTGAAATGTATGGATGTACACATTTCCAAACTCATGAATTTTGTACTTACAAATTTTCGAGTTTTCAAATTCACAAATTTACGAATTGTGATCATAATGAATTACCCGGAAAAAAAAAACATTTTTTGGCAGTGCACATGTCTAGCCAAGATGCCTCCAAACTGTGTAAACAACACAGATAACTTCTGATACATTTGTAACAATGTTACATTTGAACCCCAAAAGTGACAGCAGTGGTAAAAAAGACATACCACCTTTATTCTGGATGCAAAATAGGGGATCAGGACAAGAGTCGGGCCCCTCATTGTTGTTGCATTACATGTGTAACTTATCTGAATCATTGGCTAAACAAGAAGAAAAATTCCATGTCTTTCCCAGTCCCAAGGGTGTGGAGGAACCCACCAATCATAGGAGTGACTGATATTTTTCATGGTTCCCCCAATTGTAAAATGGATCTCAAAAAAGAATATCCAAACATTCCCTCCGCACTGCGTCTTTTACCCCATGTTGTATAATCGCACATCCCCCTCATCATTTTTAATTATTTTAATGCAATTTTGACCTGAAGTTGTAACTTGGAAACTGGAGCCAATGAATACTCAGGGTTTAGTTTTCCTTTATTAATGACCCAATTCTGGTAAAATGTTGCTACTTTCATTTAATTTCTACTCTTTGTAGACCAGTGTTATTGTAATATGTTTCTATTTCACATTCAGATTCATTTGTATAATTAATTTTGTTATACTTTATTTCAGATTAGTTGACATTTGTTACGATTGTGTTTTGGAAATTCAGAGACATCCGAATCTCCAATTATTGAAAATGTTGATTCATAAATAAATGAATTGCACCTGTCTAGTGTCTACATGGAAGACTCTCCTCAGTGCAAAACATATTAAGAGTCTCTTGGAGTTCACGAAAAAAAAATGCCCTGAAGAACTCTCAGGCCCCGTACACATGTACGAGAACCTCGACGGGCGGAACACATCGTTCCGCCCGTCTAGGTTCTCGGCCGGCCGGCAGAATCGGCGACCATCACGGGATGCTCGCCAAGAGTGTACACACGGCCGAGGTTCTCGGCAGAATGAGGATCCCAGCAAGCTTCTCGCTGGTTTCTGCCGAGAACCTCGGCCTTGTGTACGCCGCCTCAGACTGTGAGGACCGAGATTCTCTCATCTGATGAAACCAAAATGGAAATGTTTGGCCTCAATTCTAATTGTTATGTCTGGAGGGAACCAAGCAGTGCTCATTACACATGTGTGATTTGTTTTGGTTCGAATACAAATTCTGACACATTTTTGGTTATTCAGTGTTGTATTTGAATCTCTAAATACAATTCATTGAAATTCCTTAAATTTTATTTTGCTTTTCATTTTGTAATGAATTTTCAGAATGATTACATGTTGGAACAGCCGAAAAATGATCGACCAATTCTAATTCTGTGTGAAGAATATCTGGTTGTTAAGCAGCGGGGGGGAGCCATCCACAGTGTCCTTAACAACCAATGACTCATCAGCTGTCAGCGGGCTTCTCCACTGACAGCTGAAATGTATACAACAAAATGCCAAAAAAACAAAAATGTTTAAAAAAATGGTGTGGGGTCGCCAAAAAAAAAACATTCTAGGCTCTTATCCAAGCATGCAGCCCAGCAGGTGAGGAAAGAGGGGGACAAACAATTGCTGCACCTCCTGAACCATAGCAGCCCACACACCCTTAACATGGGGGTGCTTTGGGGGTGGGTGGAGCTCTGTTTTGTCCCAATATAACCTAACATCATGGAGCAATTCATCTTTAAATTCCTAATAGAAGCAATATATTAATCAGGGCTCAGCACTCTGTTCTCCCCTCTTCCCGTGTACCTGATCTGTGTTTACATTAGAGATTAGAAGTCTGGCAGGCTGTCAAGCATGGAAGGTGGATCAGAATAAAACTAATTCTGCTGGAAACATTGATGATTAATTACTCCACAGTGTCTGCACCTACAGAGATGACTAGGAGCTTATCTGAACATCCTAAGCTCATTCACTATAATTAAGTGGGTATGGGCCCCCGACATACTGATCAACACTGAAAAATTACGAATGTGACTTTGTGAAAGAGAAAAGAAAATAATCCAGCAGCACAATTAGATATAAGTAGAAATGTTTACAGAAATAATATTCAGAAATTTAAAATCATCAGAAAATTACATTCAACAGATATGTGGTGAAGGACCGCCCCATATACATATACTGCGGCAGAGCGGGCCTTAAATGCAATATTACCTACCTGTACATGATATTTGTCTTCAGGTCTTGGGTGCGTGCCGCCAGAGACCTGCTCCCCATGTGATTGAACACAGCCGGAGTCAATCAGCGGGTCTGGTGAAACTGATGTCTACCAGGAACCCAGCAATCAGTCGAAGAGAGGCAGAACAGCAGTCTACCTATGTAACCAAAGCAGACTGCTGTTTTGCTATCTGCTGCGAGACACAGATCTCTGTCTTTCTACAGTTAAACCATCCCCCACACAGTAAAAAAAAATACTCCCAGGGAACACATTTAACCCTTTGATCACCCCTGATGTTAACTCCTTCCCTGCCAGTGTCATTAGTACAGTGACAGTGCATTTTTTTTAGTCCTGATCACTGTATGGGTGTCACTGGTCCCCAAAAAGTGTCAATTATTGTCAGACTTTTTCGGCTGCAATGTCGCAGTCCCACTAATAATCGCTGATTGCCACCATTACTAGTGAAAACAAGATTGCATAAATCTATTCCATAGTTTGTAGATGCTATAAAGTTTGTGCAAACCAATCAATATATAGTTATTGTGATTTTTTTTTTTTTTACCAAAAACAGAATACATGTTGGCCTAAAGTGATGAAGAAATTAGATTTTATAATTTATTTTTTATTGGATGTGTTTTATAGCAGAATGTAAAAATATATATATTAGGCCAGATCCACGAATAATTACGGCGGCGTATCTCCAGATACGCCGCCATAATTTCAAATTTGCACCGGCGTATCTTTGTTTTGTATTCACAAAACAAGATACGCCGGAATTACGCTAAGATACGACTGGCGTAAGTCTCTTACCGTCGTATCTTAGTTGCATATTTACGCTGGACGCTAGGGGCGCTTCCGTTGTTTGTCTGTGTAAAATATGCAAATGAGGTAGATACGCCGATCCGTGAACGAACATACGTATGACCGGCGCAGTGTTTTTACGTCGTTTGCGTAAGCGTATGTCTGGCATAAAGTTACCCCTGCTGTATAGAGGCGTACGTAATGTTAAGTATGGACGTCGGGCAAGCGTCAAATTTTCTGTCGTTCACGTCGTTTGCATAAACCGTTCGCGAATAGGGATTTGCGTAGTTTACGTTCACGTCGTTTTCATTGATGTTTTGCGACGTGATTTTGCGCATGTGCACTGGGATACGTTCACAGACGGCGCATTCGCCGTTCAAAACAAACTTGCTTTACGTGGGGTCATGTTGATTTACATTAAATCACGCCCACATCTTACTTATTTGAATTGCGCGGCCTTACACCGCAACAATTACACTACTCCGACGTAACTTACAGCGGAAATTCTTTATGGATATGGATACGCTGCTGTAACTTACAGCCGCGTAGTGTAACTTAGATAAGCTACGCCGGCGGGACATCTTTGTGGATCTTGCCATTGTTTTTAAATTTTAAATACCACCAATAGTTAAAAAAATATATATTTTTGAGTCCAGCTTTCCCTGAACGCGCAATTGTCAGCTAAAGCAAAACAGTGAAGTATTGCAAAAAATGGGCTGTTCAGGAAGGGGGTGAATCTTTTGGACTAGAATTGAACTCCACATTCCCGGCTGCAAAACTGGGTTGGAGGATCACATGTCAAGGCCTGGCGAGCCGTATTCAGCCCGTGGGCCTTGTGTTTGATATCTGTGCTGTAGAGGGATGAATGATAATAGAAGGAAGACTGAAGCTGTTTCTGGTCCTGCCAGTACTGGATTGCACTTGTACTGGCTGGTGATCTGGAATCTTTATTTTCTATCACTCTATAATCAGTGTGTGAGGGCAAAGTGGGGGCAAGCTGCTAACTTCAGGTGTTGGTTACATTGTGTGATGCTTTGATTGGTCACAGGATTTTTTTGGTGATCAGCACTGTCCAATGGAAAATGCAGTGACAGTACTTTGCTTGTGCATGCTGGGGGGCATGTAAGAGCAAGAAAATGAAATGATGCTTTAAAATATCATCCAATCCTGTGACATCCACCTTCCATCCACTTATGTACAATAGGCAGACAGAAGGCAGTCAATGTACCCAAAAATCATAATTCTGATGATAATGTCATTCATAATGATGATGATGATGATGGTATCAATCTGACTGAATTGTTTAATCTGATCTACAGCATTATACATTGAATCAATGTGTTACATTTACAACATTCTCTTCCCCAGCATTGTCCCTCTTGTGTTCAGTTCAGGTTTGAAAAGTAAAATGTAGAGTTTTGGAGAAAACATACACAATAATATTCCAGCACTGGAGGTCAGTATGGCGAATATCTCCACAGCCACCATGTATTTCCCTCTGGTGCTCAGATAGGCCGGGATCATGGCAATCCAGACACTGCAGAACACCAGCATGCTGAAGGTGATGTACTTGGCCTCATTAAAACTGTCCGGTAATGTCCTCACCATGAAAGCCAGAACAAAACTCACAGCTGCCAGAAACCCCATATAACCCAACATAGAGTAGAAGCCGATAACTGACCCTTCATTACACTGAATGAGGATCTTCCCAGGATAGGAGTCCATGTCATACTCCTGAAATGGTGGAGAGATGGACAACCAGAGAATGCAATTCATAACCTGAATGGATGAGCAGAATAACATGACTGTATTGGGAAGTTTGACTCCCACCCATTTTCTACAAGAGCTTCCAGGTCTGGTGGCTTTAAAAGCAATGAAGACCATGATGGTTTTGGCGAGGATAGAAGATGTTGAGATGGTGAAGGGAATTCCAAAAGTGACTTGTTGCAGCATACAGGTAATATCCACAGGACGGCCAAGGAACAGGAATACAGAAAGGAAGCTCAGTATGAGGGAGAGGAGCAGAATGAAGCTGAGGTTCCGGTTATTGGCTCTGACTATGGGAGTGCTCCGAAACCAAACAAATAGTCCAAGTATAAGGAGAGATGTTGTAGCAAATATGACTGAAGTTATAGAAAAAAATAAAACTAGAATGTCCTCCTCGTATGATAAATAATCTATGACCTTGTCACTACAAATAGTTTTAGCTTTGTTAGGCCATTCATTTTCAGGACACTTCTTGCAGAGTTCACTGTCTGTAGAGGAAAAAGAAGTGAAAATAACATTAAGCATGGTGTAACAAGAATGCAACTATTTGACAGTTTTGGCCTCTTCTGTGTAATGATTTTCCTGACCATTACTTTTTAATAATTGCAAAACTGTTGGAGGCTTCCTCAGGCAGACAGTAAGAGGAAGCTGATTCTCATTGCTTGTTTAAGAAAGTCTCCAACACTTTCAGATGGGTCAGAGGTGGTAGAAAAGTGTTGCAATCTGTTCCAGAAAATGGCAAAAAGGCTTCATGAGTAATCATTAATTTCATACAATTTAGGGAGATGTTCAGCCTGCAGAGTGTAAAGTGTGTACAGAATCACTTGAAAGGACTTTATCCAATTCAGCCCCGGAAGGATTTGCGCCCTTAACCACTTAAGGACCCCCGCACGCACATATACGGCCACAGAATGGCACGTACAGGCACAAGGGCGTAAATTTACGTCCCCGCCTAAGTGCGGTTCGGGGGTCCCATCGGGACCCCCTCCGCGGCGTGCGGGGGTCCCCCTGGCTCCGGGAGCAATCCGGGACGAGCGGGCGGATGTCGGCGTTTACCCGCCCCCCCCGCGATCGCTCCCAGCCAATGCGCACGCTCCCAGTCTCCTGTCACTTCCTCCTCCTGTGTAAACACAGGAAGGGGGAAGTGATGTAATCTCCCATCGCAGCGGTATTTCCAACCGCTGCGATGGGAGAAACACCTAACAGTAAGTGTGCACCAACACTACACTGACACACACTCACATAGGCATACTTAACCCCTTGCGATCTGCCCCCCCCCCACCCCCCCTGTCACAGTGTCAGTGAATGCAGTGATCTAATCACTGCATTTAGTGTCAGGCGGCGTACACACGATCGGATATATCCGATGAAAATGGTCCGCGGACCATTTCCATCGGATATGTCCGATCGGGAGTTTGATCCGATGGCGTGTACACACCATCGGATCAAATTCCCCGCCGCCGGACGGCGCGGTGACGTAGTGGTGACGCGGCGGTGACGTTGACGCCGCCGCGTCACCGCCACGTCACCGCACCAGGAAGTAAAACACTTCCGCGCATGCGCCGAATCCATTCGGCAGCGGCGCGGCGGCGGTGGGGGCCGACATGTCTGCTGGTAAGTGTACTAACCAGCAGACATGTCGGGCGGACATATTCCCACCGGATAGATTTCAAAGCATGCTTTGAAATCTGTCGGGTGGAGAAATCTGTCCGCTAGCCCATACACACCTGCAGAGTGTAAAGTGTGTACAGAATCACTTGAAAGGACTTTATCCAATTCAGCCCCGGAAGGATTTGCGCCCTTAACCACTTAAGGACCCCCGCACGCACATATACGGCCACAGAATGGCACGTACAGGCACAAGGGCGTAAATTTACGTCCCCGCCTAAGTGCGGTTCGGGGGTCCCATCGGGACCCCCTCCGCGGCGTGCGGGGGTCCCCCTGGCTCCGGGAGCAATCCGGGACGAGCGGGCGGATGTCGGCGTTTACCCGCCCCCCCCGCGATCGCTCCCAGCCAATGCGCACGCTCCCAGTCTCCTGTCACTTCCTCCTCCTGTGTAAACACAGGAAGGGGGAAGTGATGTAATCTCCCATCGCAGCGGTATTTCCAACCGCTGCGATGGGAGAAACACCTAACAGTAAGTGTGCACCAACACTACACTGACACACACTCACATAGGCATACTTAACCCCTTGCGATCTGCCCCCCCCCACCCCCCCTGTCACAGTGTCAGTGAATGCAGTGATCTAATCACTGCATTTAGTGTCAGGCGGCGTAAACACGATCGGATATATCCGATGAAAATGGTCCGCGGACCATTTCCATCGGATATGTCCGATCGGGAGTTTGATCCGATGGCGTGTACACACCATCGGATCAAATTCCCCGCCGCCGGACGGCGCGGTGACGTAGTGGTGACGCGGCGGTGACGTTGACGCCGCCGCGTCACCGCCACGTCACCGCACCAGGAAGTAAAACACTTCCGCGCATGCGCCGAATCCATTCGGCAGCGGCGCGGCGGCGGTGGGGGCCGACATGTCTGCTGGTAAGTGTACTAACCAGCAGACATGTCGGGCGGACAGATTCCCACCGGATAGATTTCAAAGCATGCTTTGAAATCTGTCGGGTGGAGAAATCTGTCCGCTAGCCCATACACACGAGCAGAGATGTCTGCTGAAACGGTCCATCGGACCGTTTTCAGCGGACATATCCCCTCGTGTGTACGCGGCCTCAGTGTGACAGGCAGTGTAAAATCAGTTAGTGTTAGGTTCAGGATAGCCCCCCCACCCCCCCTAATAAAGTTTTAACCCCCTGATCACCGCCCTAGTTAACCCTTTCACTCCCTATTGCCAGCGTCACTAAGCGATCATTTTTCTGATCGCTGTATTAGTGTCGCTGATACCGCTAGGTAGCTATTTTTTTTTATCGCCAATTTTTTGTTTTACTAAAGACATGTGGCTAAATAAATGTTGACCTAAATGTTTGACTAAAATTTAGTTTATTTGATTTTTTTTTTAACAAAAAGTAAAAAATCGTGTTTTTTTTTTCAAAAATGTCGCTCTATTTTTGTATATAGCGCAAAAAATAAAAATCGCAGAGGTGATCAAATACCACCAAAAAAAAGCTCTATTTGTGGGAAGAAAAGGACGCAAATTTTGTTTGGGAGCCACGTCGCACGACCGCGCAATTGTCAGTTAAAGCGACACAGTGCCGAATCGCAAAAACCTTGGGTCATTTACCAGCGTATTGGTCCGGGTCTTAAGTGGTTAATGACCAGGCCATTTTTTCCGATACGGCACTGCATCGATTTACGATTTACCTGACAATTGCGCGGTTGCGCGACGCTTCACCCAAACAAAATTTACGTCCTTTTTTCCCACAAATAGAGCTTTCTTTTGGTGGTATTTGATCAACTCTACATTTTTTATTTTTGTGCTATAAATAAAGAATGACAATTTTGAAAAATGATCATTATTTTAGGCCAATTTATATTCTTCTACATATGTTTGTTTAAAAAAAATTGTCTAAAAACTATGGGATAGATTTATGGAGGTTTTTTTTTTTTTTTTATTGTTTTTACTGGTAATGGCGGCGATCTGCAATTTTTAGCGGGACTGCAACATTGCAACAGACAAATCTGTCTCCAAATGACACTTTTTGAAGACCAGTGACATTATTACATTGATCAGTGCTAAAGATATTCACCGATCAATGTAAAAATGACACTGGCAGGGAAGGGGTTAAAAGTAGGGGTTACTCAAGGGGTTAACCGTGTTTTCTTTCTTTTCTTGTGTTCTAACTGTAGGGGAGTGGACTGCCAGGGACATGACAGAGATCACTCTTCATGATCACTGGGAGCAGTAGATTTCTGTCATGTCTCCTATCAAAATGGGGATCTTCCCTGTTTACAAAGACAGATCCCCAATCTGCCTTTGTACTAGGCGAACGCAGGTCGCTGTCAGACATCGAGTCCGCCCGACCCGCGGGCACGCTCCTGCACAAGCCAATGTACAGCTACAAAGATTAGCACAGGAGAGCCAACCTGCAGCCGTATAATGACGCCGGCTGGTCGGCTAGTGGTAAATGTTTTTATTTTCTAATTTAATATCAGAATTCATACTTAAATTAACATAAATCTTACCAGAATGGTTTGATATTTCTCCTTCTGAACACGGAGCACAATTATAACAACATGGGTGATATCCTTCTCTTACAGATTTTCTGAACCCTGGAAGACATTCCTCGGAGCATTGACCTCTTGGGACCTGAGATAATATAGAGCTATATGATCTATTCAAGAGCAAAACTACAGATATAATGGTATAAGTAATCCAAGCTTCTCATGTATACAATGATGTAGAATGCATACGTTGGTAGAAACACATGGACCATTAACCACTTCCTTACTGGGCACATAAACCCCTTCCTGAGCAGGTGAAATTTCAGCTTGTGGCACTGCATCACTTTAACTGACAATTGCGCGGTCGTGCGACGTGGCTCCCAAACAAAATTGGCGTCCTTTTTTCCCCACAAATAGAGCTTTCTTTTGGTGGTATTTGATCGCCTCTGTGGTTTTTATTTTTTGCTCCATAAACAAAAATATAGCGACAATTTAAAAAAAAAAAACTATATTTTTTAATTGTTGCTGTAATAAATAGCCCAATTTAAAAAAAAAAAAAAAAAAATTCTCAGTCTAGGCGATACGTATTCTTCTACATATTTTTGGTAAAAAAAAAAAAAAATCGCAATAAGCGTCTGGTTTGCGCAAAAGTTATTGCGCTTACAAAATAGGGGACAGAATTATTATTATTTTTTATTATTTATTTTTTTTACTACTAATGGCGACGATCAGCATTTTTTTCGTGACTGCGACATTATGGCGGAGACATCGGACACTTTTGACACATTTTTGGCGCCATTCACATTTATACAGCGATCGGTGCTAAAAATATACACTAATTACTGTATAAATGTGACTGGGATTGAAGGGGTTAACACTAGGGGTTGAGGAAGGGGTTAATGTGTATCCTAAATGTGTTCTAACTGTGGGGGGAGGGGGGGGTGACTGGGGGAGGTGACCGATGCTGTGTCCCTATGTACAAGAGACACAGATCGCTCTCCTCTCTCCCCTGACATGACATGGATCTCTGTGTTTACACAGAGATCCATGTCTTGTCCCTGCAGCCGCCGATCCCGAGTGCATGGCGGACATCACGGCCGCCAGGCATGGGCATTGGCATGTCAGCGATGCTGCGGGCACGCGCGCGCCCCCCAGTGGCCTCTCTAAGAACAGGCCATAAAAACACGGCCTGTCAGAGATTCAGAACGTCCCTACAGCCGCATAAAGTCGTACGGCCGTAGGGAAGTGGTTAAAGAAAGGTGGCCCTTCATTAGTGTGCATACATCAGAATACGCTCTGATCCAGAAGACAGAAATAGACATCTAGGAGTACTAGCAGAATCCTTTCATTAGAAAGGTTACAGCAACAAAACTATCAGTACAAACATAAACACTGCCTTAGAAACCCAAAGAGAAAATCTCTTATACTTCAAGCGCGCATGCGCGAGCCGGCCGGCCCTTCATTTGCATGGGGTCACGGCTCATTTCAATGTAACACGCCCACGTCCTTCCCAATCTGTATTACTCCGCCATGCGCCGCTGAAATAACGTTACGCATGCGCAAATTTCTGCGTAAAACCGACGAGTATAGAGTGATTGCGCGGCTACATTGCGCAAAGGAGACAGGAACAACAAGCGCCCAGAGGCGATTTATTTCGCATGTGCTGCGCTATATAAGTTTTCATTCATTGAAGTCTAACGTAAAGGCGGTGCGCTACGCCGGTCCAATAATGCGCAGATGTACGTGAATCTGGCCCTTGGAGTCTACCATCATAAAAGACATGTGAAAGCATATATATATATATATATATATATATATATATATACCCTTTGAGATCCAGACCTTTGAGTAGGGAATCTGTGGAATTTCACTCAGGTATTTAATATACCACAATGGAGTATTGTTATGTAACAGCAGTTAATTTTAGACACGGTCAGGTACCAGATCCGTCTGTGCTGGAAAAGGAAGCCAGAGTGGCATGAAGAAACAAGGGAGCAACCCAGACCCCCCCGGAAATTTACAGAACACATGCGAGAGATGTGACTCAGGGACTTGACAGACCAGAGAGAGGTATCTATGGTTATCATATTTATCAAAATGGCAAAAGTGGGAGAGTTGTGCCTCCAGGTAATATAAACCAAAGTCAGAGATTGCCAATCCACCAAGAGACATTGGGTTTTTGAGGACCTTTCATGACAGCTTATATCTACTGGCACCCCAGATAAAGGACTGTAACAAAATATCCATAATTGTAAAGTATGTTAGTGGAATATCCACTGGAGAGTGCCAGAGGACATATAAGATTTTAGGCAGTAAGATATTTTTTTTCCAAGCTTATCCGACCCATAACTGCTAATGGCAATTTTGCCCATATCTGAGTTTTACATGTAAGCAATAATATTAGGGGCTCCACATTCGATAGATGAAGTCTTGTGAATGGGTGAATAGGGGCTCTGAGGAATAGTGTTTGGTGAACACTATGGTGTGGATATGTACGAGGCCATACCTGGGCACGCACAAGCAATCTACTTCCGGTTATCTGGTTTCCAAGCTGTCGGCGGTGGAATGCACGCCGGCTCTCCAGTACATGACCGTACCTCTCCACTATCCCATACAAGCCTACAGCCTCAGTGCTGGGATACGGGCACCTTTAAAAGAAAGGGGCCACTCGGCACTGTGATTTTCTTTTTGTATTTTAATAAATAGTTTTACACTATAGTAGCTCTTCTTTTCTCCCATGACATCCGCAATCATACCTGCTATTGACACCGGATTCTCCATGTGATCCAGCTGATCCACAAGCTCTATTGACCTTATTTTAACTAATAGGTCAACATCTTTTGGTAAGGAGCCATCTATTTCCACTTGAGGTGATCCTTTGGTGAAGGTGGAACATCCCCAATCAGCACCTTGAAGATTTACTTGAGCACAGAGCACTTTTACTTTTATTTTTATCTTGTATTTTTTATTTTCATTTTCTATACCTGGGATTCACCCACCACTTGCAATTGATTTTGCTTATGGACTTTAGTACAGACATTCAATTGTTTATTGTATTATTGCACAGACTCTATCACGGACATCTAATTGCTCACTGTATTATTGCACGGCACTTGTCCAATCATTGAGTTGCATGCGTACATGCACTGCATGTCATTTTTGCTTTAGCTTCAGCTAGTACAGATCCACACCATAGTGTTCACCAAACACTATTCCTCAGCGCCCCTATTCACCCATTCACAAGTTTAAATACAGTCATCTGCATTTACTAGGGAGCAGCTTTAAAATTATTTTTATATAATTATTTTTATATAATCTTATCACCCCCTTCCTATTTTTTGGCGCGAGATTTCCCTTTTATTTTTCAGATAGATGAAGTCTGATATGGTCCTAGAGACCTGGTTACCCAAATATTTAAAGGAACTGACTCTCGCTAAGGTCAGGGTTGCCTAATCCATTGATGGAGGGAAAACATCAGTTGGGGGGATTTGGGATTTACCCCAGTTGATTTTAAGACCTGAGAACCTAGAAAATTGTTTAATGATATGAAGTGCCGATGACAAACAGGGACCTTTTTCCACTTTTTCCACTAAGGAACCAGAACACAGACTTTAAATTCCAGGGTGGGACCTAAATGACATAATCTGGGGTTCAACTGGCATACAATAAGTAAAGCCATTCTACTCAATTGAAAGCTTTGGCAGCATCAAGTGTGACTACTACCAAGGAGCAAATTTGATTGTGAGAGACCTGAAGATTCATAAATAGACGTCTGGTGTTAAAGGCTGTGTTCTTGGCCTGCATAAACCCTGTCTGATCCTGATGAATTAAAGATACAATTACCTTGTTTAGACAAAGGGCTAGGATCTTGGCTAGTATTTTGATATCAGTTTGCAATAGGGAGATAGGCCTATATGACTCAGGTTGATGGGGGTCCTTTCCGGGCTTGGGTATTAGCACTATAAGAGCTTCATGTATGGAATCAGAAAGGGTAGAAACCTCATATATAGCATGATAAAGAGCCAATGATTTAGGTACTAATGTGTCAGAGAAGAGGGTATAGAACTCAATAGGCAAGCCATCTGATGCCCGGAGCCTAGGTCATGGCAAAGTGAGCCATAGCGAGATATATATCATCTACTGAAATAGGAGCCTCCAATAAAACTTCCTGTGCCTCTGTCAATTTAAATAAGGTAAGAGCATCCAAAGGTCACGTAGAGTTTGGGCAGGGTAATCGATTTTAAATGTACAAACGTCCCCAAAAAAATGGCAAACTCTCTTGTAATCATTTCTGGGTCTGTAATGAGGTGATCTTAATGCAATAACCACTGGGGGTCTGGAATCTATATGAGCCAGATGAGCTATCGATTTACCTGGGTGAGGTCCATGTTTAAAAATTCTTTGCTTATTGAAAAAGAATTTATGTCTAGACCACTCATATCATATCTGGTATGCAACTCTAATTTTGAGTTTCAGTCTAGTAAGATAATCTGCAGAGGGTACAGTTTCATATAGCTCCACCAAAGAGGTTACCTGAGCTACTGCTTGAACATAGGAACATTTAGAAGACTGCTTATATCTAGAGATATGCTCAGTTAGTAGTAGACGTGCATATTTTTTAAATGCTTCCCATACCGCCAGCGGGATTGTTAAGCAGTTAAAGAAAAGCTTCCATTCTGTATTCATTTTATCTGTATCCGGTAATATAGATAACCAGAATGGATTTAGCCTCCAACATGAGCAGAATCCAGCCTTCTGTAGTCTTGAGATTAACTAAGTAAGAGTAAGCCTTTCGACTGGGATAGAGATGTCTCCATGTATCTATAAGGGCAAAGTCCACCAATAGTCAACTAAATCCAGTCTTATGATATAGCTGCGGTGCTTGTGGCCCTAAGCCCATTTTATCCAGGCTAGGGTTGGCTATCATATTAAAATCACTCAATCACAAAGTCGTGACAGATGGGTGTTGGGACATAAAAGAAAAACCTTCACTTAAGATGGTAGAGTACAGCACATGGAGAGGATATAGGAGACATAGCCCCCCTCCTCTACCTCCCTCCCTTCTGGCCTGGGGAACACGTCTTTGAGTGATCCGTGGCCTTAAGTGGCCCCTGCTCCCTGCATGGACATAGGGGACACAGCACATGCTGCAGCCAACATGGCACCAGCTCCTTGTCCTGAGCCCTCTGCTGCAGAATCTTCTGTGCTGCATCCAGCACCTTTTAAGCTCCAACAAAAGGACCCTAAATCTTCAGCAAACATTGCACAGGCAGTGATGACTCTCCTGACCCACATTATAGCTGAGGACATGGATAGAGCTGTTCTTAAATGACTAGAGCACCTTCATAATGAGCTTCGGGTCCAGAGAATCAAACAGAGGAGCGTATCTTCTCTATAGAAGATGATACTGCAGCAGAGTCCGAGGATCTGAGGATCACACCCCAGGGCTTTACAAATGAATTCCCTCAGCCAACACACCCACTATGATAGCTCATTTGATCTCCTCGCTGCACCTCACCGATATCTGGCATACTTCTCATCCCACTGATCGAGAATACACCTTTTTTCCCCATCCGCACAACTCTTTTTCTCGTACTGACTACCTCTTTTGCTCATACAGCACTTTCCCTTTAGTGTCCTCGCCAACTATCGAGAACGTGGTCATCTCTAATCAGTCCAATTTCTGGTATCACATGCTCTTGTGGCATAGGCACTTGGCGTTTCCCCTCTTATCTGGCTAGCAATGATGACATTAAACATGTTCTTTGCTGTGCTTGGGCTGAATCTGCCAAAACCAATGGGGCCCATCTGACCACCCATAATTTGTTTTGGGAAGTGGTGAAAGTTTTTCTCAGAGGACGCATTATCTCTTACACATGCCAGCTCAAGAAAACAAACTTGCCTCTAATATCTGCAGACCATTGAGTCTCTACGATTGGCCCACTGTACCTTAACTTTAAACTGTACTACAGCCAATACACATACCTGGCAATCAGCTAAAAACACTTTTGACCATTATTCCGTGCAACAGTAGATCACAATTCTGGTGAAAGTCTCTCCTTCCCCCTCTCTCTCACTCTGCCTTTCCTCACAATCTCTCTCCATCTCCTTATATGAGTGTCTATGTCCCAGTCTGTGTGATGAGGAGTGATGAGGAGGGGGTAGCTAGTAGTAGTCAGTCACATTCAGCTGGACTTGTTCTGTAATCTAGAAGATATTTTGTAGTTCATCCACTTCTTCAGGTATAATGAGTGATGGGAACATACTGCTGCATTTATATGCACACAACCAGCACTGACACCTTCATCTAATCACCATAGAATGAGTCAGGGAAGAAGTTGGCCGTCTATGAACAGGATGGGGGGAGGGGGTTAGGTTTTATCTGGAGATGGATTTATGGTCAAAACTAGTTCTGGATCATCTTCCCCAGTATAACTCACCTTGTCTCCTTTCCATGATATTTGCTCTGGTTCTAGTGTAAGTTGCTGACCCTCTGAAAGGGACCCATCAAAGTGACCCACAATCATCCAATCAGTGATATTTCTATCTTTAATTCTTGTAATCCAATTTACAATGTCCAGTGGTCTAGGCAGTTCTCCTTTATCATTAAAAATCATGACCTCGCCATTCAGATCCGTGTACTGGACTTTTCTTACATAGCGGGACAGCTTAACAAAAGACAGAAAGGATTATAGGTAACAAGTATATAGAACTTTTATACATTTTTTGACTATAGATTGTTCATCTAGTTATATCTCAATCAGAGAACGTCATCAGGATGAGATGACCTGTTTACTGAGCATTTGTAATCAGATACATTTTATTGGGACTATTTATAACCAATTTGATTTGGGAAAGTGAACGTTCCAGAGATAAATCAATAATTCTCCCCCTTTATAATACACTGGCTCAGCCTCATCTTGGATATACAGTTCAGTTTTGGTCACCAATCATCAGGAAAGATGTCAATGAATTAGAAAGAGTTCAGCAAAGGGCAACAAAATGAACAAGGAGGACAGAGGATCTCAGCTATGAGGACTGGTAGATTACAGGTATTCACTCTGGAGAAGAGGCACTTAAAGCAGTTGTATTGTGTGCTTGGTCATTTTTACCTACAGGTCAGCCTATAGTGAGGTTGACCTGTAAGTAAAATTAATTTCTCTTAAACCCCCAGTGGTGTGTCTTGTTCTTATCAACAAGACATCCCCCCATGTTGAAGGCATGTGGCCTGGTATGGTTCAGGGGGAGATGTCTGCTCATCGCTCCCCTTTCCTGGCAAACTTCCTATTTCATGGGACATCCATGTCCATCAGATCATATAAGGATAGTATTATGCCACATTTATTAAATGCGGCAAAACTATTAATACTCAGACTATGGAAACAGACTAAACAACCAACTTTACTTGACTAGAAGAGAGAAGTTAATTTAATAATGGAGGCCAAAAGATGGGTACATACCGGTAATAATAGAAAGGACAAGATTAGAGGAATTTGGACTGAATGGGAACAACGACTGGTAGAGATTGAATAATACATAGAGCTGCAGGAATTGTAGGTAAAATGCCCATGGGGAGGGAAAAATGGGAGGCTTCCTTTCTTTTTTTCTCTCTCTCCCTTTACTTCCCTTCCCCCCCCCTATTACAACTGCTCTTGTTGCCTACCATAGCCCCCCTTCCCCACTTACACAGGTATGGGAGGTGATGGAGGAAGCACTTGTGGGTTCTTTTTTTGGGGGGGTTTGGTCTTGCTAAAAAAGGAGTTTGAAAGTGGAAATAGGAAAGGGAAGGTGGGAGGTGGGGAAATGGGAGGGATAGGTTATATAGAGGTAATATGGCTTTTTAGAAGCCTCATACATATTTTTTTTATTTTTTTTAGGGGGGAAATTCTTTTTTTCCTCTGGGGGGGAGTAACAGGGAACTCTAGGGGGAAGGGGGGAGAAGGGAATAGAGAGAACCTGGGGGTGTAGGATATTGATAAGGATGTATGTACCATTTCATTGTTTTGATATATGACATAATGTTAAATGGAAATGTTAAAAAAAAAACGAATAAACATTTTGATAAAAAAATAAAAAAATAAACATGAACCTAAACTGGGTGTAGTTTTTGTCTGGCCACCTTGGGGGTTATTTACTAAAGGCAAATCCACTTTGCACTACAAGTGCAAACTACAAGTGAAAGGTGAAATTGCAACTGCACTTGGAAGTACAGTTGCTGTAGACCCGAAGGGAAAATGCAAGGATAATAAAAAAAACAGCATTTTAGCTTGCACATGATTGGATATAAAAATCATCAGAGCTTCCCGTCACTTCAGATCTTCCCCTCAGATTTACATCGACTGAACTTCCAAGTGCATTTTCACTGCAATTTCATGTGCACTTTGCAATTGAAGTTTACACTTGTAGTGCAGAGTGGATTTGCCTTTTGTAAATAACCCCCATTGTGTTCCAGGACAGAACTGACCGAGTATAAAAAGATACAAGTAAAGTTTCATTGGATGCTCTCACCTTATACTTTAGTGTGTGTGGATTTATTTCAGATTTTTTGTTATTTATTTTAAATGAGAAATCCATGTCATGTAATGCTTGAGCCAAAATGTAGACTGCAATATACACTCTATAGGATGTTATCTCATCAGGATAATACAAATCAAGTGGACGTGTCTCCACACCGCAGTCCCTAAGAGGATAGCTAAGTGTGAGTGGAATAAGGAAATTTTTCATTTGGTTTTTTGAAAAGCATCCACATTGAGTTATGAGAATATCCTCCATCAGGGGGTCATTTGGGCGTCTGGATGGATAAATACTATAAAAATATTCCAGCAATCTCTTTATGTAGAGAAGGGGGAATGTAAACGCCAAGCTGCAGTTACTGAGAGGAAAAAACATTTCACTTATTGACCAATAATCTGGTATAATAAATGTTTTCTCTGTGTAATAAGGGGCATTAATCAACAAAAACTTGTAATAAGTCAGACTAGCTGAGCCACAAATAATAAGAACTTCCGTGGTTGAGCTCCGCAGCTCTGGAGGAATTTTATTATAATTCTTTATAGACACCAGAATCTTGAATTCAATACAAATTCCATGATTAGATAAATGTTTGCTGAGTTGTCGGATTTCCCTCTCTCCGTATTCATCATCAGATGTAAGGATCCCGACCCAGTTCCACTTCAACCTTTCCAGTAACTTTGCTATGGCCACATATTGCATCTCATCATCCGGAACTGTCCGGAAAAAGTTTGGATACATCTTTCTATCACTCAGCAACGTATCTCTGGCTCCATAACTAATCTAGAAAGGAAGAAAACAGTCGGTATAAATAATGTGGAACTCCTAATATCCAAATGGACTGAAGAGAACCTTAGAAAATGTTTTAATGGATTTTAGAGAGAAACAAACGTGTCATCTGAGCTGTCTATAATAGATGTATAAGCAGATTGTAGTGGTGCTTTTATTTCACCAGACCAACCAGTATAAACAGAATAACATGTAATTAACAATGTAACCAGCACAAATGCATGGGAATTATACATAGTAGATCAATAAATATGTTAAAGTGCATGATAAGGAAATGGCTGATCGGTCCTGCAAAGTTCCAATAATGATATTGTAAACAATGTAGCACATAGTAATAACTGTGATCAACAGTAAGCAATAATGGTATTAAAAATACATTTTAAATTGACCAAGAATGACCATGGCCAGGGATTATAGGTCATGTAAGCCATTGATATTGGTGACTTTGGTGGTTTCTAGCTTCCTGAAATATTACTTTTATAAATGATCATCTGGGGGCTGAATTGCCATAACTGCCAAAGATTGGACTGAACCATTGGCCCATCCCTACACAGCACTACCTTCTTTTTTTAGAACAACCTTATACTTTACCACAAAGATTATTTGTACCTATATGACCCACCTCACCATAAGACGAATATAGCTGCCCTAACGTTACGTAATGTAGGAAATTCTGCTTTTCTTACCTGGGTGTAACCGTATAGATTCAGCAGCTGGGCCATTTGGAGAGTGGTGTCAGAATTGAGATCTCCAATGAAACCAGCCAGGGCACCCCGCTCCATACAGGAATAATTTGGAGCTTCCTTTGTATGTCCAGACAATATTTGTATAACGTCTTTTATAGCTTTATTCACATGTCCACAAGAATCATACACATGGTATCCCAGAGTTATGTTGGGCAGAATATCTGGACTGCGGTTTATCTCATCAATAGCAAATATAAAAGCCAGGAGATGTCTGTATTCTCTTTTGTAAACCCTGCAGGACATGGAGAGTTTCTAATTGGTCTACAGGACAAGGATTCAAGCAGAAATTCTGTATAACACATTTGAACTACAGATCTATGGTGGGATTGGTGTCCATGTGTATTGCTGCATGAAACATATAATGAAATTCAATCATTCCTGAATTTATATGAGTTATAGCCGTGGTTGGAAATTTACGAGGCATGCATTTTAAGGCACCACAATAACATTATATAGTATTTTTGTGAGGGGGGTCTCTTTTATGGAGCCCCAGATAGCAGTAAGAACCTGACAGGGATTTATTTTTCCTTCTTAACTCTATTCAAAAGTGAAAAAAAAAAATATGGAGTCATTAAGGGCCAAACTCATTCAAGGTCCTATTCACACTTGTGTATTGTGGTATATCTTATCACTAGGGTTGTCCCGATACCACTTTTTTGTACAAGTACCGATACTTTTTTTCAAGTACTCGCCGATACCGAATACCAATACTTTTTTAATGTAATGTGACAGTATTTTTTTGGGGGGAGGGGTGGATTGTCAGTGTGTTTTTTCTTTTTTTACATTTTATTTTTGTTTATTTAAAATATATATATATTTATTGCAATTTTTTTTAATCAGTTCTGTTAGGGGTCTTTGGAGAGATATCGGGGGTCTTAACTGACCTCTGACATCTCCCCTTTAAATTAGAGAAAGGGACTATGGACACAGATTCCCCAGTCCCTTTCTCTGCAGCCTCAGCTGGAATGAATAGAGAGAAGCTTCTCTCCATTCATAAACTGCAGCATCATAAATGCAGGTTACAATGCTCAGTTATGTGAATGGACAGAAGTCAGTGATCACTGACTCTGTCCATTCGGAAAAGGTAGGAGTCGGGTTTAGCGGCTCCTACCTCCGCTCTCCAACCTGACAGATTGAGGGGGAGAGCGGCACAGGCGGACGGAAGACGGCATGGAGGGGGAGAGCTGCATGGATGGATGGGGGAGAGCGGCACGAATGAACGGGGCAGAGCAGCACGGGTGGACGGGGGAGAGCGACACAGATGGACGGGGGAGAGTGGCATGGATGGACGGGGGAGATCGGCATGGATGGATGGTGGGAGAGAGGCACGAATGGACGGGGGAGAGGGGCACGGATGGAGGGGGGAAGGCGGCACAGATGGACGGGAGGAGATCAGCACAGACCGAAGGGGGAGAGCGGCACGGGTGGACGGGGGAGAGCGGCACGGATGGAAGGGGAGAGCGACACAGATGGATGGGGTGAGAGCTGCACGGATGGATGGGGGAGAGCGACACAGACGGGAGAAAAGACAGCACAGTGGGAGAAGACTTGCAACTCCCCTGCCTGCCCAGGTATCGGGTGAGGCATCGGAGCATTTCCCCCGAGTACAAGTACTCGGGGAAATGCTCGGTATCGGTACCGATACCGATACTAGTATCGGTATCGGGACATCCCTACTTATCACATAACAATGCATGGCAAAGCACCTTCTCTATGGGAAGTGCAATGCAGTGTCATTCATTGTGAATTGCCCCCCAATGCTATGTAACTCTAAGCTGTGCTGCCTTATTAAAAAAAGGGGTCCTGACTGGTGCGTGACATTGCTAGTTTATGCTTCTTCGGCAATGTGGATGGCTGGGGTAGTGGGTCTCTTAACCCACCTCCTCTGATATTTGCATTTGATATACAATGCTCTCCTCCATACCCTCTTCCTTCCCCCACCTTTTTTTCAGTTCTTCTCTCTCTCTCCTTTTCTCTCTTTCCTCTTCCTTCCTTTTTTTCTCTCAATGATGGGAGATTATGGGGGGATGGGTTGGCTTTTGGCTCACCCTTTCACCCATTCTCTCCACGACAGTTGGTTCCTAGTGACAGATATAGGAGCTAAATTATTTTTACATCAAGCCTTGGTTAGCTACTCATTATGGAAGGGCCTGAAAGATCTTGAACACGCACACGCTGCTATGACCCTTCTTTGACACTTTGAGATACATCTCCCTTATGATGGGAGTAGGAAGTGGTGATGTTTAAAAGGTAAACTGTCTATGTCATTTGCCCTGTACAATGCATATACCATGTATGATTGTATTTCATGTGAAAAGGGAGCTTCATAGCCCCCCTTTTTTTCTGGTTCCCAATTACATTTGTCGATGTTACTGTGTTATCTGTGAGAATATTCCTTCTCCTTTTTTTTTCTCTTAATAAAATCTTCATGGATACCGCTCTCCATTGTGTTACATTGACAGCTATTCATAATGAATGAATGTGACCATTAACACCCGGCAATGGAACACCTACATGTGAATGGGACATACGTGGATTTCATGAACACATTGAAGGATATACTTTGATTTTATATAAATGCCGTGTAACAGACTGAATGAGTCCTGCACATTATCACACATCTCTCCTAAAGACACAGCTCTGTAGATCAGATTGGAAGATTTACACTTCATATTTCACTTACGCTGAACACATGAGATTATAAATAAGACTTCCCTTCTGCCTCCACTGTGTCACTACAGAATGTACAGAGAATATCCCTCCTATAATAATGTCTCCATCCTGAGAATACTTGTACTCAAATGTATAATCCCTCATAGTCATATCACAGCGGAGAGCAGAGTTCTTGGTGTCAGATGTGCAGGGGGTCACACACAAAGACAACAACCACAATATTCTATGTGGATATCTGAAGACAACATGGCCGAGTCTCTGATAGACTCCAATGACTTCTTCCTCTTCTCCCGACCTCATCATCACTGACAGCAGCCCAGGATCCTGACACTGATTTCATGGCTCAGCTGAAGACTGTGAGAGTGTCAGGTTTATAAAGAAAAATTCTGTTATTTATTACTATAGACTGGAATATGAATCTGCTTATAGAGTAGGAAAAAAAGGCCAAACCTAAAATACACAGAAGCCATCTTTGTCAGCACTGTAGATAGTGAAGCTTATAGTTACATAGTTAGTCAGGTTGAAAAAAGACACAAGTCCATCCAGTTCAACCACAAAAAAAATAAAAATATATCATTAAGACATATTGTACATGAAACTGTAAAAATTTGAAGTTTGATGACCAAGAATTCTGTCTGTATTATTAATATTCATGTTCATATTATTATTCATATTATTATTATTATTCTGTATAAATACAGGTGTAGGGATAAGGTTCAGCAGTTACCATCAATTTGTGGTTAATTCCTGGGATTCATAAAGCTTGTGAATCACAAACTTTTGGATGAAAAGTTTGCAGGTTGACCACCAACATCCTATAATGCAGTACACAAGGAATGGATGAAGGAATGGATGACCGATCTTATCGATGGATGGGTGGGGTCACAGCCAGAGGTGTATTTAGGTTTTGTGCTGCCCTAGGCCTGGTGAACTTCGCGCACCCCCTACTTTATATATGACGCACCCCTTCTTTTTTAAGATCCGTCCTGTCATTTTCATGGGATGAGGACAGAGGGACGCGGTGGGATGAGGACAGGGGGACGCAGTGGGATGAGGACAGGGGGACGCAGTGGGATGAGGACAGGGGGACAGGGTGGGATGAGGACAGGGGGACAGGGTGGGATGAGTACCGGGGGACATGGTGGGATGAGCACAGGGGGACAGGGTGGGATGAGCACAGGGGGACAGGGTGGGATGAGCACAGGGGGACAGGGTGGGATGAGGACAGGGTGGGATGAGCACAGGGGGACAGGGTGGGATGAGCACAGGGGGACAGTGTGAGATGAGCACAGGGGGACAGGGTGGAATGAGCACAGGGGGACAGGGTGTGATAAGCACAGGGGGACAGGGGGACAGGGTGGGATGAGCACAGGGGGACAGGGTGGGATGAGGACAGGGGGACAGGGTGGGATGAGAACAGGGGGACAGGGTGGGATGAGCACAAGGGGACAGGGTTGGATGAGCACAGGGGGACAGGGTGGGATGAGAACAGGGGGACAGGGTGGGATGAGCACAGGGAGACAGGGTGGGATGAGCACAGGGAGACAGGGTGGGATGAGCACAGGGAGACAGGGTGGGATGAGCACAGGGGGACAGGGTGGGATGAGCACAGGGGGACAGGGTGGGATGAGCACAGGGGGGCAGGGTGGAATGAGCACAGGGGGACAGGGTGGGATAAGCACAGGGGAACAGAGGGACAGTGTGGGATGAGCACAGGGGGACAGGGTGGGATGAGGACAGGGGGACAGGATGGGATGAGGACAGGGTGGGATGAGGACAGGAGGACAGGGTGGAATGAGCACAGGGGGACAGGGTGGGATGAGCACCGGGTGAGCTGAGGACAAGGGGACAGGGTGGGCTGAGGACAGGGGGACAGGGTGGGATGAGAACAGGGGGACAGGGTGGGATGAGCACAGGGGGACAGGGTGGGATGAGCACAGGGGGACAGGGTGGAATGAGCACAGGGGGACAGGGGGACAGGGTGGGATGAGGACAGGGTGGTATGAGGACAGAGGGGCAGCCGCAAAGCATCTTTTAATCTGGGGGAGAGGGTGGTATGGGGGATATGTGCTGGGGAGTGATTTGAGAGGTAAGAATAGATGTGCTAGTGGGGGGGGGGGAAATCAGACCCCCCATTAGCACATATCATATCCTTCCCTCCTGGTTACTGTGTCCTCTCTCTCTCACTGAAGTTGTCCCACATACCGTAACCAGCAGCACGGCTCTCTCGGTTGTGTCTCTCCTCGGATCCTCCTCCTGGCTGTGTACACAGGAACATTGAGCCAAGAGGGGGGGGGAGATGAAGAGTGTGTATTGCAGTTAGTGGAGAGAGAGGGACGGCTCACGGCTGCACTGTAAGGCCGAATGGCGCTGCGGGACCCCGGGCGGCAGATGTCCCGGGTGACTGCACCACTTAGCGGGGGGCGGCAAAAAGGCGCCCCCCTCAGAAACTCCCCTCCTCCCACACGGAGAGACGCACAGCTGAATCCTGGAGTTCAGATTCGGCATGGGAGGAGGGGAGTTCGCGCAGGGGGGTGCGCTTTCTCGCCGCGCCCCGCAAATTGCCACCCTAGGCCTGGGCCTTGTCAGCCTAGGCTATAATACATCTCTCGTCACAGCAGCTTTATTATCAGTGTTGTTAGGGACAGCTGACGCTTCTGTTCAGAGAGAGATTATTATTATTATTATTGTTTTATTTATTTTTTAATTGGTATATGTCCCCCATGGCAGTGCATAATTTCGAATATTAGCCTGTTACTGCCAGTCTGCTCTTTAAGCTGCCTTTTGTTTGAAGACTGCCACTGGATTGTTTGAAAGACTAAGTGCAAGAACAGTGTGCACCTAAACCACCACCCATCCTTCACCAACCCCCTATCCCAACTGATAAGATAAAAGTTAGGCATACATCAGTTAGGCCTATTATCCCCAATTAAAACTATCTTGCTGCTGGAAAGTTTTCCACTGTTCAGTATCCTAATGAGAATTTGACAATTTGAAATCAGGATAAAAAAGCTTTCTGTGGTGAGCCAAGGTCTCTATATTGATGTCTGACTTTTTATGACTTCTACTTTGACAATAAATCTGTGATCCAGCAGAAGGTATTGTAGACCTGTTTTTGTATTTGATATCACATTGTGTAGTGGGACAAGGCAAGGTCTACAAGCTGACATTTTCTGATGCAGCGGTCAAAAGATGCACCAATGACAGAATAAAATAGCTCTCCCTACACAGAATTGTCAGATGTCCCTAACAATTCCGACACACACTGACAATATGGCTGCTGTAAGGCCACCCTTATATAAGAAGAGGTTTGGGTTATCCATTTCTTTACATTATTGGCTCCTGTGGCTAGAGGCAATAAGTATGCACTGCATTATAGGTTGCCCCTTATTTCTGTTGGTGAATCTGCAAACTTATGAGCCAAATGTCTAAAATGTGCAAATTTTGTGAATGCCAGGGAATTGCTGAGAATTCATTTTAGTGGTGAAGTCGAACTTCACCCCTAACAATTTTTTTAAATATTTTGAAACATGTCAGCATGCTTCAGTTACAGTACATGTCTAAATACTGAGAGACAAAATAATTGAAATGGGTCAATAAACACAGTGGGTGGTGGATGAGGGGCGTGGCTTGGAGTAGGGTACACATGTGCTGAGCTCTGCTTCCAGTCTGTCCTATTCCTGAGATCCTGAGTGCCCACTTTTGGTATTTTTATCTTTATTTAGTGTACTGTCAACCCTTCTCCACATGTCCCCATCCCATCAATCCACTACTCCTATGCTTTCTCTGGACAAATATCGGAGGCAAAAGCACAATCACTCGAAGGAAGATGGTGCCACTGCTGCACTAGCTGCGGATCCTGCCATGGCTGACATCGCTAAAGTGCTGAAGGCTATTTCCACCTGCCAAGCAACTCTGACGACTTAGATAGAGGAGGTGAAAGTGGACATATCCCTCATAAGACATGATATGCACAAACCGTGAGATCATATCACAGAGATGGAGGCCAGGATCACGTGAAATGAGGACACCCCCAGAAGCACACCTCATAACCCATGCAGCATCAGATCCAGCAATTCACCCAGAAACCAGTTGACCTGGAGAATCTAGCCTGGTGCTTGATTTGCTTTTTGCTTTATCGGCCTCCCTGAGGGATTCAAAATCCCCCGCCCTGCTACCTTTCTGGAGAATCTGCTGATCACTACATTTGGTAGGGCGGTCTTGATCTTGCTTAACCCATGGCCCCCATAAAGTTTCTCACATGGAATGTTTGTGGAATCTGTGATAAGCTTAAATGCTCTGCTGTCTTTAATTACCTTAAATTACACTGTGATCCTAGTTGAGACATACATTACTGGGAAACTTCAAATTGCTATTATACTCCCCTGGATAGGTTGGGATTGCCATGCCACGCACACCCCTTAGTCCCAGGGAGTTTCTGTTCTGATTGCCAAATCAGTCCAATTTGAGATTCTATCAGTAATATTGGACCCTCAGAGCAGATTATTTTTTTTTGTATGGGAGGCCTTATCTAATTTTAGCTGGTTACATTCCTCCCCCCTACAGTTCTTAGTGATGCTTTTCTATTTATGGCCCAATTTCCAGCAATGCCAGCTATTTGGTTGGGAAATTTTGATATGGTTCCCAATCCAGCACTAGATTGCCTGCACTCATTCTCTGCTATTGCATCACCGACTCAATTAAGTTGTTTATTTGTGGACTTTGCTTTGAATCACACTTTGTGTTATAAATATATATTCAATCCCCCATATTCAATCACTGGCTAAATCCTGCCACCTTAACCTCCACAATATCTCCAGAATCCGACCCTTCCTGACTAATGACACCACAAAGCAACTTATTCACTCCTTGATTATATCCCGAATTTGACTACTGAAACTCTCTCCTTAATGATATACCCTTAAGCATGCTATCACCCCTTCAGTCTATTATGAATTCTGCTGCTAGACTAATCTAACTAACCGATTCGTGATTGCTGCTCCTCTCTGCCAATCCCTTAACTGGCTTCCCCTACCCCACCGTTTAAAATTCAAAATGCTAACCATAACATACAAGGCCATTCACAACATTGCCCCCATCTATATCACCAACCTCATATGCAGATATCACCCAAATGGTCTCCTCCGCTCCTCCCAGGACCTCCTGCTCGCTCCCTCCCTTGTTATCTCCTCCCATGCTCGCCTTTGGGACTTCTTCGGAGCCTCTCCCATCCTCTGAAACTCTCTGCCCCAGTATGTCCAATCAGCCCCTACCCTGCCCACCTTTAGTAGATCCATGAAAACTCATTTATTCAGAGAAGCCTATCCCACACCTAACTTAAAACTATCCCCGAGCCACCCTCATCAAATTCTCTGCACCTATTACCTTTTGTACCACCACCCCCTCCCTAGAATGTAAGCTCTACAAGCAAGGCCCTCCTGTACCTTTTTGTATTGAATTGTACTGTAATTGTGTTGTCCCCCTATACTTTGTAAAGCGCTGCATAAACTGTTGGCACTATTTAAATCGTATATAATAATAATACCCGACCACTCAAGCATTTTTTTTTTCTCAGCAATGCATTCAACCATGTCCCATATAGATTTTATAGTGGTGTCCACTACCCTGCTACCTCTGATGGAGGAAGTAAGATTCCACCCTGGAATACTTTTGGACCACGGACCCCTACTGGGTAACTATCCACCTTGCTCCTCAGGTTATGCCTCATCCTTATTGATTACACTCTTAGCTGACTTCCCTGGCGGATCAAGAGGACATTCAGCAAGAATGCAATTTTACCACTTCATAACTCTAACCGCGATACAGCCTAGGTGGAGTTGGTATGGGGAATTGGTATGGGAGGCTTTCAAATTACATGTCCACTCTCTATTATCTAGGTGCATAAACCAGCTGAAAGCCTCCTCAGAAATTATTCTACAACAAGTCACCAACTGGCTGACGTTCCTCGCTGATACTTTTTGCTGATACTTTTGCGGTAAATTTTTCTCCCGACAACACCATTGCGTTGAAATCACAAACTCGCCTTGTTAACCAACTGCACTATCAAAAAGCTAAACAAAAGCTTTTCTTTCGTAGGCAATGGATTTTTAATCAGGATTAGCGGGCTGGTAAATTGCTGGATTCATTGGCACACCAAGACTGTAGGTTGTTATTTTGTTGGACATGCAGGGTACCCAAATTACTGGTCCAGCGCTGATTGCTGCAGAATTTTGTTTATATTGTAAATTCTTATGCTCCTCACAAGTGACCGGTACTACTTTGGACACTCTAGCCTTGAGTCCCCCTCTCCACGGATTAAATTGCCACTGCAACTGCCACCCTTGCCCCTGCTAAAGCCTCTAAAGGAGACAGCCTTCCCCTTGACTTCTATGCTGCCTATTCGGAGGTATTAGTCCCCGAATTGTTTTCCCTGTACAAATATATCTTTGAGGCAGCTGTCCTACCAAACTTCATGAGGGAGGCCTTGAATATTGTGATCCCTAAACTGGGTAAGGACCCCACTAACCCGAATCATATCGCCCAATTTCTCTACTACATGTGAACAATCCTAGCAAAGGTTCTGCCCATATCCCTGTAACAAAAAGCAAGATACTCTAATGGCTTATACGCAGCTTACAAGTAATGAAAAAGATTTGTTTTATAAAAATATCATTTTTATTTTCAATGGGTAAAATTGCATCAGCAGAAGAAGTTTCATTCTGATCCACCTTCCATGTTTGACAGCCTGCCAGACTTCTAATGTCTAATGTAAACACAGGTCAGGTACACAGGAAGTAGGTAGAGAAGAGAGCTGAGCCCTGATTAATGGCTACATTTCTTCTATTAGGGATTTAAGAATGAATTGCTCCATGATGCTATGTTATATTGGGACAAAATCACCCCACCCACCCCAAAGCACCCCCCATGTTGAGGGAATGTGGTTTAGTATGGTTCAGGGTGTGTGGCACTAGCTTGTCCCCCTCTTTCCTGACCTGCTGGGCTGTATGCTCAGATAAGGGCATGGTATGTTTTTTGGGGGACCCCATGCTATTATTGTTTTTTTGGCATTTTGTTGTTTACATTTCAGCTGTCATTGGGGAAACCGGCTGACTGCTGATGAGTCATTGGTTGTTAAAGATGTGGTGTCCGGCTTACTGGCCCACTGCTTAACAACCAGCTATTCGTCACACAGTATACAAATTGGTCTATCATTTTTCAACTTACGACTTGTATGAAAATTTGGAATTCATTACAAAATGAATAAACAAAATTAAATGTAATGAATTTAAACAACAGAATCTCTGAAAACCCAAAAGCTTGTCCGAATTTGTATTCGGACCAAAATGAAATGCACACGTCTAATGAGCACTGCTTGGTTTCCTCCAGACATAACATTTAGAATTGAGGCCAAACACTTTTGGTTTCATCAGATGAGAGAATCTCGGGCCTCACAGTCTGAGAGTTCTTCAGGCGATTCTTTTGTGAACTCCAAGAGAACCTTTATGTGTTTTGCACTGAGAAGAGTCTTCCATGTAGACACCAGACATGTGCAATTCATTTATTTACCAATCAAAATTCAGACAACATTTTCGTTTTTTTTTTTTTAACATTCAAAGTTTATTGAGAAAAAGGTGAGATGACAGAGTACATATAAGAGCAATCATAGCATGGAATGAAGTTTCAATACTACATAACAAATTATCGTGCGTCACAACCAAAGTAGCAATCATGAGAACCAAGGGCCACACATGTGTAATAGAAAAAAATGAATAAAGGGAGCTCGGAAACATTTAAAGAAAACAACCTCCAAACCATTTGGCTCACAGAAAAAAAAGGAAAACCCAATTGAGTTGGACTTGTGTCATGTATGTAGCTTGTATAATGTTGACATGACATGTCATTTAAGAGTATAGGAGAAGGTCAGAGGGGTAGAAGAGTAGAGAGAGATCTAGGGCAAAGGAAAAGCAAGATTAAGACGAGAGTGAAAGATAGGAAAAAAAAAAGCATTCATATGTGGATCGATTCTGGGGTCAGAGTTCAATATCCCGTGTGGAGGCCACGGGCAATACAGTGCAGAAGCAGGACAGGCGAGCATATTAGCGCATTACAGAATATTCCAATAAAAGCTATATTTTAAGTGGTAATTGCAGTAACCGAGCAATGTGAGCCCGACTCTTCAGAGAAAACACTAGAGTACCTGAATTTGATCCCGGGACGCCAAGTTTCATGAAAGCCTTCATTCGATTCTTTAAATTGGGCCAGTGTGTCTTCCATTTCATAAATCTCCACAATTCTATGCAACCAATCCGCCACGGAGGAGGTTCTAGTTGTATTCCACAAAACTGGGATCAGCGACTTGGCTGCGTTAAGCAAATGTTTCGTAAGTGAATTCTTATATGTTTTAAGGGACCAGTCAGAGATGTGCAGGAGACAGCAAGCAGCATTGAGTGACAACGTGGTCTCAGTAATTTTGTGAATCAAATCTGTGACTTTCGCCAAGAACGTCTGTATCAGAGGGCAACTCCACCAAATGTGGAACAAAGAGCCTTTTTCACTATTGCACCTCCAACATATATCACTCTGTGAGGAGTTCCATCTATGTAGCTTGGTAGGTGTTAAGTACCAGTGTGTCATCAATTTGCACGCTGTCTCCTGTACCTTCGTGCTAATCGAGCACTTATGTGTTAGAATACAGACTTTCCTCCACTGTTCTGGCGTTATGGTTACCTGTAATTCTGTCTCCCAAGTCCTCCTGAGTCGGTCCTCCGGGACGCTCCCCGCCCTCTGCAGCCAAGAATATGCCACCGACGTTGCTCTGGGAAAACGCTCACCTGTGTAACACACCGACTCAAATTCTGTTAGGGGCCTGCTAAATGTATCAGGTTTGCCTTTGCTATTGAGATAACTACGGAGTTGAAGGTAGGCCCAGAAGGGGAGCCCAGGTAGGCCACTGTCTGTTCTCAACGTGTTCCAGTCTTATATAGTATCCCGTGCATAGCAGTCCCCTGAAAGCAAGTGGTTACTGCCTTCAGAAGAACGGAATTGGGGGTTGCCCATCCCCGGGATGAAACCAGGGTTGTCTTTGATTGGAGTTAGAGGGCCTATGTCAGTCAGGAGGGTTGCCTTCTTGGCCAGCTCGTGGACAAGTTTCAGGGTTGGACCTGTGATAGGGTGGTTTTTAGTATCTTTAGGTAAGCTCGACCAATCTATCCAGGGGGATAATTTTAAAGGTATAGAGTTCAGCTTAGACTCCAGACCAATCCAGTCTTTAAAGTCCTGATGGCAGTGCCAATCAATGACCCTTGTCAGATGGGCCGCCAAATAATAGTTTCTGAAGTTAGGTAGTCCTAGCCCTCCCTGTTCTTTTAAGTTAGTTAGCAGGTCGTATTTTATCCTAGGTTTCCTATGGGCCCATAGGAATTTACGAAGAATCTTACGCAGAGCAGTAGAAAAAGTTGGGTGGTAAGTGAATTGGTAAGGCACGTATTAAATAGAGGTATCTCGGGAGAATAGTCATTTTGATAATCACAGCACGTCCGAACCATGTGAAAAAGCCTTTGTGCCAGTTTTCAAGATCTATCTTGATGGCTCCACCTAGAGGGGTGACATTTTTGGTGTAAATTGAGGACAGTCGTGGTGTCAGACTAATTCCTGAATATTTCAGGCTTTTGGAGGTCCACCGAAAGGTGGAAGCCACCTTGGCGAACGACAGATCTCGTTCCGAAAGATTGATATTCATAGCCTCCGATTTTGTGAAATTTATTTTAAAATTGGAAATATAGCCGAACTGTGTGAAGTGTTTTATTAGGTTGGGGATAGTAGTATGAGGGTTAGTGAGAAAGAATAATAAATCATCCGCAAAAGCGGCAACCTTATACTCCCTGTTCCCAACTGTGAAACCATTCACCGACTCCTCCATATTTATGGTTCTAATAAAGGGCTCTAACGTGAGAATAAACAATAATGGCGAGAGCGGGCAGCCCTGTCTCGTGCCGTTTGAGATATAGACCTTCTCCGAGAGAGTACCATTAATTTTCAGTCTGGCCGTAGGGTTTTGATATAGTGATGCTATCCAGGTCAGCATCTTGGACCCCACACCTACATGTTCACAAGTCGCCAGCATGTAGTCCTAGGCAACGCGATCGAAGGCCTTCTCTGCGTCCGTGGACAGGAGAAGGCCCCCCAAAATCTAATGGGACCGCCGCGTGTATTAGAATCAGGGCTTTAAAGATGTTGTCCCTTGCTTCCTTGCCCGGCATAAAACCTACCTGCTCCGGGCCAATCAACTTCTGAAGAAGTGGTGTTAGCCTTGTAGCGATTATTTTGGAAACAAATTTACATCTAGATTAAGCAGGGATATCGGCCTGTAACTGGTACATTCCGAGGGGTCCTTGTCAGGTTTGGTGATTACTGTTATGAAGGCTGAGAGCCAGTCGGGTGTCACCTCTCTGGGAGTGGCCAAGGAGTTTAGAGCCGTCGCCAGAGGGTCTGAAATGAGGTCAACCAGGGACTTATAATAGATAGCTGTGAAGCCATCAGGGCCTAGACTCTTGCCCAGCTTTAAATGTTTAATGACCTCTCGGATCTCCGCAGGAGATATCGGTCCCTCTAGCGTGTCAGTCTCATGGCTGTCGAGTGTAGGTAGGCCGCTCTTAGTCAAAAAGTCTATTATTACTCGGCCTATCTTCCGACAGGCCCGGGGGTCTGTATTGTCGCGGTAGATTGTATAGGCCGGTATAGTAGGAGTGAAAATGTTGTGCAATTTCCTCAGTGGACACATCCAATTTACCTCCTGGACCTCTAATCTCCATGACCGTGTTGCTGTGGATATGTTCTCTCAGTGCCTTAGCTAGGTATTTTCCCGTTTTGTTACCTGATTCATAGTAAATTTTCTTTTTGAAAAACAAAAAGCGTTTGGCCCTGAATGAATGAATGAATGAATGAATGAATGAAGAACTTGTATAGCGCAGCACATGCGAAATAAATCGCCTCTGGGCGCTTGTTGTTCCTTTCTCTTTTGAGATCAAAAGAGATGAGTCTTAATCTTTCTCCTGAAGACCAAGTAGTTCTCCTCCAGTCGAATGCTGGCTGGTAAGGCGTTCCATAGTCTGGGACCTTGGACAGCGAATCTCCTGTCCAAGATTATCAAAAATCTGTTGCAGGGCTTTCCTAGCTCCTAAGAGTTCGGAGGCTGTGTCGAGAGAGAGATAATGTTTATGAAGTGTGTACAGCTTGCGGATCCTGTCAGAGAGTTCCCTAATCTCCTCTTCCTTAGCCCTTTTACGCCTTGCTCCCATTTTGATCAATTCTACCCTAATGGTGCATTTATGCACCTCCCATATTTTGAGGGGGTCCATATTTGGTGTAATGTTACTCTCAAAAAATGTCTTGACAGATAACCTTATATCTTCCAGCAACAGCGGGTCAGTGAGCAGTGAGGAGTTCAATTTCCATGTCTGCGACCGTGCCTGTTTCCGAAAAAGATCTAGGGTCAAGGCAATAGGGGCATGGTCTGAGATTAAACCTATACCAATTCTCGCGTCTGACAACAGCAGCAGATCTTTCTGTGTGATGAATAGATAGTCTATGCGCGTGTATTATTTGTGCGGGAACGAGAAAAACGTGAAGTCACGTCCTTCAGGGTTCAAGAACCTCCATGCATCAACCAATTGCATAGAATGCAAAAGTGCTTTGATCTGCCGGAGAGTCCTGTATTTAACGCCTGATTTGCCATTGGATGTGTCCACTATCGGGTTTAGGGGAATGTTGAAATCTTCACCCAGCACTACACAACCCACCGCGAAACATTGCAGATGATGGATTAGTTGTCTACAAAATGTCAGATGAGCCCTATTTGGAAAGTAGACATTCACCAGTGTGAGAGGGATACCTCCATACGTCCCCTTGAGGAACAGGAATCTACCCTCAGGGTCCACCTGTTGGTCTGTAAGTTGAAAGGGGGCATCTTTGTGAATTAGGATTGTGACACCCTTGGATTTAGCCTGATCATTTGTGGCGTGGAACGCCCTAGAGAATGTTGAGTCGGTGAGTCTAGGCACATGGTGTGTTTTGAAATGCGTTTCCTGAAGCAATACAAAATGGGGTTTACCTTTTTTGACTTCCCTGAGCAACGCCGATCGCTTTTCCGGAGTGTTCAAGCCCCGGACATTATGTGAGATTACCACCGGAGGGCTGCCAAGTGAAGAGTACACCATGGAACTGACCCAGGAATGGACACCCACCTGTCTGGACCTGAAATTGAATGTAAAAAAAAAAATGGGGGAGAAAGAAAAGAAAAAAAAAATCTGGGTTATGGCAAATAACACTATTCAACGAATCCACATATGAGATAGGAAAAGTGAAAAGGAAGAATAAGATAAATGAGAAGAACAATTGGAGAGTTTAGTAATTACCTCACGATAGAGCCCTATCTATTGAGGCTTAGTAAATGGTAGTGCGTCGTATCCAATAGGACACCAGCACTTTGTGGGGGAAAGGGAGGCGGCCACCTGGATAGTGGTAAAGCACTCCTCCTTTGCTTCCCACAGCTGAAAGGCAAAGCAGTCAACAAGTATCAATACTAGGAATGATACAAAAACAAACACTAATCGACTGAGTTTGTACCTCTCAACCACACACAGCCTATCAAAAAAAGAAGCTATTTGTATTGAAACAAATAAAAAAAAAAAATTATTAATCAACCCGACCAACCAATGACGGGACATGCTCCAGGGATGAACTGGAGCACCCCATCACCCAGTCTACTCGCACCCACCTGAAAAGACATAGTATGGGTGGAGAGAGAGATGAACACATGAAAATAGGAATGAACCTCATATATAAAAAACAGAAAGGTCTCAGCATGCTGCAATAACCCAGAGCGAGATGAGTCATATATACACAACTACGTGCAGCAAAACTACCCTTGATAAATGACAGGTGCCCGTCTAGACAAAAAATCCCCCCTCTATGAAAAAAACGTCTTGGGGTCAGGACCCGGGCACTGCTCAAGTCAAGGTAAGGCACAGGCCCAAGAACCACCAAACCACTCAGTAGTGAGATCAGGAGGACTTCTGTAACCCTGTAAGGTGGTCGAGAGTAACAAAAAGTGACCTCAAGGTGAGTTTGATTGTAGGTAAGCAGTGACTTGTGAAGGAGCCAGTCCCAGCGAGTGGCAGATATCCGCCTGTGGCAAACCCCCAGCTGTAGTAACAAGTCTTGAGTCATGAGCCGCCCGCGTGTAGCCAGATCACAAAGGGGAGAGATAAAACAAAATAAAACAAAACAAACTGGAATGAGGGTGAGGATGTGGGATAAAATTGAAATTGGAGTAGGTGCCCCCCCTCCCATATGAGTGTCTGGGAACAACTCGTGGGATAGGCACATAGTTGTGCAACGGAAGGTAGTCTCAGTTATCCAGGAAATTGCAAACAGTTATTAGACATCAGAACTGTGACCTCAGGAAGGAAAAGCAACTGATCCACAATGTCTGCAGCCTTCTGCTCAGTCTTGTTCTTGTGCACGCCTTCGGCCCGGGGTGCTGTTCCTGGACCCTCCACCTTTAGCATTTTTTTATTTCTTCATCTGTCTCTTCTCAGGGGAAGAGAGCGGGGAGTGGGGAGGGCTCCGGTTACATGGAGGTAAAACGAAGTCAGCATACCAATCTGGTAGGGCAATCAAATCCAAACCCAGGCCCTCGCAGAAGTCTGGCAAGTCGGCTGGAACTCTCAGCACATGTTGATGACCTGTATGAAGGGTTATGTACACAAAATTGATGTTCTAAACGTATCATCAATCTATAGCACATTAACAGCGCTAACTGGTTCATAACCTGATCTCAGAACCTGAAAATGTGAATTAACACACCCTGCTTTTGAGAACCACAAGTAATACAAAAAAATGCATGTAAACGCATGTATATAAGCGCATGGGTATGCAACCTTATATCAAAAGTACTCGCGTTCTAGTCACTACAGAATGAATAGGTAAGTGCTACTGAAAATGCATATATGATTATAAAAAAATGAAAATAAAATTGAAGTGACATAAAATAAATAAAATAAAATGGTATGACATATATAAAATGGCATATATAAAAGATATGCTGTTATTAGCGCAAGTCCATGAATTAGTCCTATATATCAGGATATGGAGAGCCCTTGAATCAATAGGTTCCTGTAATTTAGGCTTGCATCAAATAAACAGAATATTTGCCTCGACGGGATCCCCCATGAGGACCTCACTCACCAGATAGACGAGATAATTGTGCAGTCAGACACCTGTTGTTTCACAAACGGCTGAAAGGCTCCTCTCAAATTCCTCTCCTCTCTGGTCAATGTAAAGTACACTAGTCCTCCCATAGATGTATGATCATGTAAGGAAAGAAGAGATACTCCACATAGTGTAAAACTGCATTTTATTAGACATGGGATCTCTTCAAAGTTACACTTACAAGGTTGGGGTTTTAAAAGTCAGCGCTAAAAAAGCTAGTCCATACGTAGAGCGGCTCTCACTGTGCTGTCTGCCGGGGGATTCCTCCTCCTGACGCCGTGAGTCCTGGGATGCCGCTCACTCGATTGGCTAGTTGGTTCACGTGGCCTTTGTCTGACGCGTTTCGTGATTGG
This sequence comes from Rana kukunoris, assembly GCA_029574335.1. Lineage (NCBI taxonomy): Eukaryota > Metazoa > Chordata > Amphibia > Anura > Ranidae > Rana > Rana kukunoris. The sequence continues at coordinate 8,737,546 of CM056049.1, read as the reverse complement.
ACAACAGTCCAAGAACGTCTTCAGAGGGCATAATGACCATTAGCCGTGACTATAAGGGCGAAGGGAAAGCGCCACGTGTATTTGATCTCTTTATCTCTCAAGACATCTAATAATGGACGCAGGGCCCTGCGGTTCTTTAAGGTGATCTGGGAGAGATCTTGAAACAACATTATTGTTTCCCCATTGAAAACCACTCGATCACTCCTTCTCGCTTACCTCATAATCTCCTCCTTCAGCTGGAAGTTCTGGAGACAGCAGATAGTGTCTCTTGGTGGTGTGTCCTCAGGTCCCTTAGGCCTGAGGGCTCTGTGGGCGCGCACAAATTATATGGCCATATCCTCTTGCCTCTCAAGCAGGTTATTAAACAGTCTCTGTAGGGCAGGGATAATGTGATCAGGTGATCCCCCTTACCCTAATATTGGACCTCCGACCTCTGTTGTCGAGGTCCTCCAAATGCCTGTTCATTTCTATGAAGTGGTCAGCATGGACGACTGCAATATCCTCCAGCCGGTGTATGGCCTTGTCCCTCTGCCTCCCTGCATGTTCTGACGCTGCCAGTTTTTCAGTGCGGACAACCAGGTTTGTTTTTAGGTCCGTTATGGCAGCCGAAAACGTGGCTTTAATGTCTACAAAGAGTAGAAAGGAAATGAAATGAAAGTATCAAAATGTTACCAGAATTGTGTCACTAATAAAGGAAGTCCTGAGTATTCATTGGCTCCAGTTTCCAAGATACAACTTCAGGTCAAAATTGCATCAAAATAATTCAAAATTATGAGGGGGATGTGCGATTATACACCATGGGGTAAAAGAAGCAGTGCGGAGGGAATGTTTGGATTTTTTTTAGATCCCTTTTACAATTGGGGGAACCATGCAAAAATATCAGTCAGTACTATGATTGGGTTCCTCCACACCATTGGGACTGGGAAAGACATGGAATTTTTCTTCTTGTTTAGCAAATGACTCAGATAAGTTGCATATGTAATGCAACAAAAATGAGGGGCCGACTCTTGTCCTGATCCCCTATTTTGCATCCAAAAATGCTGTCACTTTCGGGGTGCAAATGTAACATTGTCACAAATGTATCAGAAGTTATCGGTGTGGTTTACACAGTTTGGAGGCATCTTGGCTAGAAGTGTGCACAGTTGTGTATTTAGGTTCTGTGCTAAATACACTTGTACACCCCCTAATTTAAATATGGCACACCCCTTCCTGTCAAGGCCACACCTCTTTCTGTTTAAGACCCGCCCTGACATTTTTGAGTGGGGACACTAGCTCTCAGAGCCTGGAGGGCATTGGATTCCCTTAATTTGCATTGATTTCCATTCACTTCCTGTTATGGGGCAGGAAGTGAAGGGAAATCTCTGCAATAGGACAGGGATGGTAAAAAATAAACTGACAGAGGCTCTAACCCTTCCTTACTCTATCCAAAATGGAAAAAAAAGCATTTGGCCAGATCCACAAAGCACTTACGCCGGAGTATCTCGAGATGTGCCGCTTAAGTCTAAATTTCGCAGGAATATCTATGCACCGTACCCACAGAACTAGATACACCCCAAAATAGGCTATTCCCGACCGGCCTAACTCGCCTGCACATCCTAGGTGCACATTTATTCCATCCACACCATTGATTTCCTATGCACATATGCAAATGAGGGAGATATGGCGATTCACAAAAGTAAGTTTGTCCGGCGCAGGCTACGCCCTGTGCGCATCAGCTGCACGTCCTGTCTAAAGTTAGTCCTTATAAAAGCAGGTTTAAATTTGGACAATCCGTCTACATTTCAGCTAAAGCAACACCGTTAGGGACGAGCTGAGCAGCCACACTTGCAGGACAACAATCTGTATGCCAACATGCCAGGGGAATCCTTGCTCATAGCTATACTACTGACTTTAGATGAGCGCAGAAGGAGGAGGGCACGGAGGAGGGCACGGAGAAGGGGACAAGAGAGGATCTGCCGACCGCCACTGGGCAAGGTACTGGCAACACTCCATTTCCTTGCCAGTGGCTCTTTTCACCCTAATGGCTAAATATATATTTTATATACATTTTTTCTGTTTAGTATATATTTTAAATTAGTTAATATTAAATATATAATTTTATTTTTTATATCTAATATATATTTAATATTTTAAATATTATTATAATTATATTATTTATTATTACAAACATTTTTATATATATATATATATATATATATATATATATATATATATATATATATATATATATATATATATATATATATATATATATGTATGTGTGTATATAAATTGGGTGATGGCCCTCAAATAATGGAACACACCGACACAACATAAACCTACAAACAGCAACAGACAACAGAACAAAAGCACCTTGCTTCAGGGAGGGAAAAAAATGGATGTACTTTTGCAATCGACTGAATGGGCCTATTTATGCCCTGGGCGTATTTCACTAAGTACGCCGGGCCTAGTTCCCTTCTCACTGATTGAGCCGGGCCGAGTAGTGAGCATGCACATGCCCAGTCTGGCCGGCCCTTCATTTGCATGGGGTCACTCATTTTAATGGAACACGCCCACGTCCTTCCCACTTTGAATTACACTGCCTTACGCCGCGGAATTTAAGTTGCGCGGGCTCAAATTTGGGCGCAAATACTCTGTGGATACGGCACTTACGTCTCTAATTTGAGCCGGCGTAACGTAAAGGAGATGCGCTACGCCGGTCTATATATGCGCTGATATATGTGGATCTGGCCCATCATCTATAATTTGGATGCAAAATCAGGGGATCAGGACAAGAGTCGGGCTTCTCATTATTGTTGCATTACATATGCAACTTATCTAAATCATTGGCTAAAAAAAAATCCCATTCCTTTCCCAGTCCAATGGTGTGGAGGAACCCACCAATCATAGTAGTGACTGATATTTTTTATATGGTTCCCTCAATTGTAAAAGGGAACTCAAAAAATAATATCCAAACATTCCATCTGCACTGCGTCTTTTACCCCATGGTGTATAATCGCACACCCCCCTCATAAATTTGAATTATTTCGATGCAATTTTGACTTGAAGTTGTATCTTGGAAACTGGAGCCAATGAATACTCAGGACTTTGTTTTCCTTTATTAGTGACCCAATTCTGGTAACATTTTGCTACTTTCATTCCTTTCATTTCTCCTCTTTGTAGACAAGTGTTATTGTAATATGTTTCTATTTAAAATTCAAATTCATTTGAAAATTTGTATAATTAATTTTGTTATAATTTATTAGTTGACATTTGTTATAATTGTGATCTGGAAATTCAGAGACATCCGAATCTCCAATTAATGACAATTTTATTTGAATTTTGATTGGTAACTAAATGAATTGCACATGTCTACTGGCTACATGGAATACTCTCCTCAGTGCACAACACATAAAGGTTCTCATGGAGTTCACAAAACTATCCCCTGAAGAACTCTCAGACTGTGAGGACTGAGATTCTCTCATCTGATGAAACCAACATGGAAATGTTTGGCCTCAATTCTAAATGTTATGTCTGGAGAAAACCAAGCAGTGCTCATTACACATGTGTGATTTGTTTCGGTGTTAATGCAAATTCTGACAAGTTTTTGTTTAATCAGAGATTTAGTTGTATCTGAATCTCTGAATAAAATTGTAACAAATAGTAACACATTTTGTGTGCTATGTACAGAGTTCAGAGTGTGTTACATAGAGAATTCAGAGTTCAGGGTTACACTATGTACAGAGTGTAGAATTCAGGAGTGCACTATGTACAGAGCGCAGGGTTTAGGGGAACACTATGCACAGTGTGCAACCTCACCCTGCTCCAAAGCTTCCTCACATCTCTCTCTCCTACCTGGCCTGATTCTAGTACCTCCCTGCATGCTGGGGGGGGGGGGCATGTAAGAGCAAGAAAAAAATGAAGCTCTAAAATATCATCCAATCCTGTGACATCCACCTTCCATCCACTTGTGTACAATAGGCAGACAATGTACCCAGAAATCATAATTCTGATGATGATGTCATTCATAATGATGATGATGGTAACAATATGGCTGAATTTGTTTAATCTGATCTACAGCATTATACATTGAATCAATGTATTGCATTTACAACATTCTCTTCCCCAGCATTGTCCCTCTTGTGTTCAGTTCAGGTTTGAAAAGTAAAATGTAGAGTTTTGGAGAAAACATACACAATAATATTCCAGCACTGGAGGTCAGTATGGCGAATATCTCCACAGCCACCATGTATTTCCCTCTGGTGCTCAGATAGGCCGGGATCATGTCAATCCAGACACTGCAGAACACCAACATGCTGAAGGTGATGTACTTGGCCTCATTAAAACTGTCCGGTAATGTCCTCACCATGAAAGCCAGAACAAAACTCACAGCTGCCAGAAACCCCATATAACCCAACATAGAGTAGAACCCGATAACTGACCCTTCATTACACTGAATGAGGATCTTCCCAGGATAGGAGTCCATGTCATACTCCTGAAATGGTGGAGAGATGGACAACCAGAGAATGCAATTCATAACCTGAATGGATGAGCAGAATAACATGACTGTATTGGGAAGTTTGACTCCCACCCATTTACTACAAGAGCTTCCAGGTCTGGTGGCTTTAAAAGCAATGAAGACCATGATGGTTTTGGCGAGGATAGAAGATGCTGAGATGGTGAAGGGAATTCCAAAAGTGACTTGTTGCAGCATACAGGTAATATCCACAGGACGGCCAAGGAACAGGAATACAGAAAGGAAGCTCAGTATGAGGGAGAGGAGCAGAATGAAGCTGAGGTTCCGGTTATTGGCTCTGACTATGGGAGTGCTCCGAAACCAAACAAATAGTCCAAGTATAAGGAGAGATGTTGTAGCAAATATGACTGAAGTTATAGAAAAAAATAAAACTAGAATGTCCTCCTCGTATGATAAATACTCATTGACCTTGTCACTACAAATAGTTTTAGCTTTGTTAGGCCATTCATTGTCAGGACACTTCTTGCAGAGTTCACTGTCTGTAGAGTAAAAAGAAGTGAAAATAACATTAGGCATGGGAGCTATTTGACAGTATTAAATATTTTTTTCTGTATTTTTCCTTAACCGCTTGACCTCCAGAAGATTTACCCCCTTCATGACCAGGCCATTTTCTTGATCACTTCTCCATTTTTCTTTGCACTATAAACAAAAAAATACCAACAATCTTGAAAAAAAAAAAAAAAAACATTCTGTTATAAAACACATTAAATAAGAAAAGTAAAACAAAAAACAAATGTCTTCATAAATATAATCCAATATGTATTCTGCTGCATGTTTTTGGTAAAAAATAAATAAAAATCTACATAAGTGTATATTGATTGGTTTATGTGAATTGTGGCATATATATGACATTTTTATTATATATTTTTTTTTATCCTGATAATTGTGGTGATCAGCGACTTATCGAGGGGACACTAACTGACACATTTAACACGTTGGAACTAGTGACACTAATACAGAAATCTGTGCTAAAAATATGCACTGTCACTGTTATAATGACACTGGCTGGGAAGGGGTTAAACATCAGGGGAGATAAACGGGTTTATTGGTGTGCCTAGCCAGTGTTTTTGCGTACTGTTTGTTTTTTTACCAAGGTCAGAGGTAGAAGAAAAGTGCAGAAAAGCCTCATCGGTAATCATTAATTTCATACAATTTAGGGAGATGTTCGGCCTGCAAAGTGTAAAGTGTGTACAGAATCACTTTAAGGAACTTTAAAAGTTTTCATTTTCTAATTCAATATCAGAGTTTATACCTAATGAAACATAAATCTTACCAGATTGGTTTGATATTTCTCCTTCTGAACACGGAGCACAATTATAACAACATGGGTGATATCCTTCTCTTACAGATTTTCTGAACCCCAGAAGACATTCCTCGGAGCATCGACCTCTTGGGACCTGAGATAATATAGAGCTATATGATCTATTCAAGAGCAAAAGTACAGATATAATAGTGTAGGTAAGCCAAGCTTATGATGTGTACAATGATGCAGCATGTACAGTATACCTTGGTGGAAACACATGGACCATTCCTGAAGGTGGCCCTTCATTAGTCTGGATACCACAGAATATGTTCTGATCCAGAAGATAGAAATAGACTTCTAGGAGTACTAGCGGAATCCTTTCATTAGAAAGGTTACAGCAACAAAACTATCAGTACAAACATAAACACTCAGAAAATGTGCTAAACATATAGGGCCAGATTCAGGTAGATTGGCGCATCTTTAGGCGGGGGTAGCGTATCGAATATACGCTACGCTGACGAGGTGCAGAGTGGCGAGCACGCTATTCACAATGGAAATGCTCCCAACTTGCGCCGGCGTAACGTCATTTTGTCGGGGTAATGCAGCGTAAGTGTAAGTGGGTGTGACATTTTGCAAATGATGGTCCGAGCATGGTGCAATGCTTTACGCCTGGCGTATCTAAAACGGCTCACAACTACGCCGGTACAACTTTCTGAGATACGCCGGCCCACCTGCTTATGCCGAGCGCATAAATACGCCCAGATATGCGCCCGTCCAGCACAAAAGTACATCCTGCTTGTTTCCCCTCCGAAGCAAGGTACTTTTGCTTCGGAGGCAAGGAGAGGAGGAAGAGGAACTTTTCAACGTAGGAGAGGGCCATTATTGTTGCTGGAATGGCCAAATATGACAAGTTCCTCCATGGTGCCCAAAGTTCCCAGACCAGCAAGGCACAGAAGAAGGAGACTCTGGAGGAGATCACCCTTCAGGTCAATACCGTTGGGCATGAGACCAGAAAGCCCGATGATATTTCTAAAAAAATAAACGACCTGAGACGTCGGGTCCGTGATAAGCTGGCACTTATAAGGAGGCACTCCAGGGGCATGGGAGGAGGACCAGCCTCATCTCTGTGCTTGACGGATGAGGAGGAGGTCATCGCCCAATGCCTGCAGCGGGAGCAGGTGGAGGGCATCGAGGGTTTTAACTGCAGTGACCAGGCCTTGAGTACAGGTAAGTGTGTTTTATCTCATATCCGGTGTGTAGCATGTAAGGGGATGGAAGGGAACATGTGTCAAGTGTGTGGGTCCACCAACATGTGAATGTTTTATGTCATCCACAGATGTGCTGAAGGGAGCTGGGCCGTCGTCGGCTGCTGGGCGCCCCACGGCCTCCCCAGAGAAGTGTGCCCACATCTCTCCTCTAGGGGAAGTGGTGGAGGAGCATTTTGTACCTCTTGGAGGATCCCATCATCCTTGGGCCCTCCCAACCCTCCTCCCCCATCAGGGAAAGCCCCTCCCCCTCCTCTCCAATCTGGGCTAGCCCCTCACCCTCCTCCATCATCAGGGAAAGCCCCTCAAGGGCCTCCATCATCAGGGAAAGCCCCTCAAGGGCCTCCCTGTACACACGGCCCCAAGCCTCTCCTGCCGCCATGAAGGCTACCCTCAAGAACAGGGGTGTTCCTGAGACCATCCAGGAAACTCTGGCCAGGGATCAGGGGAGGCAGACAAGGCTGCTGCAGGCGGAGACCAACCCGCATTGCCCTGGCATTGGAAGGCAGGCAGCCAGCCAGGGAGAGACCAGGGGATGCTCCTCCACCCCCCCACCCGAAGCTCCCAGCAGACAGTTAAGGAGCCGGAGCCGTGGCACCAGGCTTGGCCCACGACAGGGCAATTGATTGCCTGATATTTTTTTCATATTAGCTCAGGTTACGAGCATTTTATTTTGTTTTATTAGCTCAGGTTCTGAGCGTTTTATTTTGTAGTGTATGCACATGGTCAGTAGTGCAGATACAACGGCGCACATTCTGACGTAAGTGGCGCATCTCAAGATACGTCGGCGTAAGTCCTACCTGAAGCTGGCCCATAGTTCCCATGCCTCGAATACTAACAATAATTAAATTATAATTATAAATGTTGTGTTAAACGCAGCTTCTGTAACGACTAATAGTATGGTGGAAAATTCAACAACACTGGATAGACTCCGTGATATACAACGCTTGCTGGGATAAGGTGAAACTAAATATATATGAAGTGACAAATTATTAGAGGTTACGTGAAATCACTGAGAAAACAATGTTAAAAGGCAATTGGATAACAAACTTCATGTTGTGGAAACAATAGTGTCAACATTAAAGTTCTCAATGTGAACTCAAATCTAAAGTTCAAAATGAATACAAATTGGTTTCCTGTCCAAGAATTGCGACTGTGAGGCTTTGATTGCATGCAAACCTCGGTGATCACAGGCCGTCTGGCACATTTCTTCCCACAGGTAAAAAACAAGGTAAATGGTATATGGACCCCGACTCACGGGACGGTGTTGGTCCTCTCTATCATATGACAGGAGGAGTCAAATCAGGCTTGTGTGGTCACTGTGACCAAATGACACGTCTACAACCAAGCTTCCCATCCGCTCCATCCGATCGTACTAGGTATCCTAGACTCGGGTCCTCACAGACACCTTCTCTGATTCAACCTGTGTGGCCAGAGAATTTCGATGTTGACACTATTGTTTCCACCACGTGAAGTTTGTTATCCAATTGCCCTTTAACCACTTGCTTACTGGGCACATAAACCCCCTTCGTGCCCAGGCGAAATTTCAGCTTCCGGCACTGCGTCGCTTTAACTGACAATTGCGCGGTCGTGCGACGTGGCACCCAAACAAAATTGGCGTCCCTTTTTCCCCCACAAATAGAGCTTTCTTTTGGTGGTATTTGATCGCCCGTGCGGTTTTTATTTTTTGCGTTATAATGAAAAAAAGAGCGACAATTTAAAAATATATATATATTTTTTACTTGTTGCTATAATAAATATCCCATTTTTTTTTTTTTTTATATTTTTTTTTCTCAGTTAAGGCCGATACGTATTCTTCTACGTATTTTTGTAAAAAAAAAAAAAAAAAATCACAATAAGTGACTGCTTTGCGCAAAAGTTATAGCACCTACAAAATAGGGGACATAATTATGATTTTTTTTTTTATATTTTTTTTTTACTAGTAATGGCGGCGATCTGCGATTTTTATTGGGACTGCGATATTGCGACGGACACATCGGACACTTTTGACACATTTTTGGCGCCATTCACATTTATACAGCGACCAGTGCTATAAAAATGCACTAATTACTGTATAAATGTGACTGGCATTGAAGGGGTTAACACTAGGGGGTGAGGAAGGGGTTAAATGTATTGCCTGGGTGTGTTCTAACTGTATGGGGGGAGGGGGTGACTGGGGGAGGTGACCGATGCTGTCTCCCTATGTACAAGAGAAACAGCATCTGTCACCTCACTGACAGGACGTGAAGCTCTGTGTTTACACTCAGAGCTCCACGTCCCTGCTGTCTCACCGACGATCGCGTGTACCTGACGGACATCGCGGCCGCCGGGTACACGCATCGGATCCTCGGTGATGCGTCGGGACTGTTTTTCCCCGCCGCGCGCCACCCTGTGGCGCGCGCGGGGAATTACAAGCAAATCACGTCCAAAGACGTCAACCCGGCGCCTCAGGTCTGCGCTGTTCACGTCTTTGGACGTGAAGCGGTATTGAAGTGGTTAACATTGTTTTCTCAGTGATTTCACGTAACCTCTAATAATTTGTCCCAAGCATAAATTCTGCTTTAAGAGAAAATCAACTGCATTTGACTGCATTTTAGGAGTCACTCGTACAGAAATCCAGGTAGCTCCATGTTTTTTGTTTTTTAATGTATATACAGTAACTGCACATTTCTGATCGGGGGAATTACTACTCTGAACAGTTTTTTTTTTCCTTCTGTTTACAACCTGATGAATTCAGAAGGTCTGAGTAGAATCTGGCCATAGATAATACTGGTAGTCATTCCACTCCAAAGTCTTTTATCTTCTGCACAGGATTTTGGGTCCTTTTTGAGTGTCTATGTCCCGGTCTGTGTGATGAGGAGGGGGGAGGTAATAGTAGTCAGTCACATTCAGCTGGACTTGTTCTGTAATGTAGAAGATGTTATGAAGTTCATCCACTTCTTCAGTTATAATGAGTGATGGGAACATATCCCGGCATTTATATCCACACATCTAGACCTGACACCTTCATCTAATCACCATGGAATGGGTCAGGGCAGATGTTGGCCGTCTATGAACAGGATGGGGGAGGGGGTTAGGTTTTGTCTGGAGATGGGTTTAGGGTCAACACTAGAATGTTTCTTGTATAAGTTCTGGATCAGCTTCCCCAGTATAACTCACCTTGTCTCCTTTCCATGATATTCGCTCTGGTTCTAGTGCAAGTTGCCGACTCTTTGAAAGGGACCCATCAAAGTGACCCACAATTATTGAATCGGTCAAATTTCTATCTTTAATTCTTGTAATCCAATTTACTATTTCCAGTGGGCTGGGCAGTTCTCCTTTATCATTAAAAATCATGACGTTGCCATTCTGATCTTTGTACTGGACTTCTTTTACATAGCGGGACAGCTTAAATAATGACAGGAATTATTATAGGTAACAAGTATATAGAAGGTTTAGTAATTTTGTTGTGTATAGATTGTTTATCTAGTTATATCTCAATCAGAGAATGTCATCAGGATCAGATGACCTGTTTGCTGAGCATTTATATTCAGATACATTTTAATGGGACTATTTATAAACACTTTGCTTTGCGAATTTAAACGTTCCAGAGAAAAATGATTAATTCTTCCCCTTTATAATACACTGGCTCAGCTCCTTCTTGAATGTACAGTTCAGTTTTGTCAACAAACCTCGGGAAAGATGTCAATAAATTAGAAAGCATTCAGTAAAGGGCAATAATATTAAAAAGGAGGACAGAGGATCTCAGCTATGAGGACTGATAGATTACAGGTATTCACTCTGGACAATAGGCATTTAACCCTTTCACTGCCGGATTCATACATCGTACGGACCTGATGGCGGGGAGTTTTGCACACAATCCGGTGACTGCAGCCACTGGGATTGTGTGTGAAACTGACAGGCAGCCTCCTGCCTGTCAGATGAAAGCATTCAGGTGGTGCCACAGCCACATGATCGGTCTCACACCCTCTGGTATCGTCACCCCCGCCACTGCACCCCACCATGCTTACAGGGCTCTGCTTGCCCATCTGTGGGCCCAGGAGCTCCATGGTGGGCGCTGGGGTATAGAGGGGAAGGAAAAGAGTGGACAGACGGAGGGAGACAACAGGAAGTTATAGGAAATCTAAACCTAGGAAGGGAAATTTGCTCCTCTAATGCACACACGATCGGAAATTCCGACAAGAAAAATCAGATGTCAGCTTTTTGTCATAAATTCCGACCATGTGTATGCTCCATCAGACTTTTTTCTGTCAGAATTTCACGCCATGAAAAGATTAAGAGCAGGTTCTCTATTTTTCAGACGGAAAATCCGCTCATCTGTATGCAATTTTGACGCACAAAAAAACACGCATGCTCAGAATCAAGCAGAAGAGCCGAACTGCCTATTGAACTTCATTGATCTCGGCTCATCGTATGTCTTGTATGTCACCACGTTCTTGATGGTCAGAATTTCCGACAAGATTTGTGTGACCGTGTGTATGCAACGCAAGTTTGAGCCAACATTCCGTCAGAAAAAATCTGTGGATTTCTTGTTGAAATTTCCGATTGTATGTACAGGGCATAAGAGTTATTATGGGAAAAAGGTGTCTCCACTGATGCTTCATAACAAAGACTTGTTTCCACAATAACCCCAAATTTTCTAAATATTGTCATTGGGACAGAACGTGAGGTGAAATTTTCTGAACAGGGGCACAGACGGAAAAACAAACTTTACAGGGGTGTAAACCATTCCCTATGCTATCCAAAAAGCGTAAAAAATCTTTTTTTTTTGGTGGAGCTACACTTAAAAAAATGATCTGTTCCTACTTACAAACAGATTCGATTTAAGAATAAATATACAGACCCTATCTTGTTTGTAACCCGGGAATCACCTGTATACACACAAACAAATGTAACCAGGAGCGCCTATGCATGAAAACATTGATTGCGATACACATTCTACATATTGCCACGCACGCCGGAGTGGGAGCAATAATGCTAATACAAGACCTCCTCCTTAACGCTAACCGGATACCTATAAGAGGCTTCTGAGGAGTCACCTATAGAAAATATAGGGTACTGAAGTTTGACGTAATTTCACGGGCGCACAAAAATTTAAGGTTTGGCATGCTGCGTATCTATTTACTCAGTGCAACCTCGTCTTTTATATTTATTCCAGTTGTTTGGCCTAAAATTCACGTTTTTTACTGAAATGTTTTGTTTCCATTACCTTTGCAGTAATATTGCATGACATAAAAAATTGTAACTACCGTTCTTTTATTCCCTAGTCTGCTTTCAGAAAATATATAGGGCCAGATTCAGGTAGAGTTAGGCTGGAGTATCAGTGATTCGCCAGCATAACTCTCACTTTGAGCCGGCGTTTCTGTTTTCTGTAAGCAGAAAACAAGAAACACCGGGTTTGAGTTCCTATACGAGCGGCGTAATTGTATTTCGCCGTCGTATCGGAACTGCAATTTTAAAAATGGTACTCGGGGCGTTCCCGCTGATTAACGTCGAGAATATGTTAATCAGCGAGAATCGGCAATTCACGATCGTACTCGGGCCCGACGCAGTGACTTTCCGCCGTTTCCGTAAGCGATACGCGGCGTAAAGAAAAACATGCCCCCTAGGTGGAGTATCCTATGTTAAGTATGGCCGTCGTCATCGCGTCGAATTAAAAAATGTTCGCGTCGCTTGCGTAAAACGTCCGTGAGTGGGGATTGATGTGATTGACGTTCACTGACAGAATTTGGAGCATGCGCACTGACAGTCGACGCATGCGCAGTACGTTCGCCGCGGGATCGCGCCTAGTTTAAATAATACACGTCCCCTACCCGCCCAATTTGAATTCCGCCGGCTCATTTTCGCTACGCCGCCGCAACTTTACGAGCAAGTGCTATGTGAATAACAGTACTTGCTCCTAAAGTTTCGGCGGAGTAACGTAAATGAGAAACGTTACTCCAAAATAAAGATTCGATCTCCTACCTGAATCTGGCCCATAATGTTTGGGGGTGTTTTGTAATCTTCAGGCCTAAAATTATTTTTTAAACATGTGTGTAAAAAAGCAAAAATGGTTCTGGCAGCAAAAAGGTTAAAGGGCAATTCCACTTTCATGAGAAAAAAAAGTAAATAAAAATAATAATAATAATAATTATATAGTGTATACAATAGCTCAAGTCATATTGTAATTGAATGTTATTAATCATGACCCTTTCTCTTTAATCTGCAGCTCTGTGATGTTCTGTAAAATGTAATATGGCCACCTGGAGGCGTTCTTTACACAGAAAGCCCCTCCCCTAGAAATATAATTTCCGACTTGTGTGACTGGCCCACTGATTCTCCCAGAACTAAAATACAAATAAGTCAGATACAAAACAGATACAAATTGGATGTTGTAAAGGAGAGAGAAAGGCGCCTCTAAGTGCAGTAGTTAATAGATTTATTACAGGCACAATGGGATTAACAACACTTTACAAGATAATAAGAAGTCATATGCAAATAATGATAAATCCTCATTAGGGATGAGCACAATGTTTGAGTTGAACGTAAGTTCAACTCGAACATCGGGTGTTCGTCTGTTCGCCGAAAAGCAAACAATTTGGGGTGTTTGCAGCAAATTCGCAAGTCGCAGAACACCCTTTAAAAGTCTATGGGAGAAATCAAAAGTTCTCATTTTAAAAGCTTATTGCCAAGATTGTGTCATAAAAAGTGTTTGGGGACCCGGGTCCTGCCCCAGGGGACACGTATCAATGCAAAAAAAAGTATTAAAAACTGAAGTTTTTTTGGGAGCAGGTATTTTAATAATGCTTAAGGTGAAACAATAAAAGTGAAATATTCCTTTAAATTTCATACCTGGGGGGTGTCTATAGTATGCCTCTAAAGTGGTGCATTTTTTCTGGGTTTAGAACTGTCCCTGAACAAACAGCATGGGTTCCCCCCTTAGTCCATTACCAGACCCTTTGGTTCTGGTATGAATATTAAAGGGAAACCCCGAACCAACAAAAAAAGTGTGGGTGTCCCCCCTAAATTCCATATTAGGCCCTTCAGGTCTGGCATGGATATTAAGGGGAACCCTGCACCATTTTTTTTTTAAATGGCGTGGGCTTCCCCCCAAAAATCCATACTAGGCCATTATCCAAGCACAAAACCTAGCAGGCCTCAGGAAAAGAGGGGGGAAGAGGGAGCGCCCCGGTGGTTGTGGGGGTTTGCGGCTGGGGGGGCTTGTAGGAATCTGGAAGCCCCCATTTAACAAAGGGCAAACTCCAGATCCTGTCCCTCCTATGTTAATTGGTAATGGGGTACATTGTACCCCTACCATTTAACAAAACAAAGTGTCAAAATGTTAAAAAACACAGTTGAGGGCATGTGGCCTGGTATGGTTCAGGAGGGGGGCGCTCTCTCATCCTGCCCTCTTTTCCTGTGGTCAGCCAGGTTGCGTGGTATGGATAAGGGTAAGGGTCTTGTATAGATTTTTGGGGGGAACCCCACTGCCATAACCACGGTATTTTCGGGAACGCTTTGCATTTATTTTTAAGATTACAGTGGTCTCCATGGTGGATTTGCTGTGAGATTACTTTTATTGATTGTGTGAGAGTTGCCCACCCCCCTTCCACCACGATCCGGTCATCTCCACTGCTTACAAGACCTGCCGGTAGTGGCAGAGATGATCACATCCTTTCCCATGGGTGTCTGGCTGCCAACTGAGGGGAAGATGCCCCCCTCTCGGGTCCATAGCATGGGAGGGCGGAAGCAACGTCAAGCATCACTTCAGCTCATAGCTTTTATGCCGCGTACACACGGTCGTTTTTTGCGATGAAAAAAAACAACGTTTTCTGTGAAGTAAAAAATGACGTTTTTGAAACGTCACTTTCAAAGACGATGTTGCATACACACCATCGTTTTTTTCACAAAAAGCGAGGTTACGTTCACCACACTTTTACATTGAAGTTCGCTTCATAACTAGCTTCTGGGCATGCGCGGGTTGAAAAACGTCGTTTTAAACGACGTTTTTGCTACACACGGTGACTTTTTGTGAAACAAAAAACGACATATTGAAAAACGACACAAAAAATTCAAGCATGTTGGAATTTTTTTTTGGTCGTTTTTTTTTAAGACAAAAAACGACGTTTTGCCCACACACGATCAATTTAAATGACGTTTTAAAAAACAACGTTTTTTTTCATCGCAAAAAACGACCGTGTGTACGCGGCATTAAAGGAGACATTTTTTCAAGTGACTTTTTTATTGCATTTTTGTGTAAATATGAGATGTGAGGTCTTTTTGACCCTAGATTTGATATGTAAGAGGTCCTATCATGCTTTTTTCTATTACAAGTGATGTTTACATTCCTTGTAATAGGAATAAAAGTGACCCATTTTTTTTTTAAGACAGTGTAAAAATAAAAAGTAAAATCTATTTTTGGAAAAAAAAATAATTCTATCCCTAGAGCAGTGTTTTTCAACTCCAGTCCTCAAGGCACACCAACAGGTCATGTTTTCAGGCTTTCCATTATTTTGCACAGGTGATTTGATCAGTTTCACTGCCTTATGGCCCATACACACGATCCGAATATCGGATGTATCTTACGATTTTCGGATCATTTGTACACTACTTTTGAGAGCCGATCACAACCGTTCATCCGATATTATTCGATCGGACAAGCGCGAAAATTTTTCTTGTACAATGTCAGATCGTACGATTTTCGTTTAGTCAGTACAGCCGTCGTTCGAAAATACAATACAAATACATTACAACACGTGACATTGTGACGGTGGTAGAACATATCCACGTCAAGCCTTCCCTTCTTCTCCCATAAAATAAATCACCCAATATTCCATGAGTAGGAATATCCCTGGAATCGCCGAATAATCCATACATGAGCCAAGGCTTAATGCTGAATGTAAACAGGACACCCTTTATTGAAAACACAGCACACTTTTATACAGGATTTGGAACATCCCGCCCCCAACAACCGCTTTCTTATTGGTCCTTTTTTCAGTTCCCCATCAGGTCCACCTTTCATGCAAATGAGGACTTCAAAATGTCTCAGCAGAGATTGGTCCCAAAGCTTGAATAGCCTGAATATGTGTGTTGAGACAGAAGCCCCCAGGGGGTAATTACTACAATGAAGCAATCAGAACAACAATTAACACCTCTACACACTGGACAATAAAATGTCTCTCACAAGCTCGACTCCACTTATTTCACTAGTCGGAGCCAAGCATTGAAGGGTCATTGTCCTAGTGACCTAGTCAGGACAAATTAAGCCACTTCCAGTATCTCTTGCAATATGTACTCCACAATGTCTCATCTTCTGCAATACATGAATTAGGACTTCACGTATAAACACTTTAATATCTCATGGTCCATGACATTACTCCCCCTGGGAAATAGTTCAACATCCACAGTGGGACCCAAACGGGTCACTCGAGGATGTTGGGCAAGTAGTCTTAAGGTTCCAGGACTGTCTGCCAGGATAACCCATCCGCCTTCCTGCTTTGAGGCCCTGGCCCATAATCGGACGGCAAGAGGCTCGCATTCCGTCCTCTCCAAAAGCCCCTGTCCCGGCTAGGCCTGTCACACATCCCCCCTTTTGGCAGGGGAATAACCCAGTAGGAGACACCAGATGGGTTGTCTCTGAATTTAGTCAGTAGTTCCAGTTCCCCAATGCCGGTATCCATACAGTACCCCAAATCACTTGCTCCAAACCGAGCATTACTCACCCCGCCATCCTCTGCCTCTCTCAGGGAACACGTCTGCCGCTGGGGAGAGGCCTGGACTAGCCCTTCTCCCTGGAGTCCTTTCAGCCGCTGGAGAGATGACAGGGTGGCTGGGCTCAGTCCATCATGCTGTTGGGTATCTGGGCCAACTGGCCACCATTTATGGGGTATACCAGTGGAGACTGAAGTCCCATCCACTGGTGTGAGGTGAAAATCCCCCAGTGCTTGCAAAGCAAAGCCGACATCCTCCTGTTTCAGTCCTGTACCATTTTCTGGGGTTGTGCCAGTGGAGACTGAAGTCCCATACACTACCCCAGGAACCCCTTCTTCTGTTAGGTGAAAGCAGAGGCCCGGGGCACTCTGCTCTGTTGCCAGCTCTTCCGCTGGGTTGCTGTGAGTGGAGACCACCGTCCCATCCACCGATATCCACTCAAGCTGTAGTGGGGTGCAGCCGCCAGTAGCATCCTGTCCTGCTGCCAGTGATTCAGCTGGGAGTAAGAGCTTTACCACCTCAGCTGGTTGCTGGGGAGGGGGGCCAACCGCCCCGGCTCCCTGGAACTCCACAGTTGGTCCCGGTGCTGGGCAGAGATGGCTGGCAGTCTGCCCTGTTGCCAGCACTTCTGCTGGGGGTGCATAATCCATAACATCCGCTGAACAGTCCATACATTCTGTAATCTGTGGCTGGGGAGTGATCGCCATCTTCTCACCCTGAGCCTCCGAAACTGCCACAGGGGTGGGGCAGAGATCTTGAACCCTCTGTACGGTGACCAGCGCTTCAGCTGGGGAAGTTCCGTGTAACTCCACAAATACTGCTCTTGGTGCTGGGCAGAACACAGTGAAGTTTGGCCCTAATCCCAGCTCTTCTGCTGGAGGCTCATCAGGTTGTTTTTCCTCAGCAGAAAAATCTATTAAATCCCCTGTCTCTGCAACTGGTGTTTGGGGATAGAGGTTCACCATCTCCTGTCCGTGTAACCCAGAAGATGCTCTAGGTACTGAGCAGAGGTTAGCAGAGCTCGGCCCTGCGGTCAGAACTTCAGCTTTGGGAATGGCAATCTCCAGATTTTCCACTGACGATTCACTGGCATACTGCTGGACAGGCACATTCCTCCATTCAAGATCGTCCCATGCAGAAACCGGATCAAGGTCAGTCGGCACTTTCTGCATCGGCCATAAGACCTCTGGGTCCATAGCTGCAGGGGCAGGTTGGCAAAGCACACTGTTACCCTGCCACATGGACGATTCTTCAGCCAGGATTTCAGCATTGTCCACTGGTATTTCCTGATAGTCCCAGGCAAAGGGAGCCTGGCCCTGGCGCTGAGCAGAGTCTAGCAGCTGTTTGTAGGCGATCTCCAGGTCCCATTCCCGAGCGGCCAGAAATTCCAAATCTTCCTGTAGCCAGTGCGCTTCCGAGATATTCAATTTTTTCTCTCTGTGCTCCATTATGTCCTCCAAGCGCCACTCCCGATCATCCCCAAAGTCGGGATCACTGGACATCCTCCAATACAACAATCCCAGGCCATCATAGTCATAGCCTTCTGTGGGGCTGTCATCCGCTGACCACGGGCACTCTTGGGCTACTTACCACCGGAGGGCTCTGTAGCTCTCATCCAGCTGCATCTCTGCCCGGATCAGCCTGTTTAATTCCGCTATCCACTCCTGCTTCGGTTGTTCCCCCAACAACGGAATTCGTACGTCATACTGCGGCCAGTACCTTGCATAGATGTAGGGCAGGACCTCTCCTTGGTGTTGCTGCTCGAGAGCTAGCGCTTCCTTCCAGAGTTGGCACCGAATCACATCCGCCCATCCCAGCAGGACCTCCTCTGATTCTGGTCCTGTGTGCTGTATCCGCATCTCTTGTAACCTTCTTCTGAATTCCTCTTCCATGGTTACTAGGTGCTGCTTCTTTAGGCGTTGTCACCGATCGTCATATTTCTGCAATTCTCAGCTCATGTTGCCGCTCTCGTTCTTTCTCATCAAAAGCTTTAAAGCGCTAAACGGAATCTTCCTTGTGTCTGCTGTGCTGTACTCACTGTTTGGAGAATGTGTGGCTGCTTGTTGGACTGCTGCCAGTTTTAACTGTAGCTCTGCGTCTCTTATTTGTTTAGCCTCCTCCGCTACCAGGGTCATCACTTTCAGCACCACATCCGCTGTTGGGTTCGGACCAAACCATGCTAATTTCTCTCTTATTAGCTTGTTGGCTGGTGATTCCTCCTCCTGAATCACTGGTGTCTCCATCTCTTGTACTGCTGGCCTTGCTGCAACCGAGTTCTCCTGGTCTAGCTCCATTAATTCTGCTATGATGACACGGTCGGTTTTGTTGCTAGCAATCCTTCCACGAACTTCCAGTAGTTCTTTCAGTGTATTTCTTTTAAGCCAGGTGTACCAGTCTTCCATTCACTGTTCCCAGTGTCTGCTTGGAATCCTGGTGTAAAGGAAAGTAGAAGGGAAAATCCCGCTGCTGCCAACCAGTTGTGACGGTGGTAGAACATATCCCCGTCAAGCCTTCCCTTCTTCTCCCATAAAATAAATCACCCAATATTCCATGAGTAGGAATATCCCTGGAATCGGCGAATAATCCATACATGAGCCAAGGTTTAATGCTGAATGTAAACAGGACACCCTTTATTGAAAACACAGCACACTTTTATTCAGGATTTGGAACATCCCGCCCCCAACAACCGCTTTCTTATTGGTCCTTTTTTCAGTTCCCCATCAGGTCCACCTTCCATGCAAATGAGGACTTCAAAATGTCTCAGCAGAGATTGGTCCCAAAGCTTGAATAGCCTGAATATGTGTGTTGAGACAGAAGCCCCCAGGGGGTAATTACTACAATAAAGCAATCAGAACAACAATTAACACCTCTACACACTGGACAATAAAATGTCTCTCACAAGCCCGACTCCACTTATTTCACTAGTCCTAGCCAAGCATTGAAGAGTCATTGTCCTAGTGACCTAGTCAGGACAAATTAAGCCACTTCCAGTATCTCTTGCAATATGTACTCCACAATGTCTCATCTTCTGCAATACATGAATTAGGATTTCACGTAGAAACACTTTAATATCTCATGGTCCATGACAGACATCACTTCCGATTATTTTTTTCTGTCGTAGGAGAATTTTTGTGAGTTTAATAACCTATTTTATTTTACTTGCGATTATTAAGCAAAAAAAGTTGTACGATCCGTCGTCCGATATTCGGATCGTGTGTATGGGCCATTAGTAATCACCACAGCCATTTCATCTGACGGAAATCCTGAAAACTTGACCTGTTGGTGTGCCTTGAGGACTGGAGTTGAAAAACACTGCCCTAGACCTCTACTCTAACTCAAAACTGGTAACCTGTAGAATTTTTTAACCACATGCCGACCGGCCACCGCAGTTATACGGCGGGACGATGGCACTGCTGGGCGAGAGCACGTAGCTCTACGTCCTATCTTTAGCGGCTGCTAGGGGGCGTGCGTGCCGCCGCCGGCTCTTCCCCCGAGTCACGCGCACGTGCCCGGCAGGCGCGATCGCCGCCGGGCACGCGCGCTCGTTCGTTACAGAGCAGGGACCGGGAGCTATGTGTGTAAACACAAAGCTCTCGTTCCTGTCTGCGGGGAAAACGCTGATCTCCTGCTCATACAATGTATGAACAGAAGATCAGTGATTCCCCCTAGTGAGGCCACCCCCCCATACAGTTAGAACACACCAGGAACAGACTTAACCCCTTCCCTGCCCCCTAGTGTTAACCCCTTCACTGCCAATGGCATTTTTATAGTAATCCAATGCATTTTTATAGCATCGATCGCTAAAAAAATGCCAATGGTCTCAAAAATTTGTCAAAATAGTCCGATGTGTCCGCCATAATATCGCAGTGCTGAAAAAAAATGCTGATCGCCGCCATTACTAGTAAAAAAAAAATATTAATAAAAATGCCATAAAACTACCCCCTTTTTTGTAAACGCTATAAATTTTGCGCAAACCAATCAATAAACGCTAATTGCGATTTTTTTTTTTACGAAAAATATGTAGAAGAATATGTATCGGCCTAAACTGAGGGAAAAAAAACGTTTTTTTATATCTTTTTTGGGGATATTTATTATAGCAAAATGTAAAAAATATTGAATTTTTTTCAAAATAGTCGCTCTATTTTTGTTTATAGCGCAAAAAATTAAAACCGCAGAGATGATCAAATACCACCAAAAGAAAGCTCTATTTGTGGGAAAAAAAGGACGCCAATTTTGTTTGGGTGCCACATCGCACGACCATGCAATTGTCAGTTAAAGCAACGCAGTGCCGAATCACAAAAAGTGCTCTGGTCAGGAAGTGGGTAAATCCTTCCGGGGCTGAAGTGGTTAAACATCGCCTATGGAGATTTTTAAGGGTAAAAGGTTGTCGCCATTCCATGGGTATCAATTTACTCTGCATAACATTATCCTTTACAATATAACAAAATTGGGCTAAATTTACTGTTATCTTATTATTTTGTAAAAAATATTTATTTTTCCAATAAAAGTGTGATTGTAAGACCGCTGAGCAAATACGATTTGACAGAAAGTATTTCAACAACCACCATTTTATTCTTTAGGGTGTTAGAAAACAAATATATAATGTTTGGGGGTTCTGAGTAATTTTATAACAAAAAAAAATGATTTTAACTTGTAAACAACAAGTGTCAAAAGGAGGCTTGGTCCTTAAAGTGGATGTAAACCCACTCTTATCCTTTCTAAACTCCTGCCATAGTGCTGATCTAGAAGGATATAGATGCCTCCTGCATGTATCCATACCTGTCAAATGTCTCCCCTCTGTCTGTTATGAGACCTGAAAAACTGCAGATTCTGTGGGTGGATCTGTTGTCTGGAGCTCAGTGGGTGGAGTTGTAATGTCAGTAGACTCTCCGCCCTCCTCTACACTCCCCTTGTCAACATGCATTTTTCCTATGTATTTCTTACACACTGAATTCTGCTATGATCCAGTCACTCAGTCAAAATCCAGAGAAGTAACCACATGACTTCAGAAAAGGAGTGGGGGTTGGAATTAAAAAATAATGCCTTTCTGGAGCTAGTGCATGAGATATGTAAATAACCTGTCACTCACAGCAAGGGGGCGGAACGGACCAAGGTTTTTCTCTGTAAGTCCGTTTTGTTTCACTGAACAATAAAAGAGAATTGCTCCGAGCTAGATTAACTCTGTGTGGCAAAGATATCATGAAGTGCATTCCAATGGCCAATAAATATAGAAGAGTGAAGGATAAATTTGGATGGCTAAGCCATAATGTAAAAAGCCTCATTAAAGAGGAAAAAAATGGAGTTTAAAAAATATATTTGGTTACTGTTAGCATCCCAACACTACAAGGAATGCAATAAGAAGCGTAAGAACGCAATTAGGGTGGCTAAAAAAGACCACAAGAGACACATAGTGGAGGAGAGTAAAAATAATTCCACATTCGCGCTCTGAACATACAACATTGGCTACACGCCTCTGGCTCCAAAGGTTTTTTCTTGTCCCTCGACGCTGAGAAGGCGTTTGACAGGGTGGCATGGGATTATATGCGGGAGGTCTTAAGAGGAATTGGTCTTATGCCCCGCATGACTACATACATCAATGCCCTTTACTCTAATCCCTCGGCAAGGGTGAAGACCAATGGCCTCCTGTCAAACGCCTTCTCCATCAGCAATGGGACACGTCAGGGTTGTCCCTTATCACCCTTGATATTTGTTTTGACGTTAGAACCCCTCCTGAACAGACTGCGCAGCAACTCAGACATTAGAGGTGTGTCTATTGCAGGCAAAGAATTCAAAGTTGCCGCTTTCGCGGATGACATTTTGCTCTCCCTGCAAGCCCCCAGAATCTCCCTACCCAACCTATTGAAAGACCTACGTCAATTTGGAGAACTTTCGAATCTCAAAATCAACCACTCCAAGTCGCATGCTTTGAATATATCTCTGCCCCCTCAGGAAGTAACGCACTGCCAGGAATATTTCCCATTTCAGTGGAAAGAGACCGCAATCACTTACCTCGGCATCCGGATCGCCAGAAACATGGCTGATCTCTATGCTCTGAACTTCCTAGCGGCTCTCTCTAAAGCCCAAAACGACTTGAAAGACTGGACCAACCTGAATGTCTCTTGGTTTGGCCGAGCGGCATTGATCAAGATGATAGTCTTTCCCCGCCTATTATACCTGATGCAGTCGATTCCGATCCATCTCCCTCCCTCCTTCTTTGCGTCTTACAGGAAAGCTTGTACGACTTTCCTGTGGAACAACAAACCCCCACGTATTAAATACTCACGCCTCACTCTCCCCAAGGCTCTGGGCGGAATTAACCTGCCGGATCTCCACAAATACTACCTTTCATGCCACCTGACCAGAATTGTGGACTGGAAGGTACACTACTTAGAGAAGGCTTGGGTCACTTTGGAAAGGCACTTTGTCCACACGCCCACGCACGTACTCCCTTGGCTGCCGACCCATCACTGGCCCCAATCGCTTAAAGCACATCCGCTGATATACCCCTCCCTGGCAGCCTTCAATAAGGCAGTTTCTCAGCATAAGATCTCCTCACACCTAGGTCCGTTGACGTCTCTGAGAGGAAATCCGGACTTTTCCCCAGGAGATTCTGCATTCCTTCGCGAGGAATGGCCACGCGCGGAAGTTCTAGCGAAACATTTCTTCTGTGGAGATACCATTCGATCCTACGAGGACTTGGTAGCCGATTCGCGCACTCAGTCTTTTCCCTTCTGGTCTTACAGACAACTGAGACACTACCTTGCATCTAAAACCCTCTCCACGACGTGGTCTAGGCGGCCTACCCCGTTCGAAGCCTTGTGCTCGCGCCTCCCGCCGCAAAGACATCTCATATCTTTCCTCTACGCTCTCCTTCAGGAGGATTCCCTTCCCCGGCGATTAGGCAGTTGTGCGAGTCCTGGGAGAGAGACCTGAATATCTCTCTTGATGAAGAAGATTGGGGAAATATTTATACACTGGCGCACAAAGGGTCAATGAATGTTGCGATCCAAGAAAATGGTTACAAAATCCTGACCAAATGGTACAGGACCCCTTCACGATTGCATAAATTCTCGCCTACTATCCCGAACGTCTGTTGGAGATGCAATGACGCTGTGGGATCGATGATTCACATCTGGTGGGAGTGTAGGTCCATCCAGACTTTCTGGGCTGAGGTGCACTCCACCATTAAAAACGTTACCACATACGAACTAGACTACAACCCTGCACAGTTCCTCCTCCACCACACAACCCTCTCCAAACACGAATACCACAAATCATTAGCCATGCATATGGTCAACGCGGCTAGACTCTGCATACCAACACACTGGCGCTCGTCGGCCACACCCACCATTAGGGAATGGTTGTCTAGAGTAGCAAAGATAGCGGAATTGGAGGAATTGATCTCTATCTCACAGGAACGGCTACAACTTTTCACACAAACCTGGGCCTGCTGGACCCATTTTACCACCTCAGACAGCTACAAATCCCATTTCCCTACCTAAGGCGCGATTCCCCTGGCGGCTCTGTGGGATCACCTGTCACTGTATACCTTCACCCCAAACTGATGCGTTCGGGAATGATGCGACGGAGGAGTGCCCCCCCCCCACCCCATTCCTGTCTTCCTCCTTCTCCCCCCTCCTTTCCCCCTTCTTGACCACACCCCTCCTCTTTCTCACCCCCTCCTTCTTCCCTCCCCCTGTCCCTTTCTTTTCTAGTACACGCCCCCAACCCTGGAACCTGTTCCCACATTGACAGTGGACCCATGTCCAACTGGCTGTACCAATCTGACCATCTGGATGTGCACATATGTCTACCACCATTTACGGTTACAACTCAATGCCAGATAAGGGTAGGTTAAGCGATTTACCTTAACTGGGACAATTCCTGGGGTGGCCTTGCCCTGAAAAATTGATATGCCGGATATACGCTTATGCCTATATTCCATGTTCTGATTTCCAAGTTTCTTTTAGGTTATTACTGTTTTTCTTCTGATTGATTCATTCACCATTATTTTGTCAATTGCATGTACTGTTTTGGGTTTGTCAATGAAACCCTCTGTATGTTTGTACTGGAAATGTGCAACCTGACAAACGTTTGTACTGTACCCTTGAATTTGCTTTAATAAAAACCTTTTGTGGAAAAAAATAAAAAAAAAAATAATTCCAAAGATTTATATATATATATATATATATATATATATATATATATATATATACATATATATATATATATAGATATATATATATATATATTTACAGTAAAAAAGTAAGGACATTGCCCACATAAAAGACAATGATGGGAGGATGGTTAGAGATGACAGAAGACAACTGTACAAAATGCCTTTTTCTCCTCAGTTTTTATGCATTAAAAGAAGAGGTATATTGTGACAGTACTGTTTGTAACACACCGCAGGAAATACTCTTGTGGCTAACAGAAACGGGAGTGAAGGAAAGACTTAATAAACTTAATACAAATAAATCCCCAGGACCAGATGGCTTTCACCAGAGAGTACCCAGAGAACTCAGTCAGGTTATAGCCAGACCATTGCTCCTAATTTTGCGGACAGCATACTGACAGGAATTGTCCCAGCTGATTGGGGAAAAGCCAATGTGGAACCAATATTCAAAAAAAGGGCAGAGACAAATCCCTGTAAACTACTGGGTTTTAAGATCAATCAGTCAAAAACTGAGGCTTTACCGATTAACATACCACCTGCTGTGCTTCAATCCCTTCGAGTTCAGTTTAACTACCATTGGTGCTCCTGTTCGCTGAAATATCTGGGTGTGCATATTACTCCCTCATATTCCACCCTGTATCAAGCTAATTTTCCCCCCATTTTTGCAGAGATAACACGCCTTTTGAATTTGTGGACCTCTCTTCCAATTTCTCTCTTAGGCCGGATCAACGTTCTTAAGATGTCAATACTCCCTAAACTGTTATATCTTTTCGAGACTCTCCCTGTGTCGGTCCCGATGTCGCAGTTGAAACTTCTCCAGAGGCGATGTCTCAAATTAATTTGGAATGATGCTTCTCATAGGATTGTGCAATCCGTAGTCTATGCTCTTAAACACAGAGGAGGCTTGGCAGCGCCAGATGTTATTAAGTATTATTATGCATCCCACCTCCATGTATTAACTTCTTGGGTGTCTAGAAAAGCCCCTTCCAGGTGGACAGAGATAGATATGGGGGTTACTGCCCCGGTGCACCCCTGTTACATGCTATGGCCTTCTTCAGCTAAATTTATGCTAACTGAGGTCCTTATGTCTCGCTCCAATGCTATTTACCCTGACTATCTGGAGGAGATGTGCGGAGCGGTTCTCCCTCTCCTCCAGATGCTCCCCTCTAATGAACGTCCTTTTTAATCAGATATCAGATCAGATATCAGATATCAGATCAGATATCCCTGACAGTCTGTCATTTAAGAGGATGTACCCTTGGACCCAAGCCGGGGTCTTTCAGCTGCGACATTTGGTCCATCCAGTTACACACGTTTTTTTGCCATTCTCGGAGCTAAAAACAAAACATAATCTCCCACCCTCCCTTCAACTCACATCTACAACTTAAGCATTTCTTCCTTTCCTCATTCCCCTCACTAATGCTAGAGAGACCCACAGATTTCAAGCTCCTGTGTGGCTGGTCCCTATGAGCCGAAACAGATTTCACCCATATACAAGATTTTACATGAATTTCCCCCTCTGACAGATGCTATGCATAAATATATGAACAAATAGTCCTCTATCTTACAGCGTCCGATCTCGTTGCTAGATTGGGGGAAAATTTAGGCTAATACTTTGAAAATCTTACGTTGTGTGATACAAAGAGAGACTGCCTTTAAAATGTTGATGTTTTGGTATAGGACCCCAGACCTGTTACATGCTCATGACCCTACCCTTTCTAATCTTTGTTGGAGATGTCGGGAGTCTGTATGCTCCCTTTTTCATATTTTTTGGGAATGCCCCCTCATTACCCCTTTTTGAATACAGATACAGGAGCTTTTACAGAAAATACTATCTCACTCTATGCCCTTGTCGCCTACACTTCCTTTTGGGTTTGCCTCTTGTAGATATGCCTAAATCATCACAGTCCTTCGTTCTTCTAGCAGCCAGGAGGGCCATTCCTAGGTTATGGCTCTCCACTTTACCCACCACCCTCCATCAATAGATTGCCCGCATGTACTACTACTACTAGGTTGTGACACACCTATTTTTACACCTTCACTGCAGGCTTCAGAGAGGACTGGGGGTCTAGTGGGGTTGGAGGTCCCAGAAGGGCAAGGGGAGGTACGCTTTTGTCTTTGGTGTGGGTCTTTCTGGTGTGCTTGCCAACGAGCTGCATGGCAGGTCAACATATGTCTGGACAAGCATGTGGTATCCAGGTGGGTGATGTTTTGGCCACGCGAGATACGCTTGTGACATATGTTGCAAATAGCAAAGGTACGATCTGATGGACATGTTTCAAAAAAGACCCAAACCAAAGAACTTTTGCTGTACCGTTCAGACACAGCAGCGCCATGCACAAGCATAGATGTGCGCTGTAATGCAGTTGGTGTGCCCTTAAGCTGACCCCTGGAGGGCGTTCTGCCTCTTTGGATATGTGCCTATGCCCCGTCCTCCTCCTCCTCCTCTTCCTCCTCCTCCTCCTCTCTCCTATCAGGCACCCAGGTAGAGTCAGTGACCTCATCATCCCCTCCCTCCTCATCACTGTCAAAAACCTGGCAGTATGCTCCAGCTGGGGGAATATCACTGACAGATTGCTGTCCCTCTCGGCCACCCCCTCTCCCTGGGCTCACATCAATGCCTTCCTCTATCTGTGTTCCATCATCGGAGCCTTCAAAACGCTGCGCATCTTTATTCAGCATGTACCCAACACTGTGTTGAAACTCCTCAGGAGGACATGGTGGGACTAGGGAAGGATTGTGTGATGACATTGTGCCCAAGGAAGAGGACGCCTTGGCAGCTGCTTTGCTAGATAAATTAAGCTCAGCCTGGGTGAGAGAGGATGAGGAGGATGAGGATGGCTTGGTCATCCACTCTACTAATTTCTCTGCATGTTGAGGCTCAACACAGCCAGCTCCCGAAAACAATGACGAGCGTGTCAGACGGCCACGTCCTGAAGAGGATGCACCATGTCCACCATCAGCGTGGCCTCTAGATGCAGAGCCTGCTTGCCCTTGTGACTCTCTGCCTTTCTTTGTTGTCCTTCCAGACATTTTAATAGCCTGCACAGGACAAAATCAGAAATAAACAGCACCTGTCCAGTAAGAGCAACTGTGTTTATGGGCAAAAACACAGCAAACGTGCAGTATGATCGACTGCGTTTATGGGCAAAAACACAGCAAACGTGCAGTTTGATCGACTGCGTTTATGGGCAAAAACAGCAAACGTGCAGTATGATCGACTGAGTTTATGGGCAAAAACACAGCAAACTTATAGTAAGATCGACTGAGTTTATGGGCAAAAACAGCAAATGTGCAGTATGATCGACTGCGTTTATGGGCAAAAACACAGCAAACGTGCAGTATAATCGACTGCGTTTATGGGAAAAAACACAGCAAACGTATAGTAAGATCGACTGAGTTTATGGGCAAAAACAGCAAACGTGCAGTATGATCGACTGAGTTTATGGGCAAAAACACAGCAAACTTATAGTAAGATTGACTGAGTTTATGGGAAAAAACACAGCAAACGTATAGTAAGATCGACTGAGTTTATGGGCAAAAACAGCAAATGTGCAGAATGATCGACTGAGCTTATGGCCAAAAACAGCAAATGTGCAGTATGATCGACTGCGTTTATGTGCAAAAACACAGGAAACGTGCAGTAAGATTGACTGCCTTTATGGGCAAAAACACAGCAAACGTATAGTAAGATAGACTGAGTTTATGAGCAAAAACACAGCAAATGTGCAGTATGATCGACTGCGTTTATGGGCAAAAACACAGCAAACGTATAGTAAGATCAAATGAGTTTATGGCCAAAAACAGCAAATGTGCAGTATGATCGACTGCGTTTATGGGCAAAAACACAGGAAACGTGCAGTAAGGTCGACTGCGTTTATGGGCAAAAACACAGGAAGCGTGCAGTGAGATACACTGCGTTTATGGGCAAAAACACAGCAAACGTGCAGTATGATCGACTGTGTTTATGGGCAAAAACACAGCAAACGTGCAGTATGATCGACTGCGTTTATGGGAAAAAACACAGCAAACGTATAGTAAGATCGCCTGAGTTTATGGCCAAAAACACAGCATATGTGCTTTAACAGCGACTGTGTTTATGTGCAAATAAATAACACACGTGCAGTAACAGCTAATGCCCGGAAAGGTGTCCTTTTATAGTGTGGGGCGTGTGATAAAGCCCTAAACCATAATTGGCCAAAGCACCCAGGCTATGGCCAATTATGGCTCTTCGTTTTTTGGGCGATGTGATTGGCCAAGCATGCGGGGTCATGGTGCATACTTGGCCAATCATCAGCGCGCAACGCCGCAGTGAATTATGGGCCGGCGTGCGTCACTCGAATTTGGCGCGAACGACCCGTTTTGTTCGATTTTCATCGAACGATCGAACAGGCAATGTTCGAGTCGAACATGCGTTTGTATCGAACGCAAACCCATCCCTACTATCCATGCCTTTACTTTACAATTCCATATGCGGAATTGGCTAATCTTTACAGGTTATGTCTGTTCTGGATCACGGTTAGTTTATGAAACTTTGATGTTTGCCGGTCTTACATTTAGTTTAAACCTGTATACGCTGATTTGTCTAAGATATGATTAGCTATGTACAATCGATCGTTGAATTTATTTGTCTTACTATTAGACGCTGTATTTTGTTTTTGAAAATATTTCATAAATAAACAATAAAAAAAAAAGAATCGCTGGGGGAATCAAGAATGGAGAAAGGTCTTGGGTTTCCTAGTAGATGAGCAATAGCATGTAATGTCAAGATGCAGCTACCAAAGATGGCAGAATATTAGCATGCATAAAAAAGGGATATACTTCAGAGATAAAACTATAATCCTAACATCTAATAAATCTTTGGTTAGACCACATCTGGAGTATTCTGTCCAGTTCTGGTCACCAGAAGGGATGTGCTGGAACTGGAGAGAGTTCAAAGAAGGGCAACAAAACGAATAAGGTGACTGAATGCCCTCAATTATGAGGAACACCTGCAAGCACTAAATGTATTCTCGCTGGAGAAGAGACACTTGAGAGGAGATCAGATGGAAATTTACAAATACCTCAATGGTGATCCCATCATAGGAGAAGAACGATTTAGTCTCAAGGAGTGTAAGAGGACAGAGGGCCACACAAAAAGGTTGGTGGAGAAGCGGTTTAACCTTAAACTGCAAAGGGGGTTTTTCACTGTGAGGGCAATAGGGATGTGAAACTTTCACCATTGCACTAATATCATGTGACAGAGAAAAATGATACGGCAAACATTGTTTCTCCAGGGTCTCTGCTTTCAGAAAATATACTGTATAATGTTTAGGGCAGGGGTCTCAAACTGGTGGCCCTCTGCCTGTAGGAGTCACGCTTGCAGTGCCTCATGGGACTTATAATTTCACAACAGCTGGAGTGCTGCCAGTAGGAGACCCCTGGTTTAGGGGTTTTATATAATCTGAAGACCTATTTTTTTTTTTTTAAACATGGTGCAAAAATAAAAACTGCTCCAGAAGTAAAATGGTTAAACACCTCTAAATTAAACATGAACAGGACCGGCTCTACTAATAGGCAAGGTAGGCACCCACATCAGTCAGGGGAGCCACCTGTAAACAGTGCAGTGCAATCCACACCGAGTGCAAGCTCAGTGAAAGCAGACTGCCTGACATAGCGATGTCCAGCACAGCCGCGGCACCCGATGCTTCCAGGATGTTGTAATGTACAGCAGCCCTCAAAATTTCCACTCGCCTACTAGCATTTGGCGAGTGGATTTAAGCTGGGGGCGAGTGATGACAGGGCTGCATGACCAATCTCCCTCCAATCTGTGCCTACACTTAGAGTCCCGATGAGATTGGCGGCCGAAGAGGAAAGGTGCATGCTCAGGAAAAGTAGTCTGGTGAGCCGCGCACAGGCAGAGCAGTACACAGGTGCTCTCCTTACAATTCTCATTAAGCCATGGGACCTAACAGTATGACCTTTCTGAGCCTGCCCCCCTCCCCCAGGGCCCGACCAATGTTGCTGGAGAGCAGGGAGCAGGAAGTAATGAGTGAGGTGGAGGATTGCGAAAATTACCACTCCGGTGCAGCGCTCACTGAAAGTTGCCCTGACATGAGAGCAGCAGCCTTCCAGTTTGTGCAGTTTTCTTCTCCTTGTGCTCTATGTAAGTGTCCAACAGTTCAGCCTGAGCACTGTGAACAGACTGGTCTCAATGTGTGCTGTGCGGTGTCAGTGTGCGCTGTGCTATGGTGTTAATGGCTGTGCAGTTGTGTGGATCTCAGCGATGGATTGTACTCCCTCCCGCTGTGCTGCAGCTCCTCTATGCCAGCCTGAATAAAAGGGGGAAGTGGGGACATGCAAGTGTGGAGCTGCACACACAGGCTCCTGATGATGAGATGAATAGGAGAGGGAGAGAGAGAGAGAGAGAGGATGGATGGGAGTTGCAGAGGAGACAGCAAGAGAATGGGGAAGAGACCCAGTTCTAGTGCCCTATCCCTCTGGTCTGCCCCCAGTGCCCTGTCCCTCTGGTCTGCCCCCAGTGCCCTATCCCTCTGGTCTGCCCCCAGTGCCCTGTCCCTCTGGTCTGCCCCCAGTGCCCTGTCCCTCTGGTCTTCCCCCAGTGCCCTGTTCCATTTTGTTAAAGTTGTTGTTGGTAATATTTAATTGTGTAACTTGATTCTGCATAAAACATTTAACAGTGTCATTCTATGAGATAATCTACGAGGGCGTGTTTACAGGTGCAATTAGGCGCAGGGCAGTGTATGAATTAGGTGGGGCAACTCGTGGCGAGTAACTCTTGGGGCTTGGCTAGTAGCTCAGGACTTGAAATTTCGAGGCCTGATGTACAGGATGTTCGGATGTTTTGTGATAGAACTCCCTCACTATCACTGCAACCCCCGCACCTTGTCCTATTACACCACCAGATGGCAGCACTGTCTGGAAGTAGGCGAGCCCTTCACATGTCACCATCCTGCTGTGACCATGACTGACAATATCATAGCAGCCCAGGCATGCTGGGATCTGTAATCCTGGGAGCTCTTCTCTTCACACTGTGTACTGCTGTAACCTATCTGCATTGATATGTGGTTTATTTTTGCGTGTTAACATGCGCTGCGTGATGTCAGGTCGCTACTTCCACTGTATACATGGGCAGGCCAAAGGGGTTGGAGTCAGGGGTGGAGCCAAGGTGGGGAGTGGCAAAATTAAGATTTGCCTAGGGTGTCAAAAATCCTTGCACCAGAACTAAACGTGACCCCAAACTGGGTGTAATCTTTGTGGTCCAGTACTGAACTGACCGAGTATAAAAGTAAACTTTCATTGGACGCTCTCACCTTATACTTTAGTGTGTGTGGATTTATTTCAGATTGTTTGTTATTTATTTTAAATAAGAAATCCATGTCATGTAATGCTTGAGCCAAAATGTAGACTGACATATACACTCTATAGGATGTTTTCTCTTCCTGATAAAATAAACCAAGTGGAAGTGTCACCACACCGCAGTCCCTAAGAGGACGTCTAGTTGTGATTGGAATAAGGACATTTTTCATGTGGTTTTTTGAAAAGCATTCATATTGAGTTATGAGAATATCCTCTATCAGGGGGTCATTTGGGTGGCTGGATGGATAAATATTATAAAAATATTCCAGCAATCCCTTTATGAAGAAATGGGGGAATGTAAACACCAAACTGCAGTTGCTGAGAGCAAAAAATATTTCACTCATTGACCAAGAATCTGGTATAATAAATGTTTTCTCTGTGTAATAAGGGACATTATTATACAAAAACTTGTAATAAGTCAGACTAGCTGAGCCACAAATAATAAGAACTTCCGTGGTTGAGGTCCGCAGCTCTGGAGGAATTTTATCACAATTCTCTTTAGACACCAGAATCTTGAATTCAATACAAATTCCATGATTAGATAAATGTTTGCTGAGTTGTCGGATCTCCCTCTCTCCGTATTCATCATCAGATGTAAGGATCCCGACCCAGTTCCACTTCAACCTTTCCAGTAACTTTGCTATGGCCACATATTGCATCTCATCATCCGGAACTGTCCGGAAAAAGTTTGGATACATCTTTCTATCACTCAGCAAAGTATCTCTGGCTCCATAACTTATCTAGAAAGGAAGAAAGTAATCTTTAAAAATAATGTGGAACTCTTAATATCCAAATGGACAAAATAAAATCTTAAAGCGGAGCTCCAGCCACGGTAAAAAATTTTTTTAAAGTCAGCAGCTACTAACAGTGTAGCTGCTGACTTTAAATAAAGACACTTACCTGTCCTAGGCGCCCGCGCTGATGGGCCCCCCGATGCCGGTCCCACGATCGCTCCGGGTCCCGCGCAGCCATTCACAATATGGGAAACAGGCAGTGAAGCCGTACGGCTTCACTGCCCGTTTCCTACTGCGCCTGCGCGAGTCTCACGCTGGCTTGTGAATGGGCGCGCTGCTCTCTGAGAACACACACAGTTCCCAGGAAGCAGCGCGCCCATTCACAAGAAGCAGAAGAAGAAGAAAACACACCGCGGATCAGGAAGAGGCAGATTACGGACTTCCGCATAGCAACAGCTATTTCGGGTGAGTATTTTTTTTTTATTATTTTCAGTTTTTTTTTTTTTTTCAAACAACATTGTAAAATGTTGTTATCCTGGGTGGAGCTCCGCTTTAACAACTTCAACTCTTCTGGGAAGGCTGTCATCAAGATTTAGGAGTGTGTCCAAGGAGAATGTTTACAGTTTTTCATGATTACAATTGTACTAGGGTGGTAATCACACACCCTTTACAATAAACAGGTGCCACATCCTAAGTATATAGGTTGCAGAAAAAAAATGAAACAAAGTGGTGTTTTTTTCAAGAAAGATGGACTTTCTTTTACATTTTATTCATTTATTTATAGATCATTACGTCAGTGGGAATCCTTGTGGGGACTTCAGTGAGGGGCATTATACACAGTCATTTCTTTATTGCAAAGGTATATTGTTACTATTTTAGTATGGTGATAGTTTCTTTCACCAGGCTTATTATTTTATCAAACGCTTCTAAATGTTTATTATTATCTTTTATTTCGAGTTATCGGGTGTACCCCCATTTGCTCTCTATCAAACACATGATACATGGTAGCGTCTTGGTCTGGGTTTTATCTGCTTTCATTATCCCTTTCTCCCTACATTAACATCCCAAGAGGGGGTGGGATTTGTCTGCCGTCAGCTGGTTTATGACCTGGGGCAACCACCGTTTTCACCCACATAAGCACCTGTTTTTGGTGGGTTTTGTATATTTAGATACATCTGATGTTTTCAAACCCAAGGTTTAAATGCAAGATACTTGGTAGCATATCAGTTTATTATATTCTGTATTCTAATTAAAGTTTATTATTATTTTTCTTGTAAATGCAGAATCTCCTGAAGAAGCGATATAACCAAAATCATGAAACATGTTGAGCTGTCTTTTAATGCCTTAAGGGATTCGATAAGTTTCATCCAAGATCAACTACTCTACCCAGCTTGAGACCTGTACTGCGTTACAGCCAGCCTTGTGGCTATCGAGTATCGTTCCTGGCAAGACCTTGGTCTTTCCTTTTTTTGTATATAATGGGCCAGATTCAGGTAGTCCAGAGCATCTTTGCTCTGGAGTAACGCTTCTCATTTGCGTTGCGCTGCAGAAATTTTAGGAGCAAGTGCTGTCATTCACGAAGCACTTGCTCCTAAAGTTGCGGCAGCGCATCGCAAATGAGCCGGCGGAATTCAAATTGGGCGGGTACGGGGCGTGTAGTATGCTAACTACGCGCGATCCCGCCGCCAACGTACTGCGCATGCGTCGAGTGTCAAAACATCCCCGTGCGCATGCTCCAAAATCTGTGAATGAACGTCAATGACGTCACATTCCCATTCATGACCGTTTTACGCAAGCAACGTTTTTTTTTTTTTTTCCCGACGCGATGACGACGCCTATACCTAACATAGGATACTCCAACCCCATGTAGGTATATCTATGGGCCGCGTATCCCGTCCGGAAACGTCGTATCGTCATTGCGTCGCGCCGGAATTCGATCGTGAATTGCCGATTTCCGCTCATTAACATATTTTTTGAGCGTAAATCGGCGGGAACGCCCCCGGCGCCATTTTTAAGTTGAAGTAACGATGCGATGGCGAAACTCAGTTACGCTGCTCGCATCGGAACTTCAACCCGGCGTTTCTTGTTTTCTGGTTACAGAAAACAGAAACGCCGGCTCAAAGTCACAGTTAGGCTGGCGGATCACTCGATCCGCCAGCCTAACTGTTCGTGAATCTGGCCCAATATGTTTCATTATTTATAGATGCTTCCATGTGTTTATTTATGCAATATTACAAATACACATTTTTACCTACTTGTGCCTACAAAGTCCATCTTTCTTGAAAAAAACACCACTTTGTTTCAGTTTTTTTCTGCAACCTATAAATAAGGAGAATGTTTGACAATTCTTCCGGAAGCCCAGTGGAGACGTCAGGCACTGGTTTTGGATGAGAAGGCCTGACTCACAGTCTCAGCTCTAATTCATCCCAAAGGTGTTCTTTCGGGTTGAGTTCAGGACTCTGTGTAGGCCAGTCAAGTTCCTCCACCCCACACACACTCATCCGTGTCTTTATGGATCTTGCTTTGTGCACTAGTCCAAATCATTTGATGGAGAACGATTATGGTGCAGGGTGGTGTTTCAGCGGTTGGGCTTGGCCCCTTAGTTTCAGTGGAGGGAACTCCTAAGATGTCAGAATACCAAGACATTTTGGACAATTCAATTCTTCCAACTTTGTGGGAACAGTTTGGGGATGGCCACTTCCTGTTTTAACATGACTGCGCACCAGTGTGCAAAGCAGGGTCCATAAATACATGGATATGCAAATTTGGGGTGGGGAACTTGACTGGCCTGCACAGAGTCCTGACTTCAACCCGATAGAACACCTTTGGTATGAATTAGAACACAGACTATGAGCCAAGACTTCTTGACCAACATCTGTGCCTGACCTCACAAATGTGCATCCTAAAGAATGGTCAAAAATTCCCATAGACACACTCCTAAACCTTTTGGACAGCCTTCTCAGAAGAGTTGAAGCTGTTAAAGCTGCAAAGGGTGGACCAACTCAATATTGATCCTTATGGACTAAGACTGGGATGCCCTTAAAGTGGATGAGTGTGTAAAGGCAGGTGTCCCAATACTTTTGGTAATATAGGGTATAATAATCAGAGGACTCACGGGCAAAAGTTCAGGCATTTGTCCAAATGTCATAACAGCCAAATATTGGACTGAACCATTGGCCCATCTCTACACAACACTGCCTTCTTTTTTTAGAACAATGTTATACTTTACAATGCTTTGCCACAAGGATTATTTGTACCCTTTTGACCCACCTCACCATAAGACGACTAGCTGCCCTAACGTTACATAATATAGGAAATTCTTCTTTTCTTACCTGGGTGTAACCATATAGATTCAGCAGCTGGGCCATTTGGAGAGTGGTGTCAGAATTGAGATCTCCAATGAAACCAGCCAGGGCACCCCGCTCCATACAGGAATAATTTGGACCTTCTTTTGTATGTCCAGACAATATCTGTAGAACGTCTTTTATAGCTTTATTCACATGTCCACAAGAATCATACACATGGTATCCCAGAGTTATGTTGGGTAGAATATCTGGACTGCGGTTTATCTCATCAATAGCAAATATAAAAGCCAGGAGATGTCGGTATTCTCTCCCATAAACCCTGCAGGAAATGGAGAGTTTTGCATTGGTCTACAGGACAAGGATTCAAGCAGAAAATATTTATGGCAAAAGCTAGAACTAAAGATGAGCTTGGTGTTCAAGTGAAACCCATGTTCGACTCAAACATCATATGTTCAATCGTTCATCGCAATACGAATGTTATGGGTCGTTCGCGCCAAATTCGAGTAGCGCGCCACGGCCCATAATTCACTGCGGCATTGCTGGCTGATGATTGGCCAAGCATGCACTATGACCCACATGCTTGGCCAATCACAGCTTGCAAAAAACGGAGAGCCATAATTGGCCAAAGCTCAGGGGGTTTAATTCACGCCTCACACTATAAAAGGCCTCTTGCAGGTTGGCCTTGTGTAGTGTGTTGTGGTGAGTAGAGGTCTAAGAGAGAGAGAGGGCCAGATTCACGTAGAATCTGTGGCGGCGTAGCGTATCCTATTTACACTACGCCGCCGCAACTTACAGGAGCATGTGGCGTATTCTCAAACCACTTGCTCCGTAATTTGCGGCGGTGTAGTGTAAATGGCCCGGCGTAAGCCCGCATAATTCAAAGGGGGCGGCTTCTATTTAAATTTAGCGCGCCCCCACGCCGAACGTACTGCGCATGCGCCGGCCGTAAAAGTAGCCCAGTGCGCATGCTCCATAGTACGCCGCAAATACATTGGTTGCGACGTGAACGTAATTAAGGCACAACCCTATTCGCAGCGAGTTACGTAAACAACGGAAAAACCCGACGCTGTCCCAACGGCCATACTTAACATGGTGTACGCCGGACCTACGCAAGGTTACCACTCATATAGCAGGGGTAACCTTACGCTTACGCAAACGACGTAAACTACGCCGACAGCGCGCAAATACGTTCGGGAATCGGCATATCGGGCTCATTTGCATATTCGGCACAGAAATCGACGTAAACGCTACCTAGTGGCCGGCGTATTATTGCATTTAAGAGCCGACAGTGTAAGTGACTTACGCCAGTGGGATCCTAGCGTAATTCCGGCGTATCTAGTTTTGTGGATACAAAACAATGATATGCCGGTGGAATATTCAAATTACGCCGGAGTATCTGTAGATATACCGGCGTAATTCTTTTGAGAATCTGGCCCAGAGAGTGTCTTTTTTTCTAGCTAGATAGAGCAGACAGGCTAGTCAGTTAAAGTTACAGTGTGTAGAGGATATATATGCATCCCAGGTGTTGTACATATATTTATACACTGTATAGTTTAGCTAGATCAGTTCTTCCTAATTTACTGGCAGGCAGTTGATTGTGCTAGCTGCAGTATTCTCATGTGGTGTATTGCCTGTGTCCTCTGTAGTTTGCACCTAAAGCTACATGGTGTGTACTGACCGTGTGCTCTGTAGTTTGCACCTAAAGGTACTTGGTGTGTACTGCACATGTGCTCTGTAGTTTGCACCTAAAGCTACTTGGTGTGTAATGCCCGTGTGCTCTGTAGTTTGCACCTAAAGCTACTCGGTGTGTACTGCCCATGTGCTCTGTAGTTTGCACCTAAAGCTACTTGGTGTGTACTGCCCTTGTGCTCTGTAGTTTGGACCTAAAGCTACTTGGTGTGTACTGCACATGTGCTCTGTAGTTTGCACCTAAACCTACTTGGTGTGCACACCAATGGCAGATTGTACCAGGCAAATTTCCCTGCCCCAGCTGCTGCAGCGCCGAAAGAAGTTCTCTCCCAGCCATCCACATGCCCATCGGTTGAATGCTAGATTAGCTAAATTGCTAGCACTTCAACTGCTGCCTTTTCAGTTGGTAGATTCTGCCCCCTTGCATGAGTTTGTAGAATGTGCGGTATCTCAGTGGCAAGTTCTCAAACGCCACTTATTCTCACTGAAGGCAGTTCCGGCTCTCTACCGGCATGTGGAAGGCAATGTCCATGCCTAGCTGGACAGGGAGGTC
Organism: Rana kukunoris; assembly: GCA_029574335.1. NCBI lineage: Eukaryota > Metazoa > Chordata > Amphibia > Anura > Ranidae > Rana > Rana kukunoris. Next base: position 8,699,016 of record CM056049.1, on the reverse strand, counting down.
AGTGGTAAGGTGCATATTACCACTGACTCATGGTCCAGCAGGCATGGACATGGATGTTACCTATTGTTCACGGCGCATTAGATGACTCTGCTGGCAGTTGGGAGGGATGCAGGAAAAGGTACAGTAGTGTTGGAGGTTGCTCCGCCACCACGCCTCCAAAATGCTACTACTGGTTGTGACACACCTCTCTCCTCCACCCCCTCCTCTTCTTCTTCCTATGTGGCCTCTTCCTGTGCTGATGTGTCCTCTGAAGCAGCGGTGCTCCGTAGGCATTCAATGGACTATGCAGATACGCAGGCAAAGAGATGCCATGCGATGCTTGAGCTGGTGTGCTTGGGAGACAGGAGCCACACTGGGGCAGAGGTTCTGTCATCTCTGCAGTGGCAGGCTTAGAGGTGATTGACGCCACGCCAGCTTAAGCCAGGAATGGTGGTTTGCGACAATGGCACCAACCTCCTCTCTGCCCTGCGGCAGGGACAACTGACCCATGTGCCCTGTTTTGCTGGTGGTGCAGCGGTTCTTGGGCAGGTACCCCGGCTTACAGGATGTCCTGAAGCAGGCCAGGAAAGTCTGTGTGCATTTCCGAAGGACATATAATGCCAGTGCTCGGCTGACAGACCTCCAAAGGGAATACAACCTGACCAAGAACCACCTAATCTGTGACATGCCCACTAGGTGGAACCCTATGTTGGCCATGCTGCAGCGGCTGCACATGCAGCAGAGGACAATCAATTAGTATCTGTGCCAATATGGCAGCAGAACTGAGTCAGGGGAGCTTGTTTTTCCCCCCACGCCAGTGGGTCTTGATCAGAGATTCATGCACTGTCCTGTCACCATTTGAGGAGGCCACAAGGATGGTGAGCAGTGACAGTGCATGCATCAGTGAGACTGTCCCTGTTATTCACATGTTGGAGCACACGCTGCGTGGAAAAATGGACAGGGCCCTTGAGGCAGAACAGAGGGCGGAATAGGAGGACTTTCTTACCTCTCAAGGCCCACTTTAACCAGACAGTGTTTCTGCTTGCCTGCCTATCACACAGGAAGAGGACGAGGAGGAGGAGGATTGTGTCAGCATGGAGGCGGGGCCTAGCACTCACTGCTCATTGCAGTCCCAAGGAACCCATGGACTTGTACGAGGCTAGGATGAGGTGGCTGTGGATCCTGTCGTCCTCAGTGACCCAGAGGACTCCACACTGAATGCCTCAGCAAACCTAAGCTGCATGGCCTCCCTGATCCTGTAAAGCCTGCGTAAGGTTCCTTGTATATGTGCTATCAAGGAGAGGGATCATTACTGGCTGCCAAATTTCCTTGATCCACATTACAAGAATAAGGTTGCGGATCTTATCTTGCTGGCGCAGAGGGAGCAGAAGATGAAACATCTTTGGGAGGCCTTGCAGAAAGGCCTGTGCAACGCGTTCCCAGAGACTGGGGGGTTACCAAATCCTGGTCCTTGACAACGTGTTGCTGAGGCTTCGGTCATTCACAGAAGGAGCGGTGGAGAAGGTAGCCCTCTGACCGATGCGTTCAGAAAATGTTTTAGTCCGCAGCCCCAAGGTATTACTGGTTCCAGCAACCATCGCCAGCGTCTGTTTTACATGGTGCGGGAATACCTAGGGGCAAGATCAGACTTGGACACCTTTAGCACCGAAAATCTTCTGGCTTACTGGGTCTTGAGAATGGATCACTGGCCAGAGCTTGCACAGTACGCAATTGAGCTACTGGCTTGTCCTGCATCCAGCGTTCTTTCAGAATGCACATTCAGTGCTGCTGGAGGCTTTGTAACCGATCACAGGGTGCGCCTCTCTCCCGACTTGGTCGATCGACTGACCTTCATAAAAATGAACCAGGCTTGGATCACCACCAGCTACCAAGCACCTGATGCTGATGTAACTGAATATTTTTTTTTTTAAATGTCAGATCCCTTTGAGACTGCCTATGCTGATGCTGAGTGACTATCCTGTTATGCTGAGTGAATATCCTTTTCCTCCTCAATGATCTTGCTGATAGCTTGTAAGAACAGTGTTGGTTCTGGCCTGGGCATTCCCAGAAGTGGCTAAGGCCCAATGTTTCTGCCCCTGTTTAACAGGGGCATGTAATTACAATTTTTCATGCAGCGGGCTCATTGCTGCGCTCCAACTAGAGTATCTGTGAGGGGTTGCAGTGTTGTGGCACCAGCACCAGTGCCTAAGGCCCAATTTTTCTGCTCCTGTGTCACGTACCTGGTTGGAGGCCGAAATGCCGAGAGGGCTCCCCCTGCGGCTAAGTGCAGTACACCCCTGAGGTTGGGTACAGAGGGTGTAGTGCCCAGAGAAGCACAGGTTGCCAGATGGATCCAGGAGAGAAGAGCTGGTGAGTGCCTGAAGAATTCTGGAGAATGCAGGAAACACGGCTGGGCTGCAGTCTCTAGGAGTCCTCGGTAACACTTGGCAAGATGTGCGCAAGAAGCAACAGTGGAAGCCGGCTGGAGATCAAACACTCTGGGGTAGATTCACATAGATCAGCGGATCTTTTGATCCGCGTGATCTATCTTTTTTACGATCCGCCTGCGCCAGTTTTTGAGGCAAATGCTGTATTCAGAAAGCACTTGCCTCGTAAGTTGCCCTGGCGGATGGTAAATCCCCCGGAGGAATGCAAATTCCGCGGCTAGGGGGAGTTTACTATTTAAATCATGCGCGTCCCCGCGCCAATCGTACTGCGCATGCGCCGCCGGCTAAATTTCCCAGCGCGCATTGCTTCAAATGACGTCGCAAGGACGTCATTGTTTTCGACGTTAACGCAATTAACGTCTGGCCGTATTCCCGAACGACTTACGTAAACAACGTAAAAAATTCAAAACTCGACGCGGGAACGACGGCCATACTTAACATAGGATACGCCGCACTTACCCCGCATATAGCAGGGGTAACGATCCGCCGGAAAAAGCCGAACGCAAACGACCTAAAAAAAAAACGACGGCCGGGCTTCAGAATCGGCGGTTCTCCTCATTTGCATATTCGTTGCGTATAATAACAGAAGCGCCACCTAGCGGACGGCGGGAGATTGCAGCCTTAGATCCGACAGTGTAACTCACTTACACCAGTCGGCTCTAAGGGAGATCTATGCGGAACCTGATTCGAGGAATCAGCCGCATTGATCCGAGCGTCGGATCTCACAGATACGACGGTGTATCAGTAGATACACCGTCGTATCTCTATGTGAATCTACCCCTGTGGATCCAGGCAGGAGATGCAGGTTTGCAGGAATGGAGACAAGCCAAAGGTCTGGTGTTGGAAAACAGGCAGGAACAGATAACTGAAGCAAAGTCTGTGAAACAAGCCAGGATCAGGTGCTGGAAAAGGTAACAAGTCATTAAAGCAAGCCAGGGGGTCAAACCAGGAGAGCAGATTAGACAGGTCAGGAACAAGCCGGGTCACAACAGGAAATCCAAACAGCAATAATACAGAGACTCGGGAACTCAGGAAGGCCAACGACAATCCAGCATTTTGGATCAGACAGTGGCAGCCTTTTATAGGCCAGCAGGAGGATCTTCCTGTCACATGATGAGCCTATGGCTCCCATTTCTTCTACTGGCAAGATTGCCAGTACTTCCTCTACGGCCATTTCTTCTACTGGCAAGATTGCCAGCACTAATTCTATGGCCATTTCTTCTACTGGCAAGATTGCCAGTACTTTTGCAGACATTTCTCTGACACCCTGTTTAACAGGGGCGTGTAATTACAATTTTTGATGCAATACTTTGCAGCCGGCTCATTGCTGCGCTCCAACTAGTGTATCTGTGAGGGGTTGCAGTGTTGTGGCACCAGCGCCTAAGGCCCAATTTTACAATTACAATTATTGATCTAATATTTCACAGCAGGGTGTTCCAGCGCCCACCAAGACTAACTGTGAGGTCTTACAGTGTTGTGGCAACACCAACACCTAGGGCCCAGATTTCTGCAGAGTATATATGGCAGGCCCCTACTTTCAAACATCCAACTTACAAACGACTCCTACTTGCAAACGGAATGAGACAACAGGAAGTGAGAGGAAATCTACCCATAGGAAGGGAAATTTTCTTCTGTAAATGGTGTCTCCTGTCCACTGATGCTTTATCACCAATCCTTGTTTCACAAAAAAAAAAAAAAACATTTTCAAAAAATCATTTGTCATTGGGACAGAAAGTGAGTGAGTGAGAAACTTATATAGCGCAACACATGCGAACTGAATCACCTCTGGGTGATTGGTATCGATTCCCTGGGCCCTCAGAAGAGATGGGTTTTGATTTTTCTTCTGAAGGCCAAGTGATTCACCTCCAACTGGATGCTGGTTGGTAGATCGCTCCAAAGTCTGGGTCCTTGGACCGCAAAATCTTCGTTCTCTTTTGGACTTGTATCTGGCTTTGGGTATCTGGAGTAGATATTGATTGGTGGATCGCGTAACACGATTAGGGTTGTGAGCTTTTAGTATTTCGCATAGATATTGGGGGTCATTTCCTTGAATACACTTATGTGTTAGACAGAGTGCCTTAAAAGTGATTCTGTCTTCTACTGGCAACCAATGAAGGGATCTCAACGAAGGTTAGATTGATTCCCATGTTTTTTTCCCAGTCACAAGTCAAGTGGCCGTATTTTGAACAACTTGCAGACGAGTGATTTGGTACTTTGGGAGTCCGAGGTAGAGGGCATTTGCATACTCAAGTCTGGAGTTGATAATTGTTATTTATTTTTTTGGTATAAAGGGAGCGAGTCTGCGTAGTATAGTTACATAGTTACATAGTTACATAGTTACATAGTTAGTCAGGTTGAAAAAAGACACAAGTCCATCCAGTTCAACCATAAAAAAAAATAAAAATAAAACAAAGTAAAACACAGTACATCCTTCCATACACCCAACTCCATACCCACAGTTGATCCAGAGGAAGGCAAAAAAAACCAGCAGAGCGATGATCCAATTTGCTACCGGAGGGGAAAAAATTCCTTCCTGATCCCCCGAAAGGCAATCGGATTTACCCCGGATCAACTTTACCTACAAAACTTAGTACTCAGTTATATTATGTGCATTTAGGAAAGAATCCAGGCCTCTCTTAAAGCAATCTACTGAGCTGGCCAGAACCACCTCTGGAGGGAGTCTGTTCCACATTTTCACAGCTCTTACTGTGAAGAAACCTTTCCGTATTTGGAGGTGAAATCTCTTTTCCTCCAGACGTAAAGAGTGCCCCCTTGTCCTCAGTGTTGATCTTAAAGTGAATAACTCAACACCAAGTTCACTATATGGACCTCTTATGTATTTGTACATGTTGATCATATCCCCCCTTATTCTCCTCTTCTCAAGAGTGAATAAATTCAGTTCCTCTAATATTTCCTCATAGCTGAGCTCCTCCATGCCTCTTATCAGTTTGGCTGCCCTTCTCTGCACTTTCTCCAGTTCTCCGATATCCTTTTTGAGAACTGGTGCCCAAAACTGGACTGCATATTCCAGATGAGGTCTTACTAATGATTTGTACAGGGGCAAAATTATATCTCTATCTCTGGAGTCCATACCTCTCTATACAAGATAGGACTTTCCTCGCTTTGGAAACCGCAGCTTGGCATTGCATGCCATTATTGAGCTTATGATCAACTAAAACACCCAGATCCTTCTCCACTACAGATCCCCCCAGTTGTACTCCCCCTAGCATGTATGATGCATGAATATTCTTAGCCCCCAAGTGCATAACTTTACATTTATCAACATTAAACCTCATCTGCCACTTAGTCGCCCAATTAGACAGAGCATTGAGGTCGGCTTGTAAATTGGAGACATCCTGTAAGGACATTATTCCACTGCATAGCTTGGTGTCATCTGCAAAAACAGAAATGTTACTTTTGATCTCAGACCCAATATCATTTATAAATATATTGAAAAGTAAGGGACCCAACACTGAACCTTGGGGTACACCGCTGATAACCTTGGACCATTCAGAGTAAGAATCATTAACCACAACTCTCTGAATTCTGTCTTTCAGCCAGTTTTCTATCCATTTACAAACTGATATATCTAATCCTGTAGACCTTACCTTACACATGAGCCGTGTGTGGGGAACTGTATCGAACGCTTTTGCAAAATCCAAGTATACCACGTCCACTGCTACGCCTCTGTCCAGGGTTTTACTTACCTCTTCATAAAAAGAAATCAGGTTTGTCTGACAACTTCTGTCCTTCATGAATCCATGCTGTCTGCTGCTTAAATAGTTTGTTTCCAGCAAGAACTCATCCATGTGGTCTTTTATTAAACGTTCCAGTATCTTCCCAACTATAGAAGTTAAACTAACAGGTTTATAGTTACTAGGTAAAGACTTTGTTCCCTTTTTAAATATGGGCACCACATTGGCTTTATGCCAATCCAGTGGTACTATTCCTGTCATTAATGAGTCCCTAAATATTAGATACAGTGGCTTTGAAATTTCAGAGCTCAATTCTTTTAGGATCCGTGGGTGAATGCCATCTGGTCCAGGTGCTTTATCCACCTTTATTCTGTCTAAATATTTCTGGACCATATCACTTTTGAGCCATTGTGAATTTGGGGCTGTGTCACTCCCACCCCCTATATCGACATGAGCTCCCCCATTCTCCATTGTATACACAGAGCTGAAGAAAGCATTTAATAAATTTGCCTTCTCTATGTCCTCAGTCACCCACTCTAGATTATTTTGTAAAGGGCCTACATGCTCAGACTTGACCTTTTTACTATTAATATATTTAAAGAATTTTTTGGGGTCTGTCCTACTATCTTTTGCAATCTGTCGTTCATTTTGAATTTTTGCATCCTTGATTTCCTTTTTACATATTCTATTATATTCTTTGTAACATTTAAACGACACTAGTGTTCCTTTATTTTTATATTTTTTAAAAGCTATTTTCTTATTGTTTATAGCTTTTTTAACTTTGACCGTGAGCCACATAGGTTTTATCTTTAGCCTTTTAAACTTATTGCCCATGGGAATATACTTTGCAGTGAGGTTCCAAAGAGTCTTTTTGAAGAATTCCCATTTCTGTTCTGTGTTCATCGGTGCCAATATTCCCTCCCAGTCCAAGCCCTGGAGAGCAGTCCTCATGCTTTGAAAATTTGCTCTCTTGAAATTAAGTGTTTTTATCTTTCCTGTATGTATTTCTTGCTTATAGTTTACATTAAACGAAATCATGTTATGATCACTGCTACCCAGGTGTTCCTTTATCTGAACATTAGTAATGAGCTCTGCATGGTTTGAGATTACCAGGTCCAACAGAGCATCATTCCTAGTTGGGGCCTCAATAAACTGGACCATAAAATTGTCCTGCAATAGGTTTTTAAATTTTTGTCCTTTAACTGTCCCAGAAATTCCATTATTCCAGTCAATTTCTGGGTAGTTAAAATCCCTCATTATTATCACCGTACCTGCCCTTGCAGCCCTTTCCATCTGTGCAAGGAGCTGAGTCTCCACCTCCTCATTAACATTGGGTGGTCTATAACAAACTCCAATGATTAGCTTTGAACTACGCACATCTGTATGCAGTTCCACCCATAATGCTTCAACTTCATCACACTCTCCATCAACCAGGTCCTCTTTCACGCTTGCTTTGAGGTCACTTCTCACATAGAGACAGACCCCTCCACCTTTCCTTTTTACCCTGTCTTTCCGAAAGAGAGCATAGCCAGGAATATTAATAGCCCAGTCATGTAAGCATTGAAGCCAAGTTTCAGCAATACCGATTACATCATAGCTCTCCTCATGCACCAGAGCTTCCAACTCACCTGTTTTGCTTGGAAGGCTTCTGGCATTGGTGAACAAACACTTAAATGTATTGTTACATTTTTCGCTGGCGTTTTTCATATGATTCATATAATTTTTAGTAGTGCAAATGGCACTATAATTTCCAATGGCTGTTTGCAACATGGGAACTTTCTTGTCACCTGCCATAACCCCACCTCCATCTATCCCCATTCCACTCTCCATTAATGTCTGACCCCTAACTGACCTGTGTGCCCGATGTAATTCACGTTCACCCTCCCCCCTCAAGTCTGATGGTGATATCTGCTGACTACTGACCCTATTTGTGCATCCATTGTCATGTAGGTGTCGGAGATGACTCTGATGCCGCGTACACACGGTCGTTTTTTGCGATGAAAAAAAAAGTTGTTTTTTAAAACGTCATTTAAATTGATCGTGTGTGGGCAAAACGTTGTTTTTTGTCTTCAAAAAAACGACCAAAAAAAAATTCCAACATGCTTGAATTTTTTGTGTCGTTTTTCAAAACGTTGTTTTTTGTTTCACAAAAAGTCACCGTGTGTAGCAAAAACGTTGTTTAAAATGACGTTTTTCAACCCGCGCATGCCCAGAAGCTAGTTATGAAGCGAGCTTCAATGGAAAAGAGTGGTGAACGTCACCTCGTTTTTTGTGAAAAAACGATGGTGTGTATGCAACATCGTCTTTGAAAAGTGACATTTCAAAAACGTTGTTTTTTACTTCACAGAAAACGTCGTTTTTTTTCATCACAAAAAATGATCGTGTGTACGCGGCATGAGACTTTTGACTTTGGTGCTAAGGGTGATGGTTTGACCCAGAATGGGTGGGGGCATCCATGTTGTTGCGGATTGAATCTTCTGATTGGCCTGAAACAGCAGAAGTTTTGTTTTTGAGCCTTTAAGTTTAAGATAACTCTTAGTCATCCAATTTTCTATCAAAGAAAGGCATTTCTCTAGTCCAAGATAATGGTCCTTTTTGTTGCAAATGTGAAGATATAGTTGTGTGTCGTTTGCATAAGAGTGGTAAAGTAACTTCTGGTTGCTGATGATTTCAAAAAGAGGGCGGAGATAGATATTGAATGAATGAGAAATTTATATAGCGCAACACCTGCGAACTGAATCGCCTCTGGGCGCTTGTTGTTTCTGTCTCTCTGATCATCAAAAGAGCAGAGTTTTTATCTGTCTTCTGAAACTCAGGTGGTTTTCTTTCAACCGAATGCTGGTTGGTAAAGCGTTCCATAGTCTGGGACCTTGGAACGCAAACCTTCTTTCTCCTTTGGACTTGTATCTGGCTTTGGGTATCTTGACCAGTTTTTGGTCGGTGGATCGCAGAACGCGATTGGAATTGTGGGCTTCTATCTTTTCGCATTGGTATTGCGGGGCCTTCCCATGGATGCACTTATGAGTCAGACAGAGTGCTTTGAAAGCTATTCTGTCTTTTACTGGCAGCCAGTGGAGGGATCTCAACGACGGTGAGATTGATTCCCATGGTTTTTTCCCAGTCACAAGTCTGGCGGCCGTATTCTGAACGACTTGCAGACGAGCGATTTGGTACTTGGGGAGTCCAAGGTAGAGAGCATTTGCATAGTCTAATCTGGAGTTCACAATTGTTCCCACCATGACTGCTACGTCTTCTTTGGGGATAAAAGGAATAAGTCTGCGTAGTAGGCGCAGCAGATGGTGAGATCCGCTGAGTACTGATCCTATTTGTGCGCCCATTGTCATGTAGGTGTCGAAAATGACTCTGAGACTTTTGACTTTGGAGCTAGGGGCGATGATCTGGCCCAGAATGGGCGGGGGTTTCCAAGTAGTTGCCAGTTGACTCTTGCGACTGGCATGAAACAGAAGAAGTTCTGTTTTGGAGTTGTTGAGTTTAAGATAACTCTTGGTCATCCAGTTTTCTATCAAAGAGAGACAATTCTCTAAACTGGGGTGATGATCCTTTTTATTGCAGATGTGAAAGTATAGTTGTGTGTCGTCTGCGTTTGAATGATAAAGTAGTTGTTGGTAGATAAATGTTGAAGAGCACCGGTGATAAGGGGGATCCTTGAGGGACTCTGCATGACACCATGCGTTTTTCAGAAGTGAAAGGTCCTAATTTCACTGTTTGTGAACGGTTTTCCAGAAAGGAGGAGAACCATGATAGATCACCTTCTGCGGTTACCTCAGTCAGCCGAGTCAGTAGCAGTTTGTGGTCTACAGTGTCAAAGGCTGCGCTTAGGTCCAACAGAACCAGGAGACAAGATTGAACAGAACAGGCGACAGAGGGGATACCTGGGGGAAAGTGAGGTGCAATCTTCTCAACAGACGCACACAGACAGCAAAACAAATGTTACAGGGGTGATAACCCTTCTCTATGTTTTCAGAAAAGCTTAAAAAAGATTTTTTGGCTAGAGCTACACTTTAACGAAGTACGAGTTGAAAATTACAAACAGTTTCTACTTAACAACAAACCTACAGTCCCTGTCTTGTTTGCACGCCTGTATACTGCTGTTCAAAGTATATAGGACCAAAGAGGTTTGTAATGACCTGGGGGGAGTGGTGGCGGGGAAACTCATGCTATTTTTCTCAGTGATTTTCATCCATATTGCAGGGACCAAACATTACATTAAAGCCGCAAGCAGTCTTAAATTACTTTTTTCCTATAGTAATCTCATTTTGGGCAGGGACAGTTCTAAACATGTGCCACTACTATAGACTCCCAGCAGGTATGATATTTAAAGGAATTTTTCATTATTTTTTTTCACTTTATCATTAAAATCGCTGCTGCAGAAAAAACAACCATTTTAAAACTTTTTTTTCCATTGATACATGTTCCCTGGGGCAAGACCCAGGTCCCCAAACCCGTTTTCCGACAATAACTTGCATATTAGGCTTTAAAAATAGCACTTTTGAATGTGGACGTTCGAGTCCCATTGACGTCAATAGGGTTCTAAATGTTTGCGCAAACATTCAGGTCCATTCGAAGGTTCTGGTGCGAACCGAACAGGGGGTGTTCAGCTCATCCCTAGCTAGAACACATTTCAACTGCAGATCTATGGTGGGATTGGTGGCCGTGAGTATTGCTCCATAGGACCAGCAACTTAAAAAAATGTAAACATGCTTATTATGATCAAAACATGACATGGCACGTAGCAATTGATACATAACTAGATAGTAAAACATTTATATATATATATATCTCAGGGCTCAAAATTTCAAGCCCATAGCTACTAGCCAGGCCTCAAGAGTTACTCGCCAACAGTTGCCCCACCTGATTCATACACTGCCCTGAGCCTAATTGTACCCGTAAACATGCCCTCGTAGATTATCTCATGGAATGACACTGTTAAATGTTTTATGCAGAATCAAGTTACACAATTAATATTACCAACAACAACTTTAACAAAATGGGACAGGGCACTGGGGGCAGACCAGAGGGACAGGGCACGGGGGGCAGACCAGAGGGACAGGGCACTAGAACTGGGTCTCTTCCCCATTCTCTTGCTGTTTCCTCTGCAACTCCCATCCATCCTCTCTCTCTCTCCCTCTCCTATTCATATCATCATCAGGAGCCTGTGTGTGCGGCTCCACGCTTGCATGTCCCCACTTCCCCATTTTATTCAGGCTGGCAGTGAGGAGAGGAGCTGCAGCACAGAGGGAGGGAGAACAATCCAACGCTGAGATCCACACAACTGCACAGCCATTGACAGCATAGCACAGAATACACTGACCCCGCACAGCACACATTGAGACCAGTCTGTTCACAGTTCTCAGGCTGAACTGTTGGACACTTACATAGAGCACAAGGAGAAGAAAACTGCACAAACTGGAAGGCTGCCACTCTCATGTCAGGGCAACTTTCAATGAGCTCTGCACTGGAGTGGTAATTTTCGCAATCCTCCACCTCACTCATTACTTCCTGCTCTCTGCTCTTCAGCTACATTGGAAGGGGGCAGGCTCAGAGAGGTCATACTGTTAGGTCCCATGGCTTAAGGAGAATTGTAAGGAGAGCACCCGTGTACTGCTCTGCCTGTGCGTGGCTCACCAGACTACTTTTCCCGAGCATGCACCTTTCCTCTTTGGCCGCCAATCTCATCGGGACTCTAAGTGTAGCCACAGATTGGTCATGCAGCCCTGTCATCACTCGCCCCCAGCTTAAATCCACTCGCCAAATGCTAGAAGGCGAGTGGAAATTTTGAGGGCTGTATATATCACAAAATTACATAACAACAATTCATATATGTACACACGGGTCATATAATGGCACATAAATGTAGTTCTAGTGTAATCATATATGGACATGGATCATATGGTGACATATTGCAGTACCGGTAATGTAAACCATAAATACCGGATATCATAAGATCAATTGGAAAAACAAAACTGCTGTATGAAGGTGAAAAATAAACTGGATGTTAGGGACATGACTGCATCCCATAAGCTTGGTACGTTGTGTGGATCAACTCCACTTCTTCAAGAACGGACATGATCCAATGTAAAAACACAATAGGTGACTTCCTCAGGGGTCAAAGGTCAGGTGTTGAGTGTCAGCTTTTTAAAACCCATATGCGTGGTCACCTGATCTTTGACCCTGGTAAAAATCACATGGTTGTGGCGATACGCGTTGGACAGAGTCGGGGACAAAGTGCAGGCAGTTCACGGGAGCCACGACCCCGCTGGAGATAGAGATTGAATGCACAGTTTTTATCATAGATGTAAGTGGATATTTTCAATAAATTCTGTGTGTTTTTAAATACTTCACATTGGGAGCTTAATTTGGGGAAGATGAGATTGGACCTACATAGGTCTATTATTGAGGTGAGCGCAGTGATGAATCGGTGCCGGGGATTGACGCACATGTATGCTGTATTGAACCCACGTAGGATGAAGGTTACAGAGGATCATATTTAAGAAACACCATATGTAATAAAATTTGTTACAAACTATTAGCCGGATTTACAAAGCACTTACGCCGATGTATCTCCAGATACACTGCGTAAGTACAAATATGCGCCGTCGTATCTGTGCGCCGAACCCACAAACTTAGATAGGCCTAAAAATAGGCTTCATCCCACCGACGTAACTTGCCTACGCCGGCGTATAGTGGGCGCATATTTCCGCTGGACGCATGTGGCTTTCCCATTGATTTTCTATTCAAATATGCAAATTAGGGAGATACGCCGATTCACGAATGTACTTGTGCCCGGCGCATTATTTTAGCGGTTTGCCTAGGTTTTACATCCGGCATAAAGTTATTCCCCATAGATGAGGCGCAACCCATGCAAAAATATGGACCAGGGAACTCATGCCTACGTATTGTACATTGGACGTCTGTGAATATGGGCCGACGTGGGTCTGGCTGGGCGTAGGTTATGTTCACGGCGTACACAGTGATCCGACGTATCTTAGGCAGTTGTTCTGACATGATTGTACGCATGCGCACGGGGATACGTCCATGTCTCGACGCATGCGCAGTACAGTTTAAGTACTTGTCTGGCGCCCGGACCATCATTTGCATGGGGTCACGCTTCATTAACATGGATCACTCCCACTTTCAGCCCACTTCCACTTATGCCGACTTACGCCTACAAAAAATACCCTACGCCGGCGCAAAGTTGGGAGCATTTGTTTGTGAATTCCATGCTTGCCTCTCCATGCTGCGCCGGCGTAGCGTAAAAGAGATACGCTACGGCGGCATAAATATGCGCCGATGTATGTGAATCTGGGCCTCTATGTTTTCTTGAAGTACACTCTGAAGTAATGTGTATTGATGTCACTAATGCAGGCTTGGGTTTTTATTTTGATAAGCGCATCCAACACTTTTCAGTTGTGGGGACACAATATTTTGGTTGGTCAGCTGTCACACAAATATATTTTGACATTGAAGGAGACAGCGCAGGATAACACATACTGTTATTCTTTAGCGAAATAAACTTGGCAGGGCTGACACCAGTCCTTGTTATTTCATTTAACAAATAGAACGGTAATGTCAGTGCACAACAAGAACCGATCAATGGGAATTGTTCTGTGACTGTGTTGTCTTTAACCCTTTCACTGCCAGAGTAGCTTTTGTGTGAAATATTAAAATGCCTGAAAATTAGTTAAATCCCCCAAACATTATATATTTGTTATGATATGAGAGGAGCTGTTTATGAAATACATATTATCTGTAAAAAATACAATAAAAGTAATGTTACTGCACACATATGATATGCATTACCCAACGTTCTGAGTAAATAGAAACCCAACATGTAAAGCCTTAAAATTGTTCATGCCGGTGAAAAGTAGGAATGAGCTGAACACCCCTGGGTTCGGTTCGCACCAGAACCTGCGAACAGACCAAAAGTTTGTGTGAACTTTAGAACCCTGTTAAAGTCTATGGGACTGGAACGTTTGAAATCTAAAGTGCTAATTTTAAAGGCTAATATGCAAGTTATTGTCCTAAAAAGTGTTTGGGGACCGGGGTCCTGCCCCAGGGGACATGTATCAATGCAAAAAAAGTTTAAAAAAATGGCCGTTTTTTCAGGAGCAGTGATTTTAATAATGCTAAAGGTGAAAAAATAAAATTGAAATATTCCTTTAAATTTTGTACCTAGGGGGGTGTGTATAGTATGCCTTTAAAGTAGCGCTTGTTTCCTGTGCTTAGAACTGTCCCTGCACAAACTGTAATTTCTGAAGGAAAAAAGTAATTTAAAATCACTCATGGCTATAATGAATTGTCGGATACCAGCAATACAGAGAAAAGTCATTCATAAAAAAAGAATGCGTGGGGGTCCCCCCAAATTCAATTACCAGGCCCTTCGGGTCTGGTATGGATATTAAGGGGAACCCTGCATCAAATATAAAAAAAATGATGTGGGGTTCCCCCCAAATATCCATTCCAGACCCTTCAGGTCTGGTATGGATTTTAAGGGGAACTCCACCCCAAATTAAAAAAAAAAATTTCTGTGGACCCCGACACATTTTTTTTTATGAATGACTTTTCTCTGTATTGCCGGGAGCTGACAATTCATTATAGCCGCGAGTGATTTTAAATTTCTTTTTTTCCTTCAGAAATTACACTTTGTGCAGGGACAGTTCTAAGCATGGGGAACAAGCGCTACTTTACAGGCATACTATATACCACCCTAGGTACGAAATTTAAAGGAATATTTCACTTTTATTGTTTCACTTAAAGGAATTATTAAAATCACTGCTGCCAAAAAACTTGCTGCGAACACCCCAAATAGTTCGCTGTTCTACTCTAACTCGAAGCTCATCCCTAGTGAAAAGGTAAATGTAATCCCACCCTTTAGAAACAGAAATACTATATAATGTTATTATGATACCTTAAAATGCATGTCCAACCAAAACCATTTTTCTTTGGGACAGCCACTGCCCAGAGCTCCATTAGAGAGATTTCCCCTCACTTCCTGTCCTGCATATAACAGTTTTACCGGATAGGAAGAGAGGAAAAATCTACAATAGGGACAGAAATACAAGACTGACAGAGATTCCAGCCTTCCCGTACTTTGTGAATGGGTCATACATGATTTTCACTAACACACTGGAGGATATACTTTGATTTTATATTAATGCAATGTAACAGACTGAATGAGTCCTGCACATTATCACACATCTCTCCTAAAGACACAGCTCTGTAGATCAGATTGGAAGATTTACACTTCATATTTCACTTACGCTGAACACATGAGATGTTTAAAAATGCCTCCATTCTGAGTCCACTGTGTCACTACAGAATGTACTGTGAATATCCCTCCTATAATGATGTCTCCATCCTGAGAATACTTGTACTCAAATGTATAATTCCTCATAGTCATATCACAGCGGTGAGCAGAGTTCTGGGGGTCAGATGTGCAGGGGGTCACACACAAAGACAACAACCACAATATTCTAAGTGGATATCTGAAGACAACATGACCGAGTCTCTGATAGACTCCAATGAATCCTTCCTCTTCTCCCGACCTCATCATCACTGACAGCAGCCCAGGATCCTGACACTGACTTCATGGCTCAGCTGAAGGCTGTGAGAGTGTCAGGTTTATAAAGAATAATTCTGTTATGTATTACTGATAGACTGGAATATGAATCTGCTTATAGAGTAGGAAAAAAAGTCCAAACCTAAAATACACAGAATCCAAAGAAAGTGAAGGTTATAAAATTACCATTATGACATATTGTACATGAAACCAGGAATGTCATGTTTATTATTAATATTCATATTATTATTCATATTATTATTCATATTCATATTATTATTATTATTATTATTATTATTAATATTCATATTATTATTATTGCTCTATAAATACAGGTAAAGGGATGAGGTTTGGCAGCTACCATAGATTTGTGGGGAATCTCTGGGATTCTTAAAGTTTGTGAATCACAAACTTTTGGCAGAAAAGTTTGCAGGTTCTCCACCAAAATAGAGAACATTCTCTAATGCAGTACACAAGGAATGGATGAAGGAATGGATGACCTATCGATGGATGGGTGGGGTCACAGCAGTTACAGTATATCATCTGTGTTTTTAGGAGAAGCTGACACTTTTGTGTAGGGAGAGATTTATTTTATTTTTTATGCATGTCATCTATGGCAAGTGCATAAATCAGAACATAAATGTGATACTGCCAATCGGTTCTTTAAACTGGCTTTTCTGCGAAAAATTGCCACTGGATCATATGAAAGACTAAGTGCAGAAGAGGCGCATGCACGGCAGCGTCCACGATGGATGCCTAGCCCGGGAGCATCGCTCCAGCCTTCTAGTCTGCACCGCAGCAGTCTAAGCCCTTGTTTTAGCGTGGCAACACCACCAGCCAACCATGGAGCAGCCAGCTATCACCCAATGTTCATAGGCTCTTAGGAGGCCCTGTCCTGACAACATTTCAGGAACTGCTGACAATCCAGGATCCCTGGGAACAGTTGGACCATGACCCCACTCTCACCCCCTCATACCTTCTCTTCATGATGGCTGAATTTCCCAAAATGCTAAGTAGGGGGCTATTCCAAACTGCAGCCTAGATCACAGCCTCTATTCACACTGACTTACAGCAAATAGGGACCAGGATAGAAGTGATTGAGAAGAAAGCAGACCAAGTGGTGTCCAGAATTAACCAGAGCTCTGCTATGATTACAGGATCTCCAGGACCAACTAGAATCAGCATTTTCCAAAATTGATGACCTTGAAGATAGATCGAGATGCTATAACTTCAAAATCAAGGGTCTACCAGAATCTGTTAAAGAAGTTTATTAAAAGTCTGATCCTTGACATACCAGCTCACAGTCTGGAACTGGATAGGACACACAGAGCTCTACAACCACCACGCTCTTCTGGTCTCGCTAGAGACATTATAGTAAAACCCCACTTTTATACAGTCAAAGAAGGAGTGATGAAGTGGTCCCGCTCCACTGATAAGCTGGAAATCATGGGCTGTCAGATTCAAATCTTTGCACATCTGTCGCCATACACTGTTCAAAAGCAATCATCTCTAAAACCATTACTCCAAGACCGAGCACATACAGATGGGCCTTCCTGCTTCGCCTAAACTTCTCATACCATGACAAATACTATAATTTCTCCTCCTTTCCAAAAGGCAAATGGCTACTCTTACATTTAGGGCTGATCACCCAAGAACTGCCTCAACTATCATCCAATAGAGGGGCACTGTCATCAAAATGGCCATCATCAACAAGCCCACTGACATATGTGTGGCATAATCAACAAGAGATCAAGAGAATCCCTCCCTCCGTGATGTGGAAAATCAACCTTTAATGCCAGTTCACCCTGCCAGTTCTCTTTGGAACTGTGCCTTAGGGATTTCCTCCCTCCTCGCAACTGACATTCAATTTATTCTGATTAACTTTTAGATTCCACCCCAAATTCCAAAAGGGGGACTGTTGAAGGGGGTCAGCCTGTTACAAGACTTCTGGCTCCCAGTGTTACTTTTTTCTTAGAGTAAAATATGTTTTTGAAATGTTTTCTTAATATTTTAACGACCTGTGGCCTGCGTTTCCTTTACATATTTTAATTTCAATAATTCTTTATTAGTATTTTCACAAAAAAACAAAACAAAAAAAAACAAAAGGGAAAAAAAGTTAGCAAAGTAGACATGTAAATAATCAAACAAGTCTGTTGTCCCAACCGGAGCAAAAAAAACAAAGATTAGGTAGTTCAGTTCCGTTGTAATGTAGGCGATCTTACAGGGTATCAACAATACACAAGTAATAAATGTTAACATGTTCAGCACCAGCGGGAAGGGAGGGGAGGGTAAAGTGGGACTTAAAGTAGGGAGGAGGGGTAGAGGGAGGGACACCAGCAGGATGTAGATTAATGTTATGTGGTACTAGGAAAAAGAGAAGAAGGATAAAGGCAAATTTACTCCGTTATAGAGGCATCACATTTTTACAGTACATTTTGGGTGAGCGAACCAAGTAGACCAGTCATTAATACATTTTGCCATATTGCAATTTTTCCTGGAAACTAATCTCTCCATCTCGCATTGAAGGTTTAGGGTCGCAATCGTGCTGAAGATGGAAGGGGCTTCTGGCATTTTCCAGAGTTTGGTGATAGTTATCTTTGCCGCAAGCAAGAGATGTGTTATCACTACCCGTGATCTGGGTGGAAATTTTTCTATCCCAAGATGCAATAGTGCAAGGGCAGGGTCTGGAGTGGCTGTAGTATGTGATAAGGAGGAGATCAAAGCGAAGACCTGTCTCCAGTATGAGCTTAGAGATCTGCAGAACCACAGGATGTGTGCTATAGTCCCAGTGCTTCCACAGGACCTCCAGCAGGTAGCTGGATGTCCCGGAAAAAACTTCGAAAGTTGGAATGGTGTTAGGTACCATCTATGTATGTTGTTTTGGTAGGATTCCCAGTGATTAGAGCAGTGGGATGCTCTGTATGTGAATTTAAAGGCCCGAGTCCACATATCAGGTGTGGGACTCACATTCAGTTCTTCCACCCATTTCAAGAGGGTGGTGATTTTGGAGAAAGGGCGGTTTTCACTAAGAGCTGAATAGATTACGGATACACCATGGTTGGGGTAAGCCGAACGGGTGAAGAAGTTGTATAGGGGTTCAGGAATGGTGATCGATGAGAGAATTCTAAGGAAGTTCTAAGGAAGTGGGAGATTCTCATGTATGTAAAAGTTTCGGTATCTGGTATTCCATATTCAGTTTGAAGATCTCTGAAGGATTTTGGGGAACCGTTCTTACATAAATCCCATAAGAGGGACTGTGAGTGCTTTGAGAGGTATTGGTAAGGAGCAAATAGGAGTATCGACAGGTTTGAAGTTGGTGAATTTTTTCCATGTAGCCAGTGAAGCTGCAATTGAAGGGGAAGGGGTCAGTTTGTCAGAAGGCAAACCCGCTGAAGTTAGTAGGAGGATGCCTACCAAATTATTTGGCAGATAGGAGGAAGATTCCAGGATAGACCAGGTAGTAAAGTTGCTCCATGATGGAAGCATAATAATAGTTCTGGATATGGGGTAGACCTACTCCACCTTTTTTGTGATGTCTAGTCAGGATGTGATGGGCACATATAGTAGGTTTGGCGTCCCAGACATGTCTCGATATTAATTTTTGTACTGAAGTAAAGAAGGAAAGGGGTACAGGGATTGTGACCGTGTGAAAAAAGTAAAGAATTTTGGGTAGAAGTATCATCTTAAAGGAGGCAATTTTGCCCAATTTAGATAGACCCGTTGCGCGCATTTGAGAAAGCAAGGTAGGGAGCTGTTTCTGGAAGGCACGGTAGTTGAGATCATATAGGAGGCATAGGGAGGGGGCCAGTTTTATCCCTAAGTGAGGTAGAGCTTGATTCGACCAAGTAAAGGGAAGATTGTCTTTTCAGGAAGGACTCTTGTTTTTTCGAGAGATGTAGAGGGAGTATTAGGGATTTGGTGGAATTGAGCTTATAAAAAGAGGTTAGACCAAATTGGTTAAGGATTTCTTGGATTGCTGGCATGGACTGAATTGGGTCTGTGACCAGGAGTATGACATCGTCGGCAAAGAGACTTATTTTTTGTTCTATGCCATTGTGGGTAATGCCTGAGATGCGTTTGTCCTCTCTAATCTTCGCTGCTAGGGGCTCCATTAAGAGAACAAAGATTAGAGGGGATATTGGGCATCCTTGGTGAGTGCCGTTGGAGATCTCGAATGGAGTGGATAGGGTTCCCTCTGTCAGAATTCTGGCAGTCGGATTGCAGTATAGGGAGAGTATCGCAGATTGAAATCGACCAGTAATGCCAAATTTAGTAAGTACTGCTTTCAGGAATCCCCAGTGCACCCTATCGAACGCCTTCTCTGCGTCCAGAGATAGGAACAGAGAAGGCGTTCAAGACTGAGTGACCTGGTGTATCAGGTTGATGACCCTTCTAGTTGCATCTGGGGCTTGTCTGCCTGGCATAAAGCCAACTTGGTCTGGGTGAACCAAGGACGGGAGACACTTCAACAATCTAGATGCAATAGTTTTAGCGTAGATTTTCACATCCGTGTTAAGGAGTGATATAGGCCTGTAATTAGACGCAAAGGCAGGGTCTTTCTCTGGTTTGGTAATGGTGGTTATAATAGAGCGTAACATGTCAATTGAAAAGGAGCCAGAGGTGGCAGCAGAGTTGAAGAGGGTTGTGAAGTGAGGAGAGATAAGGGTGGCAATTTTTTTGTAAAATTCATTGGTGTAGCCGTCTTCTCCAGGTGATTTGTGGAGGGGCAAGGTGTTTATGGCCTGGAGAATTTCATTGTTTGTGAAGGGTTGGGAGAGTGTACATAGTTGATCTGGGGTGATAGATGGGAGATCAATTGAGGCTAAAAAGCCTTGAATAATTGGATCAGTTGGCTGGGGTGTGGATGGGTGATTTGTCAGATTATAAAGCGAGGAATAGTAGGCACCGAAGGCATTTGCAATATCTTGTGGATTAGTGAGGAGCTGTTTGGAGGTTGGATGATAGAGGGATGTGATTTTATGCTTGTGTCGTTGTGTTTTAACCTGTCGAGCCAGTAAGGCTACTGCTTTATTTCCTAGGGCATAATACCTGGCCTTAGCCAATTTGAGATTATGTTCAAATTTGTAGAGTAAGAGTGAGCAAAATTTGTGTCTCCAGTCAAGGAGTTCATTAGCAAGTTTATGGGATGGGTCTGTTTGTTTAGATTTTCTAGTTGGGCAATGTGGGAGAGGGCCTCCTCAATTTGCCTAGACCTCTGGCTCCTAACCCTACTTTGAAGCTTAATCAGGATACCACGCATGTAATCTTTGTATGCAGACCACAGTACAAAACAGTCAGTGTTTGGTTGGTCGTTTAGATGAAAGAAAGTATGATGTTCAGTGGTTATAGTTTGGGAGTTACCAGAGTCCGAGAGTTCGAGAGGAGAGAACTATCCAGTCTCCATATAAACGGTACCTTTGAACCACGGTTCCCCACTTATATGGAGACCGGCGCATGGTCTGACCACGTAATGGTACTGATCGTTGATGCAGTTATATCCTGAAGAGTAATCTTGTCAGCAAGGAAGAAGTCCAACCTAGAGTAAGAGAGTTGAGAGGAGGAAAAGTAAGAGAAGTCCCGTTCGTTACCGTGCTGGCATCTCCAAACATCAAAGAGATTGTTTGACTGAAGAAAGGGGTTCAAGGCAGGTCGATGGCGTTGGGTAGTGGATGAGGTGTCTATAGATGGGTCGCCCGTTACATTGAAGTCACCTCCAATGAGCACTCTACCTTTCTGGATATTGTTGAGTTTCTTGTAAAAACGATTGTAAAATCCTTTTCGTTGCTTGTTTGGGCCATAGATGTTGACCAAAGTATAGGTGGTTTGGTTGACGTCACACAAAAGAATAATGTAGCGGCCTTGAGGATCCAGAATAGATTGGTGCAACTTGAAATGCAAAGAGTCATGTATCGCCAAGAGGACTCCGTTCTTCTTCTTTGAGCCCGAGGCTAAAAAGATTTGGCTGAAATTTTATCAGCTGCAAAGTGGGTTTCCTGCACCAATAGGATGTCGGCTTTTTGGTTATTGGCTTCCTTAAGTAACGCAGATCTCTTTTAAGGGGAGTTCAGGCCCCTGGCATTTATAGAGACTACTTTGAATGTCATTGTAGGATTTGATTCTCAATAAGGGATCGGCAAAGATCAGGCGTAGGTGTGCCCTGTGATAGAAAATACAGCTGAATCAATGTTCAGTTGTCCAGTACCGGAGGGGTCGGGAACCAAGTGGGTTAAAGGGAGGTTGAATGGTTTGCTGGTATGGGATTCAGAGGAAAAGTTCTATACGTAAAAAGGGGAGCCCGGAACAAAACACGGGCTCAATGTCCAGAAACTTCTGCTATCAAACAATGGGGGGAGATGGTCCACTGACTAGCAGGTATAGCAGGGACCACTTGTAAGGTAGGCGGGCTCCAGTGAATGATGCTGCAGGTACCGAGCTATACAGCAGGATACGTGAAGGAAAGGTTATCTGTTGTTTCATCAGGCGTTTTGATATGCTCCTCCTGATTCCATGCGAGTCGTAAGGTGGTCAGAAGGGATCGACTCTTCTTCCGGTATGATGTGCCAGGTCCTCAGGAGTTTAAGGCCAGCCGGTAGTGTTCTTATAGCATGTGTTTTATTCTGATGAGTTATCAGGAGTTTAGTGGGAAAGCCCCATTCATATGGTATCTTGTGATTTTGTAGAGCTTTGGTTATTGTCGCCAGCTGCCTGCAGTTCTCCGTTGTTGCCTTGGAAAGGTCAGCATAGAGAGCAATTGTAGAGTAAGGATCGGGAAGTCTCGCCATGCGTTTAGCGGCGTACATGACCTTTTCCTTGACTGTAAAAAAAAAGAATGTGGGCTAGTACATCCCTAGGATCAGAGGCAGGAAGTTGAGGAGGTTTGGGAAGTCTATGCGCTCTGTCAATCTCCAGTTCACGGTCGGTTAGATCTGGTAATAGTGTGCGCATAAAAGATTGTAGGAATTGCGTCAAATCAGAATTTTGAACCGTTTCTGGGACATTGCGGAACTTAATATTGTTTCGCCTGGATCGATCTTCCAGATCCGCAAATTTAAGGTTAATCGACTGAAGCGCATTCTCATGATCAGCAAAGCCATCCACCAATTCATTATGGGCAGAGAAGAGATCTCCCATTTTCTTTTCTATAAAAGTAATGCTTTGTTCATGCTGCTGCACAGTAGTAGAAAGGGATGACACTGCAGTGGAAAGATCGTTATAGAGAGTCAGCCTCAGTGAGAGCAGCATATTTTTCATTGTACATTCAGATAATGGCTGATCTGTGGCAGGGAAAGCATCCAGCGCTGATGCTTGTTGTGGAGGGGGGAGGGAGAACACACAGGGAGCAGCGACAGTCTGTGTGTGTTCAGGCTCTTCTGTCCTGAGTCTGGATTTAGCAGGGCTGGACGTGGTGGGTGAATTAGGAGGAGAAAACTCACCAGTGTTGTTAGGTGTTTGAGGGGTTCCCACGCGCTGTGCCAGGATCTGTCCTGAGGCAGGAGAGGAGAACTGTGACAGGCATTCTCGATCGCCGCCGGCGCCATCTTGGCCGCTCGCCGTGCCTGAGAAGGGATAAAAGTCGGTAAGCTTCTTAGGCAGTTTGCTGTCCTTCCTCCGCTTAGACATTGTCCTTGGTGGTTGCTGCTATGACCGGGCTGTGAAGTGTGCGGGTAACACTTTCCTCTTGCCGCTGTGGAGCCGCTAAAGCCGGAGTTTCTGTGGAGCTGAGGGATTATGCAGCCATTCGCCGAGCCACGCCCCCTCTTACATTACATATTTTAATGTCCTCATCGGACTTTGGGGATAAAGAAATCCAAGGACCACAGCAGCCCACCTTAGGATACATCCCCGACTGGGGCACAGACCTCCGCTTAAATAATTCAAGGGCTGGTCACTGGTGGCTGTCTCCTGATCCTCCATGGCCGTAATGGGCTACACCACAAAGACCCGGCTACTTTCTACAGCAATGCAAACTTTATGGTGGGGGCAACTGGAGCGGTAGCAGTGCACCTCGATCTGACGCTGATAAGAGGGCTCCATTTTATTCTCCTGTAGGAGTCAGATTACTTTGTCCAATCTAGGACGACTTGGTTTACTTTTGGGTAAAGGGTTGGGAAGGGGCAGTTCCCTCCCCAGTTATAGTGGGTCAGGGATTGCATTAATTGGTTAGTTTTCTAATGCATCTTCTTCTATCTCCTTCACTTCTCATTATCCTTTCATCTTCCTACCCTCCTCTCTCTACTGTAGTCCCCTCCTCACATGGCCTCTCTGGAGTTCCTACCTCAAAGCACACAGGATCAGGATGACATGGAATGTATGAAGACTTCACTCTGCCAGGGAAGCTGTCTCCAGATCCACAATGTGCAGGGACTTAATTCCACAGTAAAAAGATGCAAAATTATACAGCAGCATCACACACTAAAGGCATATGTTCTACTGTTACAAGAGAAGCACTTCCCAGCTATATACAACCCCTCATTTCTCCACAAGATTTTTCCTCAATTCTACTTAGCAAATGCAGAGAATACGATGAGAGGAGTAGCAGTGTGTTTCTCTAACAGGGTTAACTTCTCGCCGACTAAGGTACTTAGTGACCCTGAAGGGCAATATTTACTGGTATCTGGCTCAATAAACGGGGGATTTACACATTCAACGCCTATTAATTATACCCCTAACAAGGGCCAGGGAAGATTCTTTGAAGTTGTACTGCAGACTTTAAATCCTCACTTCCTAGGCACAGTCATTCTATGTGGGGATTCCAACACTCTATTTGACCTCTCCTTAGACAAGTCTAACACAAAGATACCAAAAGCCAAGCACCCCCCCAGGCAAAGCTTGAAAGTGGCACAAATCCTACAGGCAAATGGCCTGGTAGACATTTGGGGAGAAGTGAACCCCCACACCAAACATCACAAACACTATTTCATTCCATACGGAACCCATCCCAGCATAGACAACATTGTTTCTGAAATCCACTGCCATTCCACTAGCGATTGCCTCTAAATTCCATGACACTTCCATATCAGATCACTCCATAAGACACTAATTCTACAAGGTTCTTCTGGGGCAAAGGGTCCCTTTAAATTGCGCAGCAATGAGACTCCACTCAGTAACCCAGTCCACTGCATGGTTTTAGAAAAAGCTTTGAAAGATTATTTTTCAGAGAACGATACTGAGTCGCTCTCACCATGGGCACTATGGGCAGCACATAAAGCAGTAATTTGAGGTAGACTTATTCAGCTTGCATCTCAAATTAAGTGTGAACATAGGGCCGAAATAAAGAAGTTGACAGAGGAATTTTGTATGCTTGGTAGAAGTCACAAAAGTAACCCAACTCCAGACAACCTGACTCGGCTTATCCTTGACCACTTCAGCCGGAAAACACTTACGATGGACTGGGGTACGCTTCTACTACCAAAAAGCCAAACTTATCCCAAAACCACGCTCACTGGCCTTCCCCAAAAAATACAGAATATTTAACCCAGAATCCAGTGAAAATCATGGATTCCTTCCATGACTCTTTTAATGGCAAAAGAGATACTAGACAGGGTTGCCCACTTTTGTCCTTGGTCTTTGCATTTGCGATTGAATCATTGGCAATAGCCATTAGATCAAATCCCAACATTAGAGGGGTGAGATGTGGCCAGGAAGGGCACAAGTGTGCCCTCTTTGCAGATGACATGCTGTAATTTCTCACCTCTCTGCTAATATCTAGCCCAAATGTAGTTTGGCTGCTTCAGGAATTTGGCCCCATCTCGGGTCTGTGGGTTAATGCAACCAAATCCATAGCGTTAAACATTTCCGCCCAAGCTAAGCTAGTAGGACAGCTCAAACAATACTCCCCATTCGTCTAGGCAGTGGATACGATCCCTTATCTATGAATAAAACTGATCAACTACATAGGTAACCTATATTTGGCCAAACTTGAGGGAGAACTAATAATCTGGTTGAAATGTCTGTCCTGGCTGCACAGGATCAATGCCATTAAGATAACACTTTTAACTTGCCTACTGTACTTATGTTGCTCCCTACCGATACCTATCAAAAAATTACCTTTAACAATGCTTCAAAACCAAATTATCAGATTCGTCTTTGGAGACATAGATTTTACAAAGAGATCCTATTCCACTGTAATAATCAAGGAAGGCTAGGTCTCCCAAATTAATGACTATACTACCAGGCAGCACAACTGGCCCAATTTTCCATCAATATATGCCTCTGACCCAGGTCGCCCACAGTTGTATCCTATCTGTCATTTCTCAATGAAACCAGACAACTCTCGGACCTATCTGGTTGGGTAACGTGTGTGTGTGTGAATGTGTTTGTGTCCTCCTTCATGGGTTGGACTGGGTGTTGATCGGGAGAATCCTCTGCTGTTCCCTGCATTGACATCTTGTGGGCGACCTAGTTTAGAGGCATATGGTAGGGTCAGATAAAACCCCCAGAGAAGAGGAGAGAAAAGGAGGGTCTCATAATGAGTGTTTTGTCTACTGTCATAAACCCCTTCTATCCATGTAGATACGTGGAGACTATTCTTGTAAATCTGAATATTTGCTGTACTATTTGTTTTAGAGGCAAGAGGGTATAGGCACAAGTAGAAAAGACTGGCCAGTCATTATATTAAATAAGGGAATGGAGGGTGAGAGGCCTTCAGATAAGCCTAGCGCAAGATGAGTGCTAGAGAATATATGAACCAAAGGTTCAGTTCTGCTTATACTGAGCCCCCAGATAAATGGGTAGAATGGACAAAGGGAACAGCTAAACTTTAAAATCTTAAGGGACTTTTGATTTACAATTATAGGCAAACTTTTCTGCAAGATTGTGGCTCACTACTGTGCAGTGAAGGAACGTGGAGAATAGCTTGCACATGGAAAATAGAAGCTAAAGTAGCAAATCAAACTGGCTTGACAGAGATGTTTAGTAACAGTACTGCCCAAATTTACTACATTTGGCCAGAAGACTCTGTAGAGAAGGACCCCCCCACCTTATGTGGCTGCCAGTTTGGGTTTAAGGGGTCCATCCACAAAAGCACAATAATTAGATTACATGAAACACACAAAAGATGAGCTGGACAATATAGTAGAGAGCAGAGGTTTAACAGCCCCATATCAACCTACAAAGAGGGATTTGGCTTGTATCCTAGAAACAGATGATTGGCATAAATCAAAAGGTACAGTACATATGCAAAACTAGATCTCTCTGAACTTAAAGGGGTTGTAAAGGTTTGTCTTTTATTTTCTAAATAGGTTCCT
The DNA here is from genome assembly GCA_029574335.1 of Rana kukunoris. NCBI lineage: Eukaryota > Metazoa > Chordata > Amphibia > Anura > Ranidae > Rana > Rana kukunoris. The sequence continues at coordinate 8,672,069 of CM056049.1, read as the reverse complement.
TTAACCACTTAAGGACCGCCTCCTGCACATTTACGTCGTCAGAATGGCATGGCTGGGCACATGCACTTATAGGTACGTCCTGTGCTAGTGCCCAGTCGTGGGTCGTGGGCGCGCCTGCGGCGCGCTCCCGCGACCCATTCCAAAGCTTCGGGACGGGACCACAGGACCCGCTCGCCACTGGAGTCCCACGATCGGTCCCCGGAGCTGAAGAATGGGGAGAGCCGTGTGTAAACACTGCTTCCCCGTTCTTCACTGTGGCGGCGTCATCGATCGTGTGATCTCTTTTATAGGTATACACAATCGATGATGTCACACCTACAGCCACACTGATCAGTGGTACGCTGCCTCCAGTGCCTAGCCGCAGACTGGGATGATTCAGTCTCCGCAATGTAAACATGGAAGCGGCGTCATGACGTCACTTCCGGGTTACTCGACTGCCAATGGTGCCGGATTTAAAAAAGTACACAGTATTCAGAAATGCCTTTTTTCGGTGATCTGAATGCAAAGGAGGGATTTGGGGGCTTTTAGACACCCAATCCCTCCATAAAGAGTACCTGTTACCACCTATTACTGTCACAAGGTATGTTCACAATCCTTGTGACAGCAATAAAAGTGATCAAATTATTATTATTCTTTTTTAAGCACAATTTAATATTATTAAAAGAAATAAAAGAAATAAGAAAAAAAATTAAAGCGCCCCCTCCCCACGAGCTCGCACAACAAAGAAAATGCATACGGAAGCCGCGCCCGCATATGAAAATGGTGTTCAAACAACACATGTGTTGTGTCGCCGCGATCGTCAGAGAGAGAGAGCAATAATTCTAGCCCTAGACCTCCTCTGTATCTCTAACCTGGTAACCGTAAAAAAAGTTTAACATGTTGCCTATGGAGATTTTTAGGTAACGTAGTTTGTCGCCATTCCATGAGTGCGTGCAATTATAAAGAATAACATGTTTGGTATCTATTTACTCGGCCTAACATTATCTTTCACACTATACAAAGAAATTGGGCTAACTTTACTTTTTGAATTATTTTTAAATTCATGAAAGTTGCGTTTATAACACCACTGCTCAAATACCGTTAATATATAATGTTTGGGGTTCTAAGTAATTTTCTAGCAAAAAATACGGATTTTAACTTGTAAACACCAAAACGTCAGAAATAGGCTTAGTCATAAAAGGGTTATTACACTTTTATCTCCTGTTACTTGTTAAGCAACTACAAAAAATGCGTAGTGCGACATATGCTGAACGCGCAAAAAGCTATTATCCCCAAACATTGGAAAACGACTTATGTGCCCACAGTGGCAGAATGGTTATGTAACGGCATGAACCGTGACAGACTGAGATCCTCCTATGTCTAGGGTCACCTTATGTCCACTAGGGCCATAGGGTTACAAAGAATCATAATTCATATATTACATGAGATGGGACATTAATAATAATTCATATTGCAGGACTGGAATATTACAAAGTGGATGTCTTGAGATATCACAAGCTGTTGCCTATTCAATGGGCACACATGCTTTTGAAAGGTGTTAATTGCATCAGGGCCTGAAAGACCTTTTGATTGTGTGATTCATTGTGTCTAAAACAATGTGTTAAATTCTCCATTCAGATGTACTGAATTAGCATGTCATTGTCTACAGGAATGTCATGCTCTCTGAGTTAACTCTATTGATGATGCGGTGCCGACGTGTCTACATAATTAGCTTACCTGAATGCCTTTTAGAATGTGATTGAAGCCCCCCCATGGTGTGAAGGGGGTGGAGATTACATTGTCCTGTGATTAACTGTATTATGCTTGAAACTGTATAAGAAGCTGAGAAAATACCATTAAAGTGTTCATATATCTTTGAAACCAAGTGCAGAGCAGTAGTCTCGTCTTGATTATGGGAAATGATATGGATCGTGTATGCAGTATTGTCGGAGTGTGTCAGATAAGCTTGTCGTGGTTGGGTGGAAGGTCGTAAACGGTGGTGACCGTTACAGGTTACGTGCCGTAGACTCCATTTACAAAATGGTAGAGTCAGCGGCCATGGCCTCTGATAACAGAACAATTCCACAAACTATGGAGAGCACGGTTCCTTTTTAAGTACTCTGATTCTTTTGCTAAGATGCAAAATGGCTGATTGCATGACTTTTGAACCCTGACTTTGGATCTTAAATAAGTAAGTGGTTCCTTCTGGTTGAGCTATCTCACATGGAAGTACAAATTGTTGATGTTTACCTTTTAACTGGTTGCCGACCAGCCGCCACAGTTCTACGGCGGCAGGTTGGCTCCACTGTGCGAGAGCCCGTAGCTCTACGTCAGCTCTTTAAGCAGCCACTAGGGGGCGCGCAGCCACTTTGTGGCGCGCAAGCGCGCCCCCCACTCGCCCCTAAGTCCCGTGCGCATGCCTGCGGGTGCGATCGCTGCCGGGGCACTCGCGATTGCTCGGTACAGAGCGAGGACCGGAAGCTGTGTGTGTAAACACACAGCTCCCGGTCCTGTCAGAGGGGAAATACTGATCTTCTGTTCATACAATGTATGAACAGAAGATCAGTGATTTCCCCTAGTGAGTCCACCCCCCCATACAGTTAGAACACACCCAGGGAACATACTTAAGCCCTTCCCCGCCCAATAGTGTTAACCCCTGCACTGTCAGTGGTATTTTTTAAGTAATCCAATGCATTTTTATAGCACTGATCACTATAAAAATGCCAATGGTCCCAAAAATGTGTCAAAAGTTTCCGAAGTGTCCACCATATTGTCGCAGTACTAAAAAAAAATTGTTGATCGCCACCATTACTAGTAAAAAAATATATTAATAAAAATGCCATAAAACGACCCCCTATTTTGTAAACGCTATAACTTTTGTGCAAACCAATCAATAAATGCTTATTGCAATTTTTTTTTACCAAAAATAAGTAAAAGAATACATATCGGCCTAAACTGAGGAAATATTTTTTATATATATATTTTTGGGTGATATTTATTATAGCAAAAAGTAAAAAATATTGCATTTTTTTCAAAATAGTCTCTCTATTTTTGTTTATAGCGCAAAAAATAAAAACCACAGAGATGATCAAATACCACCAAACGAAAAAGCTCTATTTGTGGGGAAAAAAGAACACCAATTTTGTTTGGGAGCCACGTCACACGACCGTGCTTTTGTCAGTTAAAGCGACGCAGTGCAGAATCGCAAAAAGTGCTCTGGTCATTGGGCAGCAATATGGTCCGGGGGTTAAGTGGTTAATAGGTATTTACGTGAGTCTTGATTGCTGTCCCTCCCCTGACCTAGCAGCAAATTACCTGCATAATCACTGTAAGAAACAATTGCTAGCCAAGAATCGATGCCTTCCACACCCTCATGCCCCTTACTCCTGACTCATCCCCCCTTTTTTTCCCTTTTACCTCATCTTTCTCTCTCTCTTTCTCTCTCTCTTTCTCTCTCTCTCTTTCTCTCTCTTTCTCTCTCTTTCTCTCTCTCTCTTATCTTGTCTTTGGTCTTTTCTATACCCCCTATATAATGCTATTTAGAATAATGATCTTAAAATATCGATCAGACATTTTTATCTGTGTTCTCAATTTATGACAAGGCTTGTTGGGCCAGATTCACGTACATTGGCGCATATTTTGACCGAAGTAGCGCACCTCCTTTACGTTTGTGGTGGAGAAGGGTTCCCCAGGACCAGGGAGAAGTAATCCCCAGGTCCGTGTGAATGGTGTATGAATGTACAGTGATATAATTGGAGCCGTGGCGTAGCGTTGCTGAATCGTGGGCTTGTGCTAATCCAGTGTGATGAGGATGTGATGTGTGTGATCTAGGGACCACAGTGGTGTGCATGCATGCATTCTCATTGTACCATGAATAATGTGTGTGTTTAACGTGCAAAGATGCCTAATGTGTGCTGTCTCCTGGCTGCTCCTCCCTCAGAAGACGGGGTAGCCTCAGTTAGGGGGGGATTGTCTGGTTCAGGGGACAGGTCATCACGTATGTCAATCTCCAGGCCCTTTCTCACTGCGAAGTTGTGAAGCATGCAACATGCACCGATGATCTGGCACACAAAGTTTGGGGAATACAACAAGGTACAATGGGGGGTTCCGGATAGGAGGCATGAGATGGGGTCCCAGTGCATATGCAGAGTCACCTTGAAGGGAAAAGACAGGAGGATGTTAGTAGTGCATGTGCCCCTTGTGATTTCTGCATCATGGGGGGGGGCAGTCATGCCTGCCACCCATGTCACTCACCAACCAGCCAGCTGTTCCCATACATGTTCTGTTCGAATTCCATTGGGATGGGGCTATGATTGTATATGTAGCTGTCATGGGTGTCATGGGTGGTGTCATGTGTTGGGCTGGTGATGTCCTCCTACAGGGTTGTGGTTAATTACATGATGGCATGAGGGGTGAATCTGAAGATGCGAGACACCTCGGAATCACTCATGCCAAAGATGTCTATGTGTGTGCGGTATATCCTCTCCCGTGCCCTCCTCCTTCCGCGCTCATCTAAAATCAGTAGTATAGCTATGAGCAAGGATGCCCCTGGCATGTTGGCATACAGATTGTTGTCCTGCAAGTGTGGCTGCTCAGCTCATCCCTAATGGTGTTGCTTTAGCTGACATGTAGACGGATTGTCTAATTTTAAGCAAGCTTTTATATTGCCTAATTTTAGACAGGACGTGCAGCTGATGCGCACAGCGCGTAGCCTGTACCGCACAAACTTACTTTTGTGGATCGCCGTATCTCCCTCATTTGCATATTTGCCTAGAAAATCAATGGTGTGTCTAGCGCATTTTTTTTGTGCACACGATGCGCCGGTCTATCGAAATTACGCCGATTGTAAAAAACTAGATCTCTGGCGCATATCGTTTTGTGGATACGGCGCATTGATACGAAGTCGCATATTTCCAATTGAGCAGGCGCACCTCCTGATACTCCAGTGTAAGTGCTTTGTGAATCTGGCCCGTTGTCTTTTGTATTGGTTTCTGTTGATACATTGGATGGACACCCAAACGGATGACACTCTTTTGTTCAGTAGTGTCATGGACCATGAAATACTGAAATCCTAATTCATGTATTACAGATTTGATTCTGAACCCCAGCCAGGTCAACAGACTCATAAGTGATACTTATTGTCCATTGTGTGATAACCCTGTTTAAAGCCTTTCTATTATCAGGTGTAAATGACTTCTGCCCTGTCTCTGGTCTCCAGACAGTTCCATTGTTCTGTGGCTGGCTATTGTGTACATTGATTGACCCCCCGGGGCTTTTGTCTGAACACACATATTCAGGCTATTCAAGCTTTGGGACCAATCTCTGCTGAGACATTTTCAAGTCCTCATTTGCATGGTTTGAGAGGACCAGAGTGAAGACTGCATACTTTACAATGGACCAATAGGAAAGCGGTTGTTGGGGGCGGGATGTTCCAAATCCTGTATAAAGTGTGCTGTGTACTTTCAATAAAGTGTGTCCTGTTACATTCAGCATTAAGCCATGGCTCATGTGTGGATTATTCAGCGATTCCAGGGATATTCCTAGTCGGGGAATATTGGGTGATTTCTTTTATGGAAGAAGAAGGGAATGGATGGCGGAGATATGTTCGACGACCGTCACAAGTAGCAATTTATAACATGAAATATGTTTGGTATATTGTATGTGAAACAGTAAAACTGCTTTTGTATGCTTTGTTATCACCTTGTGATTTCTAAATAAAAATGTATTAGACAAAAAATTATATATAGGTGACTTTAACTATTTGAATTTAGAAATTCAAATTTTAAATAGAATAGAATAAAATAAAAGGAATGTAGATGATATTTTTTTTCTCCAAAATTAGCATTTCAAATAAAAAAAAATACATCAGTCTTCCAAAATTCTAATTTAGATAAAAAAAATAAAATAATAGAATTAGATAGAAATAATGTAGCCGTCTTCTGAAATTAGAATTTCAATGTTTGAATAGAATAGAACAGAATAAAATAGAAATAATATAGCCCTCTTCTGAAATGCAAATTTTGAACAGAAAAGAATAGAAGAGAAAATAAAAGAATAATTTAATAAAGTAAAAAGAATATAAATTAATAAAATAAAGATATTATAGTATTCTCTTTTCTAAGTTTGAAGTTTTGAATACAATGGAATATAAAGTATATACAGGTAGCCATCATTAAAATCCACAATTTCAAATAGAATAGAATAGAATTGAATACAATCTTTAGCCAAATTCCAAAATTTGAATTTCAAATGTTGAATGGAATAGAATAAAATAGAATATAACTGTCGTGCAAAATCCAATTTCAAATGTCAAAATTTGAATTTTGAAAAAAATTGACTAAAAAAGAAAAAATATAGCTGTCTTCCAAAAATCTAAAGTTGAATAGATTAAAATAGAATGAATTAAATGAACTAGAAAGAATATAGCCATTTTCCAAAATGTGTATTTCAAATATAATAAAATATAAAAATATATATCTGTGTTTGGAAATTCAAATTTTGAATAGAAACAAATAGATTATACACGCAAACCCACCGATTTTTAGATTGCAAAATTACTGATACCTCTACAACAAGCTCTGCACCTCATAGGATGAGACTAGGGTGGCTGCCCTGTTGATATCCAATCACAGAACCCTGGAGAATGTGGGGATTTCTAGTTATTTTTTCGCTATGCTCTCACGAGTAATGTTACACCAATTCTGTATATGTTCATGATGTTTAATCACCTGCTGCTTGATTGACATGTTCTTACAATAAAAAATTATTTGGAATAAAAAAAAAGAAACAAATGGATTTGGGTAAAAATAAGGAAAATAGCCATATTATTAAATTCAAATTTCAAATAAATCAAAACAAAATTGAGAAAATACATAACTAACTTTCAAGATTTAAATTATGAAGTTCAAATTTTGAATAAAAAATAATAAAGTAGAAAGAATGTAGCCGGTTTCCAAAATTAGTATTTCAAATAAAATAAAATAAAATGTAACTGTCTTTCAACATTCAAATTTTATTGAATAGAAAATAATGGAATATAATAATCATCTTTTGTAATCTTCCCATTTTGAATATAATAAATCAAAATAAAATAGAAAGAAAATAGCTGTCTTCAGAATTTAAAAATTTTAAATTAGAATTTTAAAAGAATACAGCCATCTTTCAAAATTCAAATTTTAAAAGAAAAAAAATAGAACAGTATATAATAAAAAACAAAAAACAAAAAAAAACAAATGGAAACTTTCTTAATTTTGAAATTTGAGTTTAAAATTTGAATTCAATAGAATAGAAACTATATAGTTGTCTTCTAACAATTCAAAAATTTTAATTTCAAAATATTAATTTCAAATTTAGCATAGAATAGAATAAAAATGAAAGAATATAACGTTTCCTTTTGAATAACATTCACTAAAAAAGAAAGCATGTATCTGTCCTTCATTTTTTTTCATTTTAAATTCAAAACATAATAGACTAGAATATAAATAATATAGATATCTTCTGGAATTCACATTTCAAATAGAATAGAATAAAAGACATATAGAGATGACTTCCAAAATGTAATTTTAAAATTAGAACTTTTAAGTTGAATAGAATAGAATAAAAAGAGAAAGAATACAGCTGTTTTCCAATATTCAATTATCACATAAATTAGAAAAGAAAAAAAATATATAGCTTACTTTAAAAAAAATGTAATTGTGAAATTTAAATTTGAAATTATAATAATAAAATAGAATAATAAAATAGAATAAAATAGAAAGAATATAGCTGTTGTCTGAAATTCAAATGTTGAAATTTGAATCTTGAATAGAATAGAATACAATAGAAAGGTTCTAATGTCTTTCAGAGTTATACATTTGAATTTTGAATAGAATAGAATGAATATAGTCATCTTTTAAAAGTCAAATTTCGAATCAAATTAAATATAATAGAATAAAATAGAAACAATATTTAGCCGACTTCTGAAATTAGAATTTAAATCAGTTTGAAAATATTGAATATACAAAACAAATTCTAAAAACAAATGATTGTAACATAAGAAATATGAAGAAATGAAATGAGGAATCTAATGAAGGAATCTTAAATGAAACAAAACAAATGTCTGGGTTGTTTAGATCCCTGTCAGGGTATCAACCCCGCTCACCCGCCGATTCCTCAGCTGCGTGACAGCCCAGCGCCGTCGCGATCCCATGGGCGGCGCGCGCGCGTGGTGCGTCTGCACGCCACGTGCGCGTGCACAAGTGTGCACCCGTCCACGCTCAGGTTCGTTTCCTCCGCACCTGTTCTACGGCACCCCGACCCGGCTCTGCCTTTCATTTTGGAGGTCGATGCTTCTGAGACGACCATTGGCGCTATTTTGTCACAAAGACTGGGACTAAAGTCTCTCCTTCATCCAGTGGCATATGCATCCCGAAAGTTAACCCCTCCAGAAAGGAACTATGACGTCGGAGACCGAGAACTATTGGCTATTAAATTTGCTTTAGAAGAGTGGAGATACCTTTTGGAAGGCGCCCATCATCCCATCTTAATTTTCACTGATCATCGAAATTTGGAGTACCTGCGATCTGCCAAACGTTTAAAACCCAGACAAGCCCGTTGGGCCCTCTTTTTTACTCGTTTCAATTTTCACATTACTTTCAGACCAGGCTCAAAGAATGGGAAGGCTGACGCCCTCTCTAGAATGTTCTCGGACACTTCTGCCATGCCAGAACCCAGTACCGTTTTAACCGCTCAGAACTTTTTTTTGGTTTCTCAAACAGATCTGCTAAACGCTTTAAAGGAGGCTTTCAAATGCTGTTCCGACCAAATCACGCCTTCTCTAGGAAGACGAGACGACCTGCTCTGGTCACGGAATAAGATCTTTGTACCAGTGGAACTAAGACAACAAATTCTAAGTACGTTTCATGACCACAAATTAGCGGGCCACTTTGGAACAAGAAAAACTGCCGAATTGATCAGCCGTTCCTTCTGGTGGCCGAAGTGGAGACACGACTGCAAGATCTACATCTCATCCTGTCCCCACTGCCAGCGCTACAAGGGGCCAAAGACCAAGTCCTGGGGTCTATTGAGGCCTCTTCCCGTTCCAGAACGCCCATGGACAGAGGTTTCTGTGGACTTCATTGTGGATCTGCCTCCCTCTGAAGGTTTCACAACGATCTTGGTCGTAGTTGACCGTCTATCCAAACTGGCTCATTTCCTACCCATGATCGGCACACCTTCTGCGACAGAGACAGGCACATTTTTTTTTTTAAAGAGATAGTGAGACTGCACGGTGTGCCCAAGTGTGTTATATCCGACAGGGGGGTGCAGTTCACGTCCAAATTCTGGAAGGAACTTTGCAAAGCGTTGGAAATCAAAGTCTGTCTGTCTTCTGCCTACCATCCACAATCCAACGGTCAGACAGAAAGAACCAACCAAACCTTGGAGCAATATCTCCGTTGTTTTTGCTCTGTCTCCCAGAATGATTGGTCATCCTTACTGCCGTCCGCAGAATTTTCCTATAACAATTCAGTACATGCCTCTACGAATCAAACTCCTTTCTGGGCCAATTTCGGCTACCACCCTTCCTTCCTTCCGGATTCCATCCCTGAAACGCCTGTCCCAGCAGTCCAGGAGCACTTAGTCCACATTCAGCAGAACTTTCAGAAACTTCAAGAAGTCATGCAGCACGCACAAGAAAATTTCAAGAAATACTATGACAGGGGAAAAAAGGAGTGTCCGGCCTTCAGAGTTGGGGAAGAGGTTTGGCTATCTGCTCTTAATCTCAAACTACCAATTCCATCTCAGAAGCTGGGTCCCAGGTTCATTGGCCCATTCAAAATCAAACGTCAAATTAACCCCGTGGCCTTTGAACTTGCACTACCTGAAAACTACAAGATCCACCCAGATTTTCATGGCTCTTTACTTAAACCAGTCTTGCCTAGCCCGTTCCTTGGGAGAGAGGAATTTCCGCCTCCGCCAGTAGAAGTCGAGGGAGAAGAGGAATTTGAGGTGGAAACTATCCTAAGCTGCAGGAAGAGGGGGAGACAGCTCCAATATTTAATCAAATGGAAAGGATATCCTCCAGAAAATAACTCCTGGGAGTCCTCCATAAATCTACACGCTGCCCATTTAATTCGGGCCTTCCATCGGGAACATCCAGAATTGATGGACAGTTTGGGCGTCCGGAGTCTGCCCCTTGGAGGGGGACTGTCAGGGTATCAACCCCGCTCACCTGGCAATTCCTCAGCTTCGTGACAGCCCAGCGTCATCGCGATCACTTGGGCGGCGCACGCGCACACGTGGTGCGTCCGCACGCAGCCTGCGCGTGCACGAGTGTGCGCCCGTCCTCGGGCGTGCGCGCGTCCACGCTCGGGCTCGTCCCGCTCTCGGCCAATCGGTGACCTGAGCGGCCTATTTGAACCAGCCCCTTCCTCCTCTCTGGTTGCTGGTTTGTAAACAGCTTTAGTGTGTTCTGCTGAAACTACTTGTTTGGATTCCTGTGATACTTGACCCTTGGCTTCGTTTTTGGACTGCTGCTTGCTTGAACCCTTGACCCCGGCTTGGACCTTGGATACTCGATCTTCTCCTGCCCTTGACCCCCGGCCTGAACTTGGACTTTCGCTGCCTCTGGTACCCCTGACCACGGCTTGTTTTCCGGACCTGTTTCTAGCCCTGCCCTGACCTACGAAGTACCTGATTCCTGTGTTATACCTTGTGCATGGACTATCTTCTGCTTCACCCGCTGCAGTCTTCCAGCCTGTGACCTGCCTGTACCAGCTCCACGCACCTGACCTTCATCTTCCCGCTGGAACCGGTGCCTCCCGGTGCGTCTGTCCCTCTGTTCCCATTCCAGGGGACGGATCGCATCAGGTCGCAAAGGTGAGCCACCCTCAGCATCTTGGCCTTGGTAAGTGAACTTTCCTGACAATCCCTACTAGCCCCGCCCCCATAAAGCCCAGATCAGGGGAGGAGCTGCAGTGATGGAACTTCATACAATCACCACACAGGATCTCTGGAGCTCAGTCAGAGTGACCATCGGGGTCACCTCTCTTACTAAGGCCCTTCTCCCCCCACCGATTGGTGAGTTTGGTCAGGTGACCAGCTCTGGGAGGAGTCCTAGTTGTGTCATTCTTCTTCCGTGTGAGAATTATGGAGGTCGCTGGGCTCTCGGCACCCTTCCCCCGATGATCTGTGACTTGCAATAATCCTCTGAGCTCTGCAGGCACTTCCTGTGACCTCATGGCCTTTGCTCTGATACAGAATACATTGTCAGCTGTGATCCCTTTTATAGAGAGGTGTGCGCCTTTCCAAAATATTCCTTTCCCCTCCCCCCACAGGTGGACTCCAATCAAGGTGTAGAAACATCTCACCAACCCTCCAAAGTTGGGAGGAAGCTCCTGAGATAAATCCCAAGTGTTGATGTAAAGGGTGTGAAGACTTCTGCCAATGTGACATTTCACTTTTTCTTTTTTCATCCATTAGTAACATTTCTAATATTGTGATGTCACTTTGTCATTATGGGATGCTGAGCGTAGATGAATGAGAAAACAATGAGTGGGACATCTGTAGTATCATCCGGGGGGAGGGGGTGGGGCAACATAACAACCCCGAGAGAAGTGAAGGGGGATTTATCAATCATCTGTATGATGAGAAAATCATCCATTCACCAGAAAATGTGTCCCTTCCATCATCTAAGACACGTTTATCTTATTTGTATTAATAAGAAGATTTATTCCCGATATGTGACATCTTCTAAGAGACATCCGACTTCAACATTTTGTATCTCTATGGACAGGACTGTGCAAAAGTTTTAGGCAGGTGTGAAGAAATAATGTAAAGTAAAAATGATTTCATATCTACAAATTTACTTCTTAATTTGTATCCATTTATAAAGTGCAGAGTGAGGAGAAGAAGATTCCTAATCCAATCAATATTTTAATCTTCAAAACCTCATCTGATCTTTTCGGTCCCCTAATACACTCCCAGTCTATGAAGGTAATCCGTAATCCGGGTCACATACGCTGCAGCCGTGGCACCCAGCATGGGGTCCGGTGCGTGCCGCCTACCAATTCAGGTGTGAATCCGATCGGAAATCTCTGTCTGAATTTGCACCTGCATGGGAACCGAAGACACACAGGACCCTTTTTATATGTGGAGCGCGGCCGCCCCGGAGCTCCATTGAGAGCCGGTCACACTCTCCTGACATGGGAATCGGATGCGGGGAAACCCACATATATGTGACCCGCCCTCATAGTCAGCAAGCAATGACTTCACATATTGAGTTTGTTTTCACATTCAAATCCAATTCAATTCAAATTTGATTCCATTCAAATAATTTGTAGAATTTCCTTATTTTGGATTGGTTGAAAATCAAAGTATGTTATAATTCAAAATTTTCTACTAAAAACTCCCCCCTCTATCCAATAATAGGAAATCCAGAATTTCAGCCAGGCATGGAGTCTCAAATATTCAAGAAATTAAGAGATAATGGAAGATTTCAAGCCTCTCACTTTCTAGGAGAAAGGGGATGGAAAACAATAGGAGAAATATCACAAGGGGGATATGAAATCCCGATATAGCAAGCGCGACAATTACGACATTTTTTGGAGACTCTAGCTGGTGCAGAAAAGTACAGACGCCCACTTACAAAGTTTGAGGAGTATTGTGGAGGAGCGGAACCATTGGCTCATATGGTCTTGAAAATGTATACACTGTTGACTGCACCACCGGAAGACTTTAGAATGCCAAGCCTCTCCAAATGGGAGAGAGATTTAGGCCAAATCTTTTCCCCAATAAAATGCCAAAATATCATAAATTTAGCGTTAAACTCCTCAAGATGTACGAAAATACAAGAATTAAATTATAAAATATTAACAAGGTGGTACTATACGCCAGCGCGTCTAAATATATTCTTTTCTGAAATTTCAGAGAGATGCTGGAGAGGGTGTGGGGAGAAAGGGACAATGTTGCATATATTGTGGGGGTGTCCAATAATACAACAATTTTGGGAAACAGTACGGAGAATTACCCAATCACTTACAGAACACCAGATTCCAGATGACCCCTCATTCTTCCTATTACATCATACAGAAATTTCTTTGAAAAGATATACAGGATCAATGATAGGTCATCTGATAAATGCGGCTAAAAGTTGCATTGCAATAAAATGGAAAGACCCGGAAGCACCTCCAATATCTATGTGGCTTAAAAAAGTAAGGAAAATAGGAATAATGGAGAAAATCTTACCGAGGCCAATAGATAAGAAAGAGCAAAATAAAATAATATGGGCACCCTGGGAATTATTTGTACAATCAGAAGAAGGTAAAAAGTTACTAGGGGAGTAAGAATAAAGATTAGAGGTCGAGGAAAGAAGGGAAAGGGAGGAGGGAAGGAAGGATGACATTTATCGCCGAGGGGGGGGGACAGCGGAGGGGGGAGGGTTGTTGTGTTATGGGGCTTTGTGTGTGGTGTTTGTCTTTTTGTGTTGTTTTTTTTTTTTGTCTCCTTCTTCCTCTCCTCTTCCCTCCGTGTCCGTGGGTGCGCGCGGATGGAGGAGGAGAAGAGGTGGAGATGGGGGTCTTGAGGAGGGGATAAGGGGGGAGGGAATGAGGGGATAAAATAGGGAAGGCAACGTGATGGAGATAAAAGAGGGAATTTGTCGAATACATAGAGAATATATGGACAATCAGGGAGGAGATGGAACATTTGGGGAAGTTTGAAATTTAGTTAAAAGTTGAAATAGTATTTTGGTTTCTACATCTCCCCTGGGGGGAATGGAAATTGCTTGTGATATAAAATATTATAATTTCCCTCTGCTGTAGACTAGGAATAGTAAAAGAGTTTAAGATAGAGATGTATTATAATGTCCATATATAAATAAGCTGTTGTATTGGATTCTGCATATCCAGTTTTCTTGTGTTTTTCGTGTTGCTTTCTTGTTTATAAAAATAAATAAAAGATAATTATATAAAAAAAAAAGAAATCAATATTACTGTAATTCAAAGATTCAGACAAATCCGAATCTCTGAATAACAGAAATTTTCTCCAAATTTTGATTGGGAATGAAATGAAGTGCACATGTCTGATAGTAACCCACCGACACCAGAAGTGTCAAGGGAAGCCGATTATACAAAACAATTTACACTCCATTATCTATCTTCTGTGGAATTCAAGAGATACATGTGATAAAATAAATAAAAAAGTAACAAATAATAAAGACAAAAAAGTAACTAAACTGAAATAAAGTCTTGTAAAGTGTAAATTATGGACAATGAGTAATACATCTTGTGCTTGTCTCAGGTAGAGATGAAAACATTTCTTTCATTTCCTTTTGTTTAGATTTGTTATTCTAGTTATTTTGTTTTGTTAAATTTGGTTGATTTGTTCAATTCATATTTAGGATTTGTATTCAGAATTGGTATTTGGAATTTGTTTTATCAAATTTTCTTCAAATGTACAGATATTTTTTTATTTAAAATGCTTAATTTCAAATTTGTCAAATCAATGATGTACGTTTTTTTTTCCGATTCCAATGCAGAATCCAAAATGTTTTCATTTAAAAAGTGGCTTAAAAAAACAAAACAAAAAAAACATTATTTTGAAATGATACTCTGATAACACACAGCCTTTATTTCACAAATATTTTTACAGTTCAAAGTTTAGTTTGATGTAAAATTAATTTCTGAAATTTCGAAAAATCTGAAATTCAAAACTTGAACATTTGAAATTTAGAAATTGAGAAAATCTGAAATTCAAAATTTGTAAATCCCAAAATAAGAATGAAATCCAAATATTCAAAAACCCGAAAATTTGAAAATCTGAAATAATAACTAACTAATAATAACTTAACTATTACTCACTATTATGTTATAGGTACTGAAATTTCCTTTCAAATTTGGCTGTTGGTGAACGTAACAAATACACATTTATCTCAAATGGACAAATTATCAGAAATAACGAGTGCTGTTTCTAAACAAATGGAAAGTAACAAATTAATAATAATAAATAACAATAATTATACTTATAACAATAATATAAACGTATTATTATTAATATTTATTGTTCTGTTCCATTTCATTTGTTTAGATGCAACATACTTTTTTTCGGATAGTTCATAACTTCAGATAAATTCATAGTCGTTCTGTTCACTAACAGCCAAATTTGAAAAGAAATTCTTGAATTTTTGGATTTTCTTTCCTTATTTTTGATTTTCTGAATTTTAGAATTCGGAATTTATGCACTTTCAAATTGCCGTATTCCGAATTCATGAATTTTCAAATTTACAAATTCTGAAGTAAATCTTAGTGCATTTATTACGAATTCCAAATTCTGAAATGTACAAATTTTTGAAGTAAATCTTAGTGCATGTATTATGAATTCTGAGTTCTGAATTTCCAAACTTTCTAATTTCCAATTTAATTTTTTTTTTAAATAATATTTTATTGAGAAGCTTCAGCATAAAAGAAAAAATGACATGCAAAGTGACCTGGAAATAGGTGAAAATGTGTCTAGGAAACAATGCATGGGCAACCAACAAATACAATTTTAATTTTTTTCAATAAAGAGAAAAGAAAAGAAAAGTTGGGTTGGGGCATGAGGGTATACGGAGAAAGAATATATTATTAGTAGCAAGATAGAGGTGACCAGAGAAGAGATACTGTTAGGATGGAGAATATAAGTATAGGTGCGATTGAGAGGGGGGGAGGCCGGGGGGAACACACGTCCCCATTTCACCACAGCAGTCCACGACGTAATATCATATTAGACGTATTATTTTCAAAAAATTACCAATTCTGAGCTTTCAAATTTACGAATTCCAAATATTTCAAATTTACTAAATGTTTTGATTATTGAATTTCCGAATTTACAAATCCAAAATTATGGATTTTCTCATTTACAAATTTTTGAAGAGCATTTATTCACAATTTTCTAATTTTTGAATTTACAGATTTCCGAATTTACAAATTTACAAATGTTCAATCTTTGTGATTTTCTAATTTTATTAATTTCTGATTTTTTAGAATTGCGATTTTTAGAATTTTCACATTTTTATAATTTACACATTTTTTGAAAACTAACACATTTTTTCAGCAGTGCACTTGTTTCTAGTTTCAGGGGCACATACACATGTATATCATTTTCATGTCGGGTATTTACTGAACACAATCTCATATTTTATATTTTATTAAAAATTGGGTAATATATTGCATCTGTGTGCACTAAGATTTACGTTACTGTATTTTTTTTAAATATGTATTTTATTCATTTTATTCTCTGGGGTCTCTGCTATCAGACAATGTAGAATGTTTAGGGGGGTAACTAATCTTCAGTAAATGTGATGAAGGTGATATTGTAGAAGAAATGGCGCACATTTGTAGGATGAATGTTGTGTTGTTTGAATGTTGCATTTCTATATTATGGAGGTGTGATGTAATTGGTCAGGAAATGGTCAGGTGGTGTGTGGTGATGGCTTCACAAGGAATCTCATTCTGTACTATTTTATGGAATAAAATCTCTTTTTATGTCCTAATCATTAGAGGTGACCCTTGAGTGAATGAGTTCTCATAAGATGGAGATGGTGATTTCCAGAATAGGGAATGCACGGTCACATGACAAAGGTCACATGACAAAGGTCACATTGATAGGATAACACTTTCCACTGACAAACATCACCTGATATTACAAAGTTCAATCCCATTACAACTTTATCAGACAAGACATGAAATGACATGGAGTTGGTAAAAGGTTTTCCTAATGACACGTCAGCCTTACATTACAAAGACATATTATAATAAGAAATGACACAATTAATAATTATCTCATCATTTCATAAATTCCTCCTCATTACCTCTATGACATTCAGGAAGGGATTTATCAGAGCTGCCGATCCCTATAATCCCTCCACTAATCTCTCCTTGTGCACTTTATATCTTCCCTATCACAGATAAATCACATGTCTCTATGGCCACTGTGACCTCACTCTAGTATAGAGGGGGAGGGGCCATTCAAAGCCTTCCTTATTGGCCTTGTAAGTCAGATGGCCTGAGTTAAAAGTTCAGGAAATGCATTATGATAATAAAGACTTTTGTAGACTTATGAGCACAGCTGTAACTCCGCTCCTGTACAGTATATACATGTAATATAGAGAGAGCTCTGTCTGTACAAGATTCCATTATAGAGGATTATGGGGGGACAAGAGGACCATTGTAGGGGATATTCTCACCGGATTTCAGGGGTCCAGATACCCCAGAGGGCAGCAGTGAGGCTCGGTAATGTCACCCCCTCCTCTTGGAAACATTGAAAGTCGGGGCTCAGATAAGTATTTTTTTTTTTTTTTTTCAGAAAATCATTTATTTTTAAACCTCCTTTTCAGGTGATTTGTCTTTGGGGTTGAAGATTCACATGAAATGACAACAATGGAAGATTCCTGGACAATGTACATCAGTGAAGATTCTTTGGGGAATCATGTAACTGGGGGATTTACAGGCAGGAATTATGGGCAGAACATTGTCACCCCAATAATTCAAAGTGACCAAACAAGGACTTTATATTAGTGTCACCAGATACCATGGAGACTTGTGATTACATAAAAATAATCTTTGCAGGTAATGTTATGATGGTAAAGTTTATATGGGATGGAAGTGGTCGGGTTCCATCAACATGACTGGGATCTTTGGATTGAAGTGCCTGGGGAACATTTTCTTATGTGTCCTGCCGGTGTGCCCAGATCTTTACACCCAATAATCATTGGAAGGACCAATATCTGTCTTCAACTACTGACTGCTAGAGAACTCTTCAATGGCCATCACATTATCTGCTGTTCTTCTATTAATTGAGGTATTTTCCCTCACATGACATGTACAGCGGGGGGCAGTCTAGAACCTCAACCACATACCGGTCACCCCCATCCAATGGTACGTCCTTCACCCTCTCTAATACAAAGATATGATGACCTGAAAGTGTTTTAGTTGTAGTCTTGTCTTCCCTGCCATGGTGTGCTTGATCAGGACAAGAACAGCCTTACAAGGAAACAGCAATAATAATGTAAAAAATAAAAATAGGAAAAATAATAAAATAAATGTTAAAAATATATAACAAAACAATGATGGTGGGTGGGAAATGACTGGGTCTGGACCGGTGTTTGGCCCTTACTACTATTAAAGGTGAGGATTCTGCCTTTTGCGGGGGCCCCTGGTGAAGATCTGGGGGGTGTACTTAGACTCGGTTCCTCAGTCCTTTTTGTGGCTCCCACCCTCTCCAATGGGCATGTTTTAACAGAGGGGCGACTATTCACTTCATCCATGGGAATCTGGTTCTCTCTGGCCTTCAGACATGGTCTTTGTAACCCATTAGAGACGCCCCTCTCTCTACTCTCACCTCGTGATATTCCTTGTAATCATCACCTCTGCCAGGCAACATATCAATATTTTTTACTGCATTGCTTCCCTTTCTTCTGGTTCCAGGGGGAGGGGAGATTTTGATGTTTGTATTTCTTTTCAGGTATATTGATTATTATTTGGTGATGATAGGACTTCTCTTTTATGCTGAACTGATTTATTTGTAGTGAGACTTCTCTATAGAAAAGTGTGATTTTGTTTCCTGTGTGACTGACTGCATTTGTCTGTGTGGATCCGAGTTCCCCAGATGATTATTTTATATACAATAAGCACTCTATGACCAACTT
Source organism: Rana kukunoris (assembly GCA_029574335.1). NCBI lineage: Eukaryota > Metazoa > Chordata > Amphibia > Anura > Ranidae > Rana > Rana kukunoris. The sequence continues at coordinate 8,653,429 of CM056049.1, read as the reverse complement.
ATGCATTGAAGAGGTCAGACTTATAAGGGGAGTGGATGACAGATTGGGGGGTTCATGAAGAGATTGTTTGAAGAACACAAAGGAGCTTCTTTCATGTCACGAAGGAGGAGATTTATTACACTTAGTATTGGGGGGAATTGATGTTCACATGTTGTACATAATTTAGGGGAATTTCATCATTTTGTACATTCTTGGTACTTTTATTGTGGGATGAGATTTTGTATGTTATATCATTGGAGATCTTTGTATTCATCTTACACTGTTTGGCACTTTATTGTTTGCACATTTAATGTGATGTGTTTTATTGTGTGTGTTTGAGGAATATTGATGAATAATATACTGTATAATCTTTTGGGGGTTTATATATATATATATATATTTTATGCAGTGCTGTGTATGATTTTAATACTTATAGGAAAGGATTGGGGCTCTTATGGGTAAGAACATTACCATATTTATCGGCGTATACCACACACTTTTTTCCCCTTAAAATCAGGGGAAAATCGTGGGTGCGCGATATACACTGATCCCTGCTTCCCGTGCTGTGTTTGAACTCCACCACCGACATATACCGAGCGCAGTACACTCAGGTACACTCGGCCAGGCTTGGCTCCCCTCTCGGTTATGCCCTGTGCCGCCTCCTAGCATTTATGCGAGAGGAGCCTGAGCGTGGCCGAGCGTGCCAGAGTGTACTGCGCTCGGTATATGTTGACAGAGGCGTTCAAACACAGCCTGGGAAGCGGGGATCGGCTCAGAGACAGCGCAAGAGAGGCGGGGAGGACACCACCAAGGCCGCAGATGGACGCCGGACCAGACAAGGCCGCCGATGGACGCTGGGCAAGACACCGACGAGGGGCATTCAAACTGTAAGTAAGTATTTTTTTTTTTTTCCTAAAATTTTCCTTTCATGTTGGGGGTGTGCGCTATACGACGGTGCGCATAATATGAAGATAAATACGCTGATTTCAAAACATATTAAGCTAACATAATTCTAATGTTTAACGTTTTCTTCAGAATAAATCCTATGATTTATCAATGAGCACCTGGAACCTGTTTTTAGTTTTGGAGATTTCCATATCAGGATGTGGCGAGGTGTGGGGTAGGAGTGATGTCTCGGCAGCATTGTATGGGGAAGACGAATACTCCCTTGTGGTAGAAGTTTACAAAGAAATATATACAAGGACCATTTTTTTTATTAGGTCCGAGAGAGTAAATACCCTTTAAAATGTACTCAACTTATCACTTAAAATGTGAAATACTGAGAACATGCTGTCATCAACTTTAACTAATATTAAAAATTATTTTTTAATACACCAACAAAATGTATTTATTAATATTGCCGGATACATCTACATACAATATAATAAAGTTACCCTGACACTAAAAATACATTACAATCAGCTTATAAAAGAACATGTTTAATATTTATCTTCTAGGAAGGTGGTGAGTGAAATCTACTTTCTCTTGAAGAGTGATGGGTATCTGGTATCTGACAATTGAGGATGATTTGGATACTTTGTACTCCTCTGGTCACTGTGGTTCCTCCTCACTAAGTCACTACATTGGTTTGTAATGATGTAACAGCTGGTGGGAGGAACCACTACACCCCGTGGGGGACAAGATTTCCAACAAACTCAAAGTGTGTGATACCAGCGGTGTCCAGAGCAGAAATTAAACTCACCATCCATCAGAGAGGTAAGTATTAAATAATTAAATTAAACAATGTTCATTCTCAATAGTGGATAGCTGCTTTTGTATTCAGGTCAGGTGTGAACAAAATTATGTAACATTTTGGGAAAAATATACAGCCAAGAAGTCCAGAACTTGAGGCCATTATGGCAAAAACCTCCACAGCCACCATGTATTTCCCTCTGGTGCTCAGATAGGCCGGGATCATGGCAATCCAGACACTGCAGGACACCAGCATGCTGAAGGTGATGTACTTGGCCTCATTAAAACTGTCTGGTAATGTCCTGGCTAAAAAAGCAATAATGAAGCTCACAGCTGCCAGAAGCCCCAAATATCCCAGGACAGAGTAGAAGCCGATAACTGAACCCTCATTACACTGAATAATGATCTTCCCCAGATAGGAGTGAGTGTCCCGATCCTGGAAGGGAGGAGAATTAGACAACCAAATGACACAGATTATGACTTGGACCAGTGAGAAGACACAAATGATAAACTTGGGCAGTTTGGCTCCCATCCATTTCCTCCAGGAACTCCCAGGTTTGGTGGCTTTAAAAGCAATACACACCATGATACTTTTGGCAAGTAGAGAAGAGACGGCAACTGAGAAGATGACACCAAAAGAGGTGACACGGAGCATGCAGGTCACATCTACTGGATGGCCGAGGAACAAGAAGACACAGAGGAAGCTCAGCATGATGGAGACCAGGAGAAGATAGCTCAGGTTCCTGTTATTGGCTTTAACAATGGGGGTGTCCTGGTAATGTATAAATATCCCTAATATTAAACCAGTCAGAAGACAACAGAGGATGGAGACAGCTGAAAATACTCCAACAATGGGATCATCCGTGTAGGAGAGAAATTCCACCACTCTTGGAACACACCGATCTTTCTTCTCATTTGGCCATTCTTCATCAGGACATTTCATGCAGTTTTCACTGTCTGCAGGAAGAACAAAACAAACACAATGAGCATCGGGGTCAGAGCTTCTGATGAAATTAATTGTCTTGTGTTGTCTCACAACTATCAATAGGATTTCCATTAGTGCATTGGGGGAGATTTAAGCCTAGTGCACACTGAAATATTTGTTTTCGTTCAACCCCCTCGGTTTAACAAAAAAAAAAAACTGGAGAGCTCCGAAGGAGCCGCTGTAATAACAATGCAATGTTAGTACAGTGATCTCCCCCACTGAGCTTTGGTGTTCTGACAGGGAGATGGCCCCCTGCCAGAACACTCTGGTCATCACTCTCATCTATTGGCTGAGAGCAGCTTCTGTTAGGCTGGCTGCCTTACATATTGGCCAAATGTCGCCCGATATTCAGCCTGTGTGTACTAGACTTAAAGGGAAATATAATTAATTATAGTAATCTATCACACAGTTTTAGTAAAAATATAAATAACAGCACTTGCAGTATGTATTATTCTATACAATTCATAGTGGTTGGTGGCGTATAAATCAATATACTTGGTGCTCATATAGTAGTTGAATAAATTGCAATGGTGCTCCAAATTTGCAAAGTGTGAGGTGCCACACTCCCCCTTCGGTGACCCAACTCAACAAAAATAATGGACCCTCAGCTTCACAGTCTGGGGTCAAAAAGGCTGTGATCTTTTGATCTGGGATCCGTAGGATGGTTGCCCAAAGAACACTTCCACTCACTTTTCTTGCTCAATTTTATTAAAAGAAAGTTCAGAGTTCCAGAAAAAAACAAAAACAACATATTTACCTTACAGGGATTTTCAGCATTTCACTCTTGCAAAGAAATAGACATTCAGCCTCCAGGTTTATACATACAACACTTTGGCTCTTACATGTTGCTCTGGCTTTCATCTGTACTCCGGTGCATAGACCTCCTCTGTATGCCAGATGGAGCCCAGAACCATAGTCAGGTCACTACTAAAAGCCCACCACCCACCTGACCAATTAGTGTGCTGGCTGTTCACAAAATCTGGACCCAGGAATAGAGATTTTACCCCATCCGGATCATTTTGGAATCTCCAGGCTTCAAGTCCCAAAACAGTCTTTACCAAAGTCTGATGAAAACTGAAAAGCCAGTATCTTCTGAACGACACAACTCCATGTAAACCCTCAACCCGCCTGGTTGAGAATCTGGGGGCATTACAAGGGATGAGTTTGAGGTTTGGGTCGAACATCGGGTGTTCACCCGTTCGTAGAAAAATTAACATTATGGGGACTTCTCGCCCCCTCAATAGGCTTTCTCCACACCAGGGAGAAAGCCTCGCATTACGATGGTGAGTTACAGACAGAAAAACAGTAAGGCCCCTTTCACATTGAGGCGTGGAGCCGCGGTGACGGTATAGCCGCGCTATTTGTAGCGCCGCTATACCGTCGTGTTTACCGCGATATTCGGGCGCTAGCGGTGAGGTTTTAACCCCCGCTAGCGGCCGAAAAAGGGTTAATACCGCCCGCGTTGCGGGCGGTATTACCGCGCTATTGCCGCGGTTTCCCATTGTTTCCAATGGGAAGGCGCGCTATAGGAGCGGTGAACACACCGCTCCTATACCGCGGTAAAGATGCGGCTAGCAGGACTTTTGGAGCGTTCCTGCTAGCGCACCGCTTCAGTGTGAAAGCCTTCGGGCTTTCACATTGAACACTACAGGGCATGATTTTTCATGCGGTATAGCAGCGCTATTTTTAGCGCTGTACCGCATGAAAAACGCCTCAATGTGAAAGGGGCCTTAGTGAGCATTTCTCAGAAGAAATAAGGACATTTAAAAGCAAAATCGAAGGATGAGGTAAGTGAAGGCAGACTGCACTGAGGTAAAGGAAGCTATTTAGGGATTTTTTTTTCCTTTACAACCCCTTTAAGCAGATCAAGCATTGCCAAAACAACAGCCTCTTGGGCACCACATTCTTGACCTGACATATGACAACCTCCCATGCAGTCCTTTGGCAACAGCACTTGAAATACCCACATCAAAGAACAAGGCAGACTTCTCCTTGCTCCTCATCTGGGATCTCCAACCGCACCCTATGTCTAGTCCTTTCAAAAACCTGCACTGAGAGGAATGAAGATATAGTAGTAGGTGTCCCAAGTACTTGCGGACAATCTTCTAGCAGTACACCTTCATCTGATTTTAGCAGGCAAATTTCCCTATTCCAGTTGCTAAACCATATAAAGAAATTCGGTCCCAGCCACCCACTTGCTTAGCGTCTGAAGGCCCCCTTTCGTGAATTTGTGGAATGTGCTGTACCTCAGTGGCAGGTTCCCAAATGCCATTTCTTTTCACGGAAGTCCATTCCGGCTATGTACCGGCATGTGGAAGGCCATGTCTTGGCCTCGTTAGCAAGGGCAAGCAGCAGGCATGGACAGGGACATTACCTTTCTTTCATGGTGCACTGGATAACTCTGCTGGCAGCTTGGAAGGATGCAGGACAGGGTTCAGTATTGTTGGAGCTTGTTCTGCCACCACACCTCCAAAATGCCACAGTTCTCTCCTCCTCCCCCTCCTCTTCTTCTTACTCTATGGCCTCTTCCTCTGCAGATTTGTCCTCTGAACCAGCTGTGCTCCATAGGCGTTCAAGGGGCTACAAAAGTACTCAGGCAAAAAGATGCCATGCGGTGCTTGAGTTGGTCTGTTTAGGGGACAGGAGCCACACTGGGGCAGTGATTCTGTCAGCTCTGCAGGGGCAGGCTCAGAGGTGGTTGACGCCACGCCAGCTTCAGCCAGGAATGGTTGTATGTGACAATGGCACCAACCTCTAGTTTTGAGCGGAATACGCCATATTCGATTTCGCGATATTGCGCGAATATATAGAAGAATATTCGCTAATATTCGCTAATATCGAATATTCGTGATATTTTATCCAAAAAAAAATTTGCCAAATTTCGCTAATGCGAAAATGATTGTGAAATTCTCATAAACGGAGATCATTTCCTGTATTACTAAACTAATATGCACTAAACACTAACTCTACAGTAACTCTACTTAACCACTTAAGACCCGGACACATACGCTGCTAAATGACCCAAGGTGTTTTTACAATTCGGCGCTGCGTCGCTTTAACAGACAATTGCGCGGTCGTGCGACGTGGCTCCCAAACAAAATTTGCGTCCTTTTCTTCCCACAAATAGAGCTTTCTTTCGGTGGTATTTGTTCGCCTCTGCGATTTTTATTTTTTGCGCTATAAACTAATATAGAGCCACAATTTTGAAAAAAATCACTATTTTTTTACTTTTTGTTATAAAAAAAATCAAATAAACTAAATTTTAGTAAAACATTTAGGCCAAAATTAATTCAGCCACTGTCCCTCTTGTCTTCTGTTGGAGCACATGCTTTATGGAATAATGGACAGGACACTTGAGGCAGAACAGCGGGAAGAAATGAAGGACCTCCTTACCTCTCAAGGCCCCCTTTATCCAGATAGTATTCCAGCGGGCCCACCAAACACACAGGAAGAAAAGGAGAAGGAGGATTGTGTCAGCATGGACATGGAGGATAAAGCCGTGTACACACGATCAGAATTCCGATGGTCTAAAATCTGATGGATTTACACGCTAGATCTACACTCCTAGATGGGCTAGGGAAACGCACAAGGAGACGCTATGTCCTGCAACAAAAAGTGTTCTATGGGCATGGCAACAAAAGCGGCAGAATTATGGCACGCACAATACAAACAGCTAAGCTTACATCTAGCTGGACATTTTGAGAATTTTTGCTCGAAACTATACAATCTACCCCAAAATGGCTTAGAGGAAACTAAAGCGACCCAGCGTGCCTCCCAAATAAGAGAATTCCTGGCTCAGTACTGCCCCAATCCAGGCTAAAGCCATGGAAAGCCCTCTTTCCAAAGAAGAACTACACCTAGCCATAAAGCAAAAGAAAGTAGGGAGGAGCCCAGGCCCAGACGGTCTTCCAATAATACACTACAAATCCTTTTAGGATACACTGACTCCTGAGATACTTAAGATGGTTACCCCCCCTATCGAACCCACACGCCTTACCCGGCAGACTTCTAGAAGCCCATGTAACAGTTATACCTAAAGAAGTGAAAGATCCCTTACTAGCTTCCAATTATAGGCCCATCTCTTTACTCAATGTAGATATCAAATTATACGCCAAGATTCTGGCTAACAGATTACTCCCCCTTATCCCTGGCCTCATTACATCGAATCAAGTGGGATTCATCCCAGGTAGGGAAGCTAGAGACAACTCCTTTCGCACTTTGAACATACAATACTGGCTACATACAATGGGAACTAAGGGCTTTTTCCTATACCTTGATGCTGAGAAGGCGTTTGACAGGGTGGCATGGGATTATATGCGGGAGGTACCGAGGGGAATAGGACTCTTGCCCCGCATGGTAACATACATCAACACCCTCTATTCTAACCCATCGGTGAGGGTGAAGACTAATGGCCTCCTGTCAAGTGCCTTTTCTATTAGCAATGGAACACGCCAGGGATGCCCGTTATCCCCTTTGATTTTTGTTCTGACACTAGAACCCCTGTTAAACAGATTGCATAGCAACACAAACATCAAGGGGGTTAACATAGCAGGTAGAACATTTAAAGTAGCCACATTCTGCTTTCCCTGCAATCTCCCAGAATCTCACTACCCAGTTTATTGAATGACATAAATCAATTTGGAGAACTATCAAACCTAAAAATTAATTACTCAAAGTCACATGCTTTAAATGTCTCTTAGCCTCCACAGGAAGTGGCACACTGCCAAGATTCCTTCCCATTTCAGTGGGAGGAGGTAGTTATTGCCTAGCTTGGCACCCAGATCACTAGGAACATGGTAGACCTTTATAGTCATAATTTCTCGGCCGCTCTCTCAAAAATTCAAACAGACCTAAAAGAATGGACCAACCTGAACGTATCCTGGTTTAGCCGCTCAGCCATAATCAAAATGGTCGATCTCCATCGCCTGCTATATCTGATGCAGACGATCCCAATCCATCTCCCCTCCTTCTTTGTGACATACAGAAAAGCATGTACAACTTTCTTATGGAAAAACAGCCCCCACGCATTAAATACTCACGCCTTACTCTCCCTAAGGCTCTGGGTGGGATTGGCCTACCGGACCTCCACAAATATTACCTTGCATGTCACCTGACTAGAATCATGGATTGGAAGGTACATCATCCGGGAAAAGCTTGGGTTACCTTAGAAAAACACTTCATACATACCCCCACGCACATACTCCCTTGGCTTTCTACCCATCATTGGCCCCAATCACTTAAATCACGTCCATTTATATACCCCTCCCTAGTGGCCTTTAATAAAGCAGCTTCTCTCCACAAACTTTCCTCACATATAGGTCTACTGACCCCTTTGAGAGGGAATCCGGACTTTCCTCCTGGGGGCTCTACATTCCTCCAGAAAGAATGGCCGCACGCAGAAATCCTTGCAAAACACCTTTTCTGGGGAGGTAACATCCGATCCTATGAGGACTTAGTATCTGAGTTGCGTACACAGACATTTACTTTCTGGTCATACAGACAAATGAGACACTTTCTCACGTTTAAAATTCCAAGTACGACATGGTCCAGACAACTTACTCCATTTGAAACTCTCTGCTTACGCTTTACACCACAAAGAAATCTCATATCCTACGTTTATACTCTTCTCCAGGATGACTGTCCCTCCCCAGCGACTATGCATACGCGCAAGTCATGGGAAAAAAGACTTGAAACTGACTCTTGCTAATGAAGACTGGGAAAGCATTTATACGCTAGCACATAAGGGATGGATGAATGTCCCAATCCAAGAAAATGGATATAAAATCATAACCAAATGGTACAGGACTCCATCACGCTTTTACAATTTTTCGCCTGCAATTTCAAACATATGCTGGAGATGTAAGGCTGCAATAGGCTCCATGATCCACATGTGGTGGGAATGCAGCTCCATCCAGCCTTTTTGGACTGAGGTTCATTCCACCATAAAAAACTTTACCACCTACGAGTTAGACTACAACCCTGCACAATATCTCCTGCATCACACAACTCTTTCTAAACATGACTATGATAAATCGCTAGCCATGCACATGGTTAATGCGTCAGACACACCCACCATTAGAGAATGGCTGTCTATAATAGCCAAGATAGCAGAAATGGAGGAACTAATTTACACCTCTCAGGAATGTATACAGAAATTCACACAAACCTGGGCGTGCTGGACTCACTTTAGAACATTGGACTGCTATAAGTCCTACTTCCATTCTTAAACCTTGAAATTCCTGGATGACTCAGAATTCCCATTTGTAATTTCTACCTCCCCCAATTTAAGGTACTTTAGGGTGACATGACCGAGGAGCGCCCCCTCCTCCTCCTACCACTTTACTTTCCCTTTCTACTCCTTCTCTCTCTTTCCCCTCCTGTCTGTGCCATCCCCTTTTTCACCCGAACCCCTGATTCCTCACTCATTTCTTCCTTCTCTCCACACCCACCTTTTCTTTTTGTCTTCTTCTTTTCCCCCCTCTTCTATTTCCATTTATAAGTTTTATTGTTCTTTTTAGACAGCTATATTCAGAGTGCGCCATGTAAACCCACTGTTTTTTGTAGGAATAATGCTCTGTTGGACCTGGTATTCTCAAACCATGCAGAGCATATTACTAATGTTCAGATAAAGAAACGCCTGGGTAGCAGTGATCATAACACGATTTCATTGGATGTTCGCTGTAAGCAAAAACCACATACGGGAAAGATAAAAACACTTAATTTTAAGAGAGCAAATTTTCCAAGGATGAGGGCTGCTCTCCAGGACTAATGGCGTGTACACACAATAATTTTTTGGCATGAAAAAAAAAAAGTTTTTCGGCATGTAGAAAAAACAAAGGGCCAGATTCAGATACAATTACATTGGCGCAGAGTATCAGAGATACACTACGCCGCCGTATTTTACCAGGCTATACGCCGAATTCTGGTAGATTTTGTCCCTTACGGTACGGCGGCATAGTGTATTTCTCACCGCGTAATCGAAATACGCGATTAGGGGGCGTGAAGCATATAAATTAGGCGCGTCCCCGCAGCGTTCAAACTGCGCATGCTCCGTTCAGAAATTTCCCGCCGTGCATTGCGCGAAATAATGTCGTTACGTCATTTTTGGTTTGAGTAGCGTAGTTTACGGACATTCCTATTCACGGACGACTTACGTAAAAAATAAAAAAAGACGTCGGAAAACGTTGAAATTCGACGCGGAAACGACGGCCATACTTAACATGGGCTGTCTAATATTAGACCAGCAAGAAGCTGGTATAATTTTACGCAGCAAAAAGATGACTAAAGATGCCATAAGAGATTGCGATAGACGTTCGTAACTTCGTGGATCGTCGGCAAAAGCTTATTTGCATACCCCGACGCGGAAAACGTCGGGAACTCCACCCAGCGGCCGCAAATTTATTGCAGCGTAGATCCGAAGGCGTACGAACGCGTAAGCCAGTCGGATTGAAGCCCGCAGCCATATTTTCATGGTTTGAGGTTTCAGAGTAGTGAAAAAACGCGCGTAATTTGAAAGTACTCCAGTCTAATGCGAGTTAGACAGGAGTAAGGGCTCTGTGAATCTGGCCCAAAGTTTTTCCAATGTCATCATTAAAATGACATTGCCTACACACCATTGTTTAAAAAAAAATGCTCTAGCCAAGCGCGGTGATGTACAACACGTACGATGGCACTATAAAGGGGAAGTTCCATTCGCCTTTGGGCTGCTTTAGCTGATTCTGTGTTAGTAAAAGACGATTCACGCTTGTTTGTCTGTTACAGAGTGATGAATGTGCTTACTCCATTATGAATGGTAGTTTTACTAGAATGAGCGCTCCCGTCTCATAACTTGCTTCTGAGCATTCACGGATTTTTAAAGTTGTTTTAGCCCACACACGATCATTTTTTACAACCCCTTAAACTACATAAAAAAATGCAGCATGTTCGGAAAAATTAATTTGTTTTTCAGAACCCCAAAAAATGATGTGAAGCCCACACACGATCATTTTAAATAAAAATAATTAAAAACGTATCCCGAAAAATGATCGTGTGTACCCGGCATTAGACTGGGAGAGAATATTGGCACCGATGAACACAGAAAATAAATGGAAATTCTTCAAAAAGACTGTTTGTGAACTCACTGCAAAGTATATTCCCATGAGAAATAAGTTTAAAGGGCTAAAAATAAAACCAATGTGGCTCATGGCCAAAGTTAAAAAAGCTATAAACACTAAGAAAATAGCTTTTAAAAAAAATGAAGGAACACTAGTGTCGTTTAAATGTTACAAAATATATAATAGAATATGTAAAAATGAAATCAAGGATGCAAAAACTCAAAATGAACGACAGATTGAAAAAGATAGTAGGACAAACCCCCAAAAATTCTTTAAATATATTAATAGTAAATAGGTCAGGTCTGAGCATGTAGGCCCTTTACCAAATAATCTCGAGAGGGTGACTGGGGACAAAGAGAAGGCAAATGTATTAAATGCTTTCTTCAGCTCTGTGTATACAAAGGAACATGGGGGAGCTCATGTCCATAATGGGGGTGGTAGTGACACAGCCCCAAATTATCCACAATGGCTCAAAAGTGATATGGTCTAGAAATATTTAGACACAATGAAAGTGGATAAAGCACCTGGGCCTATTGGCATCCACCCACGGATCCTAAAAGAATTGAGCTCTGTAATTTCAAAGCCATTGTATCTCATTTTTAGGGACTCATTAATGATGGGAATAGTACCACTGAATTGGCGCAGGGCCAATGTGGTGCCCATATCTAAAAATGGAACAACGTTTTAACCAAGTAATTATAGACCTGTTAGTTTAACTTCTATAGTTGGGAAGATACTGGAGAGATTAATAAAAGACCACATAGATGAGTTCTTGCTGGAAAAAAAACTATTTAAGCAACAGACAACATGGATTTGTGAAAGACAGAAGTTGTCAGACAAACCTGATTTATTTTTATGGAGAAGTAAGTAAAACCTTGGACAGAGGGGTGGCTGTGGACGTGATATACTTGGACAGAGGGGTGGTGGTGGACGTGGTATACTTGGACAGAGGGATGGCGGTGGACGTGATATACTTGGACAGAGGGGTGGCAGTGGACGTGGTATACTTGGACAGAGGGGTGGCGGTGAATGTGGTATACTTGGACAGAGGGATGGTAGTGGACGTGATATACTTGGACAGAGGGGTGGCGGTGGACGTGGTATACTTAGACAGAGGGATGGCTGTGGACGTGGTATACTTGGACAGAGGAGTGGCGGTGGATGTGCTATACTTGGACAGAGGGGTGGCAGTGGACATGGTATACTTGGACATAGGGGTGGTGGTGGACGTGGTATACTTGGACAGAGGGATGGCGGTGGACGTGGTATACTTGGACAGAGGGGTGGCAGTGGACATGGTATACTTGGACATAGGGGTGGTGGTGGACGTGGTATACTTGGACAGAGGGGTGGTGGTGGATGTGGTATACTTGGACAGAGGGGTGGTGGATGTGGTATACTTGGGATCAAATGTAACATTTCTGCCTTTGCAGGTGACACCAAGCTATGCAGTGGAATAACGTCCTTGCAGGATGTCTCCAATTTACAAGCCAACCTCAATGCTCTGTCTAATTGGGCGACTAAGTGGCAAATGAGGTTTGATGCTAATAAATGTAAAGTTATGCACTTGGGGGCTAAGAATATGCATCATACATACTAGGAGGAGTCGAACTGGGTGGGATCCGTAGTGAAGAAGGATCTGTTTTGGTAGATCATAAGCTCAACAATAACATGCAATGCCAAGCTGTGGTTTCCAAGGCGAGCAAAGTCCTTTCTTGTATAAGAGAGGTATGGATTCCAGAGATAGAGATATCATTTTGTCCCCCCCCCCTGTACAAATCATTAGTAAGACCTCATCTGGAATATGCAGTTCAGTTTTGGGCCCCAGTTCTCAAAAAGGATATCGGGGAACTGGAGAAAGTGCAGAGAAGGGCAACCAAACTGATACAAGGCATGGAGGAGCTCAGCTATGGGGAAAGATTAGAGGGACTGAATTTATTCTCTCATGAGAAAAGGAGAATAAGGGGGATATACAGGCGGTCCCTATCAAGATTCCCCCAGCCTTCTTTTCCTCCTATATAAAAGCTTGTATGGACTTTGTATGGCATAACGCCCGCCCGCATTTAAGCTATGTTATGCTTACGGCACCCAAACTAGCAGGAGGCATAGGATTACCCAACATTTACAAGTATTACTTGGCCTGTGGTTTGACCAGAATAGTGGACTGGAACGTACACTGTGACCAAAAAGACTGGGTATGGCTTGAACAACTGTTTTCACCCCTCCCTCTTACCCAACTTCCGTGGATCACTCAGCGCAGTGTCCCGGTGGATTGCACAGGTCACCCCTTGATACATCCCTCCTTACTTGCATTCCGAGAGGCCTGTACTAAACATAAAATATCCGATCTACAGGGCCCTATGACTCCTCTTAGAATGAATCCTGACTTTGCTCCTGATATGCACCCCTCCTTTTTGGCAGAGGTCTGGCCCCATCCCACCGTACAGGACGGTCAATTTTTTAGAAATGGCATCTCTTGCTACAGACAGAGCTTGCCTCCAAAATTAACAAGGACGTCCATTCTGGACATATGTACAATGCCGCCACTTCTTTGCTAGAACGGCTCCTGAAGAGAATTGGTCCAGGGCCACCACATCCTTCAAAAACTTGTGCTCCAGTAGAGAGCCACAAAGACACCTTATCTCGACTATATACACCCTTCTCTACACAATCGTGGGCAAACCAACAGTGGGAACGGGATCTGGGGCATGATCTCACGGACAGGGAATGGGAGGACATCCACAGAATTGCTCACAAAGGCTCGGTCAATGTCCAGACACAGGAGAATGCGCACAAGATCCTTTCCAGATGGTACAAAACTCCTCTTAAACTACACCACATTAATCCCACACTTACGAACACATGCTGGAGATGTAACTTAGAGACGGGTTCCTTTCTACATATATGGTGGTCCTACCCCAAAATTCAAACTTATTGGAAGGAGGTTCATGAACATATATCACGAGTCACTACGTTGAACCTTGATTTCACACCCGCTCAGTTCCTCCTTCACCATGCCCAGTGGACACCACAGGGATATTACCGGTCTCTGGCAATGCACATGGTGAATGCGGCCCGGATGTGTATACCGCTGAAATGGCTTTCTCCCAATCCTGTTTCTGTATTCAGAGTGGTTCACATGTATTCAAAAGACAATGGAGATGGAGGAACTGATCCACCAGGCGAACGACACCCCCTCTAAATTCTTTGAAACATGGGCCTGTTGGGCTCATTTCACTTTGTCTGACGAATACAAGAATATTATGTCCTAAAGTTCAGATCGGACCACCCCGTTTGGTCATAACCTACAGAGCTGTGGCAGGTTCCCCTCTCCCCCCGAAAATTCTCCTCCCCTTCTCCCCACTATTTGTTACGGTACAGATTACGAGTGTATAATCTGATTTAGTCCTCTCTGCCGAGAGTTGATGCTACCCTCTCTGTGATGACATCCCTAGAAGTGGTGTAAATTGAGGTTATCAAGGTTTCTTGAATTTCTTAGACATAATGTAGACTTCACTTACACTAGTCTAAAGCCTCGTACACACGAGCAGACAGACTTGTTGAAATCGGTCGGGCCGACCGATTTAAAAAAATCTGTCTGCTGGGGACATATTGGTTTGATCGTGTACACACGATCAAACCAAAATCCCCACCGCCAGACAGCGTGGTGACGTGGCGGTGACGTTGACGCCGCCACGTCACCGCACCAGGAAGTAAAACACTTCCGTGCAAGCGTCAAAACCATTCGGCGCGTGTGCGAGAAGACATGTCTGCTGGTAAGCGTACTAACCAGCAGACATGTCGGGCGGACGGGTTTGCAGCCGACAGATTTCAAAGCATGCTTTGAAATCTGTCGGGTGGCCAAATCCGTTGGTTTGCCCGTACACACGATCGAATCTGTCTGCTGGGACGGCCCGTCAGACGGGTTTCAGCAGACAGATTTGATCGTGTGTACAAGGCCTAAGAGTTTTGCTTAGCCATAGATCTCACTTCGCCATTGTTGCTTGATCCGGTAGGGGTGACAATGGCATACATTTTCAATAGCGGCTGCACCCGTACCTATCTCTGGATATAGAAATTTGTGCAATTTATATTCCCAAATTCTTTGTTACATGTTATATGTTTCTGAATTGTACACTTATCGGCGGCTGCGTCCGCAATATTTCTTGCATAATGGATGTATATGTTCTAACTGTAACTGTGAAATTTTCAAATAAAAATCTTTGAAAAAAAAAAGGGGGATATGATTCAGGGCCGATCCTAGGCAGGGTGCACAGGGTGCATTGCACCCAGGCGCCTGCGGAGGTGGGGGCATCTAACATCTAACAGACTCTTTAACAGAAGCCCTGTCTGTGTCCATCAGAGAGGCCCCCCTCCAGGTCCCAATAAAGTACTCTGCTTCTCTTCCTGTATTTTTTTTATTGTTAAGAGATCATGTAAGGATCCCAGATTAATGAACACTTCGTGGGGGAGCATCTCTGTGGTTGAGTCATTGCCATAGAAACATTTGTAAATGGGAGGAGTTAGTAAAGTTACGACGCCCATGTGGGGGCGCCAGAAATATTTCTGCACACAGGTGCCCGTGACCCTAGGATCGGCCCTGATATGATCATCATATACAAATATATAAGAGGTCCATACAGTGAACTTGGTGTTGAGTTATTCACTTTACGGTCAACGCTGAGGACAAGGGGGCACTCTTTACATCTAGAAGAAAAGAGATTTCATCTCCAAATACGGAAAGGTTTCTTCACAGTAAGAGCTGTGAAAATGTGGAACAAACTACCTCCAGAGGTGGTTCTGGCCAGCTGAGTAGATTGCTCTAAACCCTTGCTTACTGGGCACATATACACACTTCCTGCAAATACGAAGTTTCAGCTTTCAGCACTGTCACGCTTTGAATGACCATTGCGCGGTCGTGCGACGTGGCTCCCAAACAAAATTGACATCCTTTTTTTTCCCCACAAATAGAGCTTTCTTTTGGTGGTATTTTATCATCTCTGCGGTTTTTATTTTACACACAGAGATTCATGTCCCTGTGACTGCCGATCGCGGGAACCTGGCGGACATCGCGGCCGCCAGGCACACGCTTCGGCACCTGAGTGACGCAACGGGCGTGAGCGCACCGGCGTTGGCGCTCGCACGCCCCCCCAGTGGCTGGAGGCCAGAGGGTGTATATAGACGGCCTCCCGGCATTTTAGAGCCACATTGCGGCCGTAAAAACTTGTCGGGCGGGTGGGAAGTGGTTAACCACTTAACGCCCACCGCACGACTATGTACGTCCACAGAATGACACGTACAGGCAGATGGGCCCTGCCTTCTAGCGGGTCGGGGGTCCGATCGGGACCCCCTCCGCTGTGTGCGGCGGGCGGCTTACCTTGGGGAGTGATCCGTGCTGAGGGGGCAGCTGCTCGATTCTGTCCGCCCCCTTGTGATCGCTCCCAGCCAATCAGCAGAGCCCCTGCCGTGTCACTTCCTCTGCCTATGTAATGTAAACATAGGCAGAGGAAGTGATGTGAGCTCTCCTCTCGGCGGTATTTTCAATCCGCTGAGAGGAGAAGTAAGTTGCACAAACACTACACTGACACCACACACATAGGCACATTTAACCCCTTCAGATCACCCCCGCCCCTAGCCCCCTGTCACAGTGTCACTGAATGCAGTGATCATATATTTACTGATCACTGCATTTAGTGTCAGTGTGACAGTTAGTGTGACAGGCAGTTAGTGTTAGGTCCAGGGTAGCCCCGTACCACCCCCTAATAAAGTTTTAACCCCTTGATCACTGCCCTAGTTAACCCTTTCACCCCCTATTGCCAGCGTCACTAAGCGATCATTTTTCTGATCGCTGTATTAGTGTCGCTGTTGCCGCTAGGTAGCTAAAAAAAATATATTGTGATTTTTGTTTTTACTAAAAACATGTGGCTGAATACATTTTGGCCTAAATGTTTGACTAAAATTTAGTTTATTCGATTTTTCTTATAACAAAAAGTAAAAAATATTGTTTTTTTTTTTCAAAAATGTCGCTCTATTTTTGTTTATAGCGCAAAAAATAAAAACCACAGAGGTGTTCAAATTCCACCAAATGAAATCTCTATTTGTGGGAAGAAAAGTACGCAAATTTTGTTTGGGAGCCACGTCGCACGACCGCGCAATTGTCTGTTAAAGCGACGCAGTGCCGAATTGTAAAAACGCCTCTGGGCATTTAGCAGCATATTGGTCTGGGGCTTAAGTGGTTAAGAAAGGCCTGGATACTTTCCTAAATGTACATAATATAACTGGGTACTGACATTTATAGGTAAAGTTGATCCAGGGAAGATCTGATTGCCTCATGGGGGATCAGAAAGGAATTGTTTTCCCCTGCTGTATATGGGATTGTACAATATTTTTTTTATTTATTATTATTATTATTATTATTATTATTTTTATGGTTGAACTGGATGTCTTTTTTCAACCTGACTTACTATGTAACAATGAAATTCCCTTATTTTATCATTTTTGGTCTCTTCAGTGGAATCATTTTCCAGATCATTTCTTTTAGATAAGTGTAAATGTGTCGGAGGCTTTGTCAGACAGACGGGAGGAGGGAGGAGCTTCTAGTTTCTTGCTTGAGAAAGCCTCCAACACTCCCAGAAGGGTCAGAGGTAGAAGACAAGTGCAGAAAGGCTTCATCAGTAATCATTAATTTCATACAATTTAGGGAGATGTTCAGCCTGCAAAGTGTAAAGTGTGTACAGAATCACTTTAATTTTGAATTTTCTAATTCAATATCAGAATTTATACTTAACCACATGCCGACCAGCCGCCGTCATTCCATGGCGGCAGGTTGGCTCTCCTGGGCGAGAGCCCGTCATTCTACGTTGCACTTTCGACGGCCACTAGGGGGCACGTGCGCAACGCCTGCGGCCCGCGCGTGCGCCCTCCGCTCGCCCCCGAGTCCCGCGCGCATCCCGATCGCCGCCGGGCACCCGCGATTGCTCATTACAGAGCGGGGAACGAGAGCTATGTGTGTAAACACATAGCTCTCATTCCTGTTAGCGGGGGAAACGCTGATCTCCTGTTCATACAATGTATGAACAGAAGATCAGTGATTTCCCCTAGTGAGGCCACTCCCCATACAGTTAGAACACACCCAGGAACACACTTAACCCCTTCCCTGCCCCCTAGTGTTAACCCCTTCACTGCCAATGGCATTTTTATAGTAATACAATTCATTTTTATAGCATTGATCGTCCCAAAAATGTGTCAAAAGTGTCCGAAGTGTCCGCAATAAGGTCGCAGTACTGAAAAAAAACCGCTGATCGCCGCCATTACTAGTAAAAAAAAATATTAATAAAAATGCCATAAAACTAACCCCTATTTTGTAAACGCTATAAATTTTGCGCAAACCAATCAATAAATGCTAATTGCGATTTTTCTTTATGAAAAATATGTAGAAGAATACGTATCGGCCTAAACTGAGGGAAAAAAAATGTTTTTTTATATATTTTTGCGGGATATTTATTATAGCAAAAAGTAAAAAATATTGCATTTTTTTAAGAATTGTCGCTCTATTTTTGTTTATAACGCAAAAAATAAAAACTGCAGAGGTGATCAAATACCACCAAAAGAAATCTCTATTTGGGGGAAAAAGGACGCCAATTTTGTTTGGGAGCCACGTCGCACGACCGCGCAATTGTCAGTTAAAGCAACGCAGTGCCGAATCGCAAAAAGTGCTCTGGTCAGGAAGGGGGTAAATCCTTCCGGGGCTGAAGTGGTTAAAGGGACACTAAAGGTTCAGGGTTTTAAAAAACAAACACACATATCATACCTACCTCCACTGTGCAGTTCGTTTTTCACAGAGTGGCCCTGATTGTCCTCTTATGGGGTCCCACAGAGGCTCTCGCGGCTCCTCCCTACAAGAGCTAACCCCCTCTGAGAAGCTCTCTCTTGAGGGCGTTACATTTTGGGGCATGCTCCGGTGTGATACAGTTGGTGGCCATAGTCGCCCCCCGGAGTGCCGTGTCATTGATTAGATTGACAGCAGCGGGAGCCAATGGCTGCGCTGCTATCAATCATCCAATGAAGAGCAGACAAGGGCTGGGGGAAAGCAACACAGGATTGCGACCACAGAGATTCGGTGCTCAGGTAAGTAAAATGAGGGGGGGCGGGGGGGCGGTGACTGCAAGGTGTTGTTTCACCTTAATGCATAGTATGCATTAAAGCGGAGTTCCACCAAAATTTGGAAATTCCGCTTAACCCACTCCTCACCCCCTTACATGCCACATTTGGCATGTAATTTTTTTTGGGGGGGGAGTGGGGGCTTCAGGAGGAGTGGGACTTCCTGTCCCACTTCCTCTTCCGCCGAGGGCTGGTAAGGCGATTAGGCTTAATCGCCTTACTGCAGCCCCTCTCGTAGGTGATCGTCTAGGACACGTGACAGGTCCTAGACGATCGCCTGTCGAATCAGCGGCGGGCCACGCCACGCGGGCATGCGCAGGAGCAGGTAAGTGTGTGTTTATTGAAAGCCAGCAGCTACACTTTTTGTAGCTGCTGACTTTTAACCACTTGCCGACCGCGCTATAGCGAAAATACTGCTACAGCGCGGTCCAGTAGTTTTGACACGACGTCCCTGGGATGTCGTCCTTCCCAGGGGACGCGCAATCGCGAAAGTGTCCGTGATCGCCGGGTCTAGAAGACCCGGCGCATCACGGATCACGGTAAATTGCCGCTGATCACTTGTAAACAAACCGGCGTCCCTCTGCTCTCTGTACCGTTCGGTACAGTGTGCGAGGAGAGGGAGGGGGGAGCGGGGTGTCAGCAGCTGAGCTGTGGCTGGATCTGTGACAAATGCAGTCACAGATCCAGCCATCCCTCAAAACATCCCAGCTCTGCAATCCCCCAGTACCCTGCATTTCCCCAGTACCCCACAATACCCCAGTACCCCACAATACCCCAGTACCCTGCATTACCCCAGTACCCCACAATACCCCAGTACCCTGCATTACCCCACAATACCCCAGTACCCCACAATACCCCAGTACCCCAGTACTCTGCAATGCCCCAGTACCCCAATATGCTGCAATACCCCAGTACCCCAATACTCTGCAATACCCCAGTACCCCAATACTCTGCAATACCCCAGTACCCCAATACCCCAGTACCCCAATACCCCAATACTCTGCAGTACCCCAATACTCTGCAGTACCCCACTACCCCAATACTCTGCAGTACCCCAGTACCCCAATACTCTGCAGTACTCCAGTGCCCCAATACTCCAGTACCCCAATACCCCAATACCTCAGTACCCCAATACCGCAATACCCTGTGCGATACCCTGAAATACCCAAATACTCTGCAATACCCAAATACTCTGCAATACCCAAATACTATCGCCTATGGGGATTTTTAGGTAGCGAAGTTTGGCACCATTCCATGAGTGTGCGCAATTTTGAAGTGTGACATGTTGGGTATCTATTTACTCGGCGTAACGTCATCTTTCACATTATGAAAAACAATTGGGCTAACTTTACTGTTTTTTTTTTTTTTTAGCACAAAACAGTTTTTTTTTAAAAATACGCGTTCATTTCTACGAAAATACTGTGCGAGATAAAAAGTTGTAACAGCCGCCATTGTATTCTCTAGGGTCTTTGCTAAAAAAGCATATATAATGTTTGGGGTTCTATGTAATTTTCTAGCAAATAAATGATGATTTTTCCATGTAGGAGAGAAATGTCAGAATTGGTCTGGGTGTTCCAGAACGCCTGATGGTGCTCCCTGCATATTGGGCCTCTGTATGTGGCCACACTGTGTAAAGGTCCCACACATGGGGTATCGCCATACTCGGGAGGAATAGCAGAATGTGTTTTGGGGTGTAATTTGTGGTATGCATATGCTGTGTGTGAGAAATAACCTGCTAATATGACAGAAACAAGATTTTTAAAAAAAATTTTTACAGAATTTTCAGTCGTTTTTCTTTTATAGCGCAAAAAATAAAAAACCCAGAGGTGATCAAATACCACCAAAAGAAAGCTCTATTTGTGTGAAAAAAAGGACACAAATTTCAAATGGGTAGAATGTTGTATGACTGAGTAATTGTCATTCAAACTGTGAGAGCACCGAAAGCTGAAAATTGGTCTGGTTAGGAAGGGGGTTTAAGTGCCCAGTGGTCAAGTGGTTAATAAACATCACATTTGGCTGGAACACCCCTTTAAGGAGAAGATACAGCAAAGCTTTACAACCCCTTTAAATGAAACATAAATCTTACCAGATTGGTTTGATATTTCTCCTTCTGAACACGGAGCACAATTATAACAACATGGGTGATGTCCTTCTCTTACAGATTTTCTGAACCCCGGAAGACATTCCTCGGAGCATTGACCTCTTGGGAACCTGAGATAATATAGAACTATATGATCTATTCAAGAGTAAAAGTACAGATATAATAGTGTAGGGAAGCCAAGCTTCTGATGTGTACAATGAAGCAGCATGTACAGTATACCTTGGTGGAAACACATGGACCATTCCAGAATGTGGCCCTTCATTAGTCTGGATACCACAGAATATGTTCTGATCCAGAAGACAGAAATAGACATCTAGGAGTACTAGCAGAATCCTCTCATTAGAAAGGTTACATCAATAAAACTATCAGTACAGTATAAACTCTACTTTAAAAATCTAAAGTGAAAATTCTTAGAAGGACAGAGAGGGCTATCTGTCACAAAGACCTTAGACCGCGTACACACGACCGAGGAACTCGACGGGCGAAACACATCGTTTTCCCTGTCGAGTTCCTTGTTCGGCTGTCAAACTCGTCGAGCCAAATTTTCCCATTCCCGTCGAGGAAAAAGAAGACATGCTCTCTTTTTGGCTCGGCGAGTTTCTCGGCAGTTTTCTCAGCGAAAAGTGTACGCACGACCGGTTTTCTCGGCAGAATACGTCTCCCATCAAGTTTCTTGATGGATTCTGACGAGAAAACCGGTCGTGTGTATGCGGCCTAACACAAAGATTACTGAGAGGGGGTGGGGAAACCCCAGCTGTCATGGTACACGTTGGCACCAATGACAAAGTCAGAGGGAGATGGAGTGTCCTAAAAAAATCTAATTTTAGGGACTTAGGAGCTAAATTGAGGAAAAGGACTTCCAAGGTAAACTTCTGAGGCCGTGTACACACGGCAGAGAACCTCGACGGGCAGAACACATCGTTCCGCCCGTCGAGGTTCTCTGCTGGCCGTCGAAATTGGCGACCCCCCCGTCGGGAATGGCAACCAGCCATTCATCCAGGCGGGCCGTCGAGCAAATAGAGAACATGCTCTCTATTTCTGCTCGACAGGATTCCCGACGGGATGCTCGCCGAGAGCGTACACACGGCCGAGGTTCTCGCTGGAATGCAGCTTCCAGCGAGGTTCTCGCTGGTTTCCAGCGAGAACCTCGGTCGTGTGTACGCCGCCTCAGAATTACTACCGGTACTTCGAGCCACACCAGAAAGGCAGAGGGAGATTAGGGAAGCAAACAAGTGGCTGATGAGCTGGTGTAGAAAGGAGGGGTTTGGGTTCCTGAATAATTGGGCAGACTTCTCCATGCCAACGGACTTTACTTTGTATGGTAAATGTCTATGGGGAAATGTATCAAATTGTTTTTGCAAAATCCAAATACACCACGTCTACGGGCCTTCCATTTTCTAGATGGCAGCTCACCTCCTCATAGAAGGTAAATAGATTGGCTTGGCAAGAATATTCTTTATGAATCCATGCTAATTACTAATAATGATACTGTTGTCATTACTAAAATCTTGTATATGGTCCCTTATAATCCCCTCCTAGAGCTTGCATTCAACTGATGTTAGGCTAACTGGTTTGTAATTCCCAGGGATGTATTTTTGCTCTTTTTTAAAATATTGGCGCTACCAGATGGCTTTTCGCCAATCAGCTGGTACCATTCCAGTCAGTAGACTATTCATAAAAATTAGGAACAATAGTTTGGCAATTACTTGACGGAGTTCCTTAAGGACCCTCGGATGCAAGCCATCTAGTCCTGGTGACTTATTAACCACTTAAGGACCGCACATATAGAATGGCACGGCTGGGCACATGCACGTACAGGTACGTCCTGTGCTAGTGCCCAGCCGCAGGTCGCGGGCGCGCACCCGCCACCCGGTCCGAAGCTCCGGGACCGCGGGCCGCTGGAGTCTGGCGATCGGCCCCCGGAGCTGAAGAACGGGGAGAGCTGTGTGTAAACACGGCTTCCCCGTTCTTCACTGTGGCGGTGTCATCGATCGTGTGATCCCTTTTATAGGGATACACAATCGATGATGTCACACCTACAGCCACACCCCCCTACCATTGTAAACACACATTATGTCACACATAACCCCTTCAGCGCCCCCTTGTGGTTAACTCCCAAACTGCAAATGTCATTTTCACAATAAACAATGCATTTTAAATGCATTTTTTGCCGTGAAAATTACAATTGTCCCAAAAATCTGTCAAAATTGTCCGAAGTGTCCGCCATAATGTCGCAGTCATGAAAAAAATTGCTGATCGCGGCCATTAATAGTAAAAAATGTCCGGGTCCTTTAGCTGCCTTAAGGTCCGGGTCTTAAGTGGTTAATATTACATTTTTCAAGTCTATTTCTAATTATGTCTTCTGTTAGCCATGAGGGGGTGATGTGTCACGAGGATAAACATTGCAGTTTTGGTTACTGAAGTCCCCCTGTGAAGACTGAGGAGAAGAATAAATTCAATACCTTCGCCATCTCTCCATCCTTAGTAACCAAATCCCCTTCATTATTCTTTATGGGACCAATATTATCTGACCTCCCTTTCTTATTATTTATATACTTAAATAATTTATTGGGATTTGTTTTACTCTCCTCCGCTATGTGCCTTTCATGTTCTATCTTAGCCACCCTGATTGCACCCTTAGGCCTCGTACACACGACCGAGGAACTCGTCGGGCGAAACACATCGTCGAGTTCCTTGTTCGGCTGTCGAGGAACTCGACGAGCCAATTTTCTCCATTCCGTCGAGGAAAAATTGGAAAAACTGGAATATTTGTTTTTGTTTTTTCGTTTTCGTCTGGAAAATGTATTTAGTTACTCCTGAAAATCGTTTTGATTTTATTTGTTTTTCGTTGGGGAATAGCTTTTGTTCGAAAATCCAATAATACTTGGCTTCTGTCGAATGGTCAAAGAATATTCGACGGAACATCGAAAATTTACGCCGAATCGTACATTGAAATGTACGAGTGCAGTATATCTTCTCCGTCGAATCTGCTTAGCACTTTAGATATACACCATAAGCCTTCTATTCTCTATAATGTCGAATCTATTTTCTCATAAATCAAAATCTATTCTCTGTAATGTCGAATCTAATATTTCTATAATGTCGAATCTTTTCCCTATAATGTCGAATCTTTTCCCTATGATGTCGAATCTTTTCCCTATGATGTCGAATCTTTTCCCTATGATGTCGAATATTTTCCCTATGATGTCGAATCTTTTCTTTTTTTAACAGATACGTTTTTATTTATCAAAAAAAAGAAAAGTACAAAACAAAACACCACTTTACATCATATCATGTGACACAATTCAAGTTACACAGGTGAAATCATACAGGCAGATAAGAATCTTTTCTTTATAATGTCTAAAAGTACCGTATGTGTGTGTATATCAGGTTCGATACACAGATTGCTATCATTCACTGTATTCAGTCAGCCTCGAATCTCTCTATATCGAATTGTTACCGCAACGAAAACGGAAATAAAGCATTTTTTATGTTGGATCTTTCGGTTTTCGTTTCTTGCACTTTTAACAAACGATAACGAAAAAAACAGATTTTCGGACGAAAACGAATGCACATGTCCAGGAAAAAGAGAACATGCTCTCTTTTTGGCTCGTCGAGTTTCTCGACAGTTTCCTCGTCGAAAAATGTACACACGACCGGTTTCCTCGGCAAAACACGTCTCCCAACAAGTTTCTTGCTGGATTCTGCCGAGGAAACCGGTCGTGTGTACGAGGCCCTACATTTCTTGTTGCATTCTTTGTAAAGTTGGAATGCTGATGATGATCCCTCAGCCTTGTATTTTTTGAAGGCTTTCTCCTTTGCTTTTATATGCATTCTTACGTTGGAGTAAAATTGTTCGCTGTTCGCCGAACAGGCAATGTTGGAGTCGAACATGAGTTTGACTCGAAGCTCATCCCTACTGGTGACCCCACAATAGGGAAAAAACGTCTCTGCAAAAGGGAATTTAATAACACACACAGCCATTCACTAAAATTAGAAGAAAAATGGTTTAACCTTAAACTGCGTAGAGCAGGGATATGCAATTAGCCGACCTCCAGCTATTGCAGAACTACAAGTCCCATGAGGCATAGCAAGACTTTGACAGCCGCAAGCATGACACCCAGAGGCAGAGGCATGATGGGACTTGTAGTTTTGCAACAGCTGGAGGTCCGCTAAATGCATATCCCTGGCACAGAGGTTTTTTTTACTGCTAGAGTGTTAAGGATGTAGAGTTTTCTTCCACAGGGGGTGGTTTAAGCGGGGGAGGAGCATCGATCATTTCAAAAAGCTATTAGATAATCACCTGAATGACCACAACATACAGGGATATACAATGTAATACTGACACAAAATCACACACATAGGTTGGCTTGATGAACTTGTGTCTTTTTTCAACCTCACCTATGTAACTATATGTAAAAATCAACCACATTTTAGGAGTCACTCATACAGAAATCCAGGTAGCTCCTCTTTTTATGAATATACAGTAACTGCAAATTTCTGATTGGGAGAATTACTACTCTCTTTTTTTTCTTCTTTTTACAGTCAGATGAATTCAGAAGGTCTGGATAAAATCTGGCAATGGATAATACTGGTAATCATTCCATTCCAAAGTCTTTTATCTTCTTCTGTACACAGGAGTCAGGGTCCTTCTATGAGTGTCTATGTCCCGGTCAGTGTGATGAGGAGAGGGGGAGGTATTAGTAGTCAGTCACATTCAGCTGGACTTGTTCTGTAATGTAAAAGATGTTTTGTAGTTCATCCACTTCTTTAGGTATAATGAGTGATGGGAACATATCCTGGCATTTACATCCACACATCTAGACCTGAAACCTTCATCTGATCACCATGGAATGGGTCAGGGCAGATGTTGGCCGTCTATGAACAGGATGGGGGGAGGGATTAGGATTTATCTAGAGATGGGTTTAGGGTCAAAACTAGACAGTATAAGTTCTGGATCAGCTTCCCCAGTGTCACTCACCTTGTCTCCTTTCCATGATATATGCTCTGGTTCTAGTGTAAGTTGCTGATCCTCTGAAAGGGACCCATCAAAGTTACCCACAAGCATGGAATCAGTGAGATTTGTATATGTAATTCTTGTAACCCAATTTACAATTTCCATTGGGCTGGGCAGTTCTCCTTTATCATTAAAAATCATGACCTCGC
This sequence comes from Rana kukunoris, assembly GCA_029574335.1. Lineage (NCBI taxonomy): Eukaryota > Metazoa > Chordata > Amphibia > Anura > Ranidae > Rana > Rana kukunoris. The sequence continues at coordinate 8,627,253 of CM056049.1, read as the reverse complement.
CATTCTGATCCGTGTACTGGACTTCTTTTACATAGCGGGACAGCTTAAATAATGACAGAAAGGATGATAGGTAACAAGTATATAGAAGGTTTAGTCATTTTGCTGAGTATAAATTGTTTATCTAGTTTTATCCCAATCAGAGATTGTCAGATGACCTGTTTGCTGAGCATTTATAATCAGATACATTGTAATGGGACCAGTGCTGGGACAAGGCCATTTGGTGCCCAGGGCAAAGATAGCAAACTGCGACCCCCCCCCCCCCCCCCCCCCCCCCCCCCGTTTTTAACCACTTCCATACCGGCCCTATTGTGGCACTTCTCTCCTACATGCATAAATCATAATTTTTTTGTTAGAAAATTACTTAGAACCCCCAAACATTATATATTTTTTTTTTAGCAGACACCCTAGGGAATAAAATTCAGGCCATTGCAACTTTTTATCTCGCACAGTATTTGCGCAATCATTTTTCAAACGCCTTTTTTTGGGGAAAAAAACGGTTTTGTGAATTAAAAAATAACAAAACAGTAAAGTTAGCCAATTTTTTTTGTATAATTTGAAAAATGAAGTTACGCCGAGTAAATAGATACCTAACACGTCACGCTTTAAAATTGTGCACACTCATGGAATGGCGCCAAACCTCAGTACTTAAAAATCTCCAAAGGCGTCGCTTATATTTTTTTTTACAAGTTACAAATTTAGAGTTGCAGAGGAGGTCTAGAATTGTTGCTGGCGCTCTAAAGCACGTGGCGATACCTCACATGTGTGGTTTGAACGGCGTTTACATATGTGGGCGGGACTTACGTGTGTGTTCGCTTCTGAGCGCGAGCTACCGGGGATAGGGGCGTTTAAATATTTTTTTTTTATTTTTTTTATTTTACTTAAATTCTTTTATTTTTACACTTTTTTGACATTTTTTTTTGATCACTTTTATTCCTATTACAAGGAATGTAAACATCCCTTGTAATAGGAATAGTTTGTGACAGGTCCTCTTTTTGGAGAGATGCGGGGTCAATAAGACCTCACATCTCTCCTCCAGGCTGGAAAGCATTAGATTGTGAAAAACATTTCACCGATCTAATGCTTTCAGACGCGATTGCGGCTGTGTTTACATTCCGGTACCCGGGTGTGAGATCATAACATTGCACCCGGGCCTTCGATGATCATAGAGATGACTGGTGACCATCTGGTCACCAGTCTACTCTATGGTTTTCAGCGGACAGCGGCGGATCGTTTCTCTGGGTCTCCGATGGCAAGGGAGAGCCCGGAGAAGCACCAGATGGCGGCGGGAGGGGGGGCGTCCCCTCCCGCCGCCTATAAGAACGATCAAGCGGCCGAACCGCCACTATGATCATTCTTATGGTGCACAGAATCGCCGCCTGAAGAGATGGATATCTGAATGATGGCTGTGGCTGCAGGCATCATTCAGATATCCCCACAGAAAGTCCAGGACTTCATATGACGTCCTTGGGCTGGAAGTGGTTAAGAAAGAAATAATGTTTCAAAACAAGAATATGTGAGGAGGGGGATATGACAGTGGAAGTATATACGGGAGAGGAGTGCGGAGAGGATGACTGCATGCAGGAGGTGCTACTTTTTAGGCTACTTTCACACTAAGGTGGTGGCTGCTTTACTGGTAAATTTTCGCTAGTTTTAGCTGTGCTTTTTGACCACTACCCGGGTGCTTTTAACCCCCACTAGCATCTGGAAAAGCGCTTTGCAGGCAGGGCTGGACTGGGACAAAAATTTGGCCCTGGACTTCATCCAGACTGGCCCACTTTGACAGGTCTCTCCCACGGCGGCCGGACAACTCCTGCACTCCCCCGGCCACCCAAGCCCCCTCTTCACCTTTACTAGCCACTAGCCGCTCTACTTTATTAGAACGGCTGGTACTGGTAGTCTTATAGGCAGTACCAGTGGGGAAGCTAGACATTATTTCACCTGGGGCAAAGAATTAGTTTGGTGCCCCCCCTTATGGGACAAGATTAGACAGAAGTGAGAAACTCCCAGGCCATAGCTGTTAAGTCAACTGTCTGTCCCCTCCCCCCATGCTCCTCTGTCGTCCCCCCTGCTCCTCTGGTCCTCCCCCGGCTTCTTTGTTCCCCCCAGGTGGGCAGGGAGAGGAGGTGAGTGCTGCAGGAAGGGAGAGACAGAGGAGCGGAGGGGGGGCGGCAGTCCGCTGTCACTGAAGCCAGCCCACTGAGCCATCGGCCCACCGGGAAACTCCCTGTAGTCCCAATGGCCAGTCCATCCCTGTTTGCAGGTGCTTACTGCTTAGGCAGTGCTGGCTATTGATTACAATGGCAGGGGCATTTTGGGAGCGGTGTATTTACCGTTCCTAAACCACCCCGGAGATGCTGCTTGCAGGACTTTTTTCCTGCAAGCAGGCTTTTACACTGGGGCTGCAGAAGAGGCAGTTTACAGGTGCTTTTCAGGCTCTATTTTTAGCGCCAAAACGCCTGTAAAATGCCTGAAAGCGTGAAAGTGGTCTAAGTGGCAGTGTCTGAGGGGTGAATAGGGAGGGGTGATGGGAAGGTAGGGAATGCATTTGGACTGTTTTGGCTCTCGCTGGTAATCATGCTGGAAGCATAAATGCAAACATTTCTGTGACGAGAATGTGCGCCTATTACGGTAAAGGGCGCACATTCTCTGTACAGAAGTGTTTGCATTTATATATGCATACAGGCAGCGGAAAGTGGCTATGTACCAGGGGTCAAGTCCTGGGGAAAAAAGTGTGGGAACTCCCACCCAAGATCCACTCCCCCCCAAAAAAAAAAAAAAAAAATCATACGCTCATATGCATAATTACTAAACCGCATGTTTTTTTGTTTTTTTTTAGATCCACTTTCCCTTAGTAATCCTTTGTTACTGGCCGCTTCCTGTATATGGATTCATCAGGTAGTGGGCGGGTATTCCGTCACTTCCTCGATGCCGCAATGTCTCCTGGGAGCTTTTGTCATTGTTCCCAGGAGACATTGCGGAGGTCTGCCACGAGTTATCGTGGGATTTAGAAAGAAGCAAGTTACTCGAGCTGGGCATCGCCGCTTAGTGAAGGATTGGCTTGGTCGGCTCGGCTGCTCTAGTTCTGCAAAGGGAACTGAGTTCCTGCTGTGAAAAAAGTGCAGGAACTCCGTTCCCACACGTTCCCGCAGGACTTGAGCCCTGCTATGGACTATTATTTAATTTATAGAGTGTTTAGATAGGTGGTGAGTTTTGGGTTGTACTGATTTTTGGATAACACAGGGTTAAATAGGATGGTCATAAATTAACTTCACATTAACTGGACAGAGCAATTGGGGTTTGTTCAAGCTTCTCTGACAGTGGATCTTCGAGCTTCCAGCTAGAGCCAGGCTCCTCGGCTCCTCGGCTCCTAGGTCACAGCTCCCTGCGCTCCTCTGAGTCCTCCCACCTCGCCTCCAGCAGTGAGTGACATCACCACGCTCCTCTGTAGGGGGAGTAAACAGTGAAACTGTCAGGGAAGTAAGGTGACTGATGCAGGAGCGCACTCTGCACACACAATTTGTACAGTGCCGCTGCGCTGGCTATGACACAGGTGTAATTGTACACACTGGCGGCCGTGGCAGAACTTCACCTGCAGGCTGTGCCCCCCCTCCCATAGCAAATGGTAGCGCCCTGGGCACGTGTCCCGTCCGCCCCTGCCTTGTGCCGGCCCTGAATGGGACTATTTATAAACAATTTTCTTTGTGAATGAGAACGTTCCAGAGATAAATCAATAATTCTTCCCCTTTACAATACACTGGCTCAGCCTCATCTTGGATATACAGTTCAGTTTTGATCACCAATCGTCAGGAAAGATGTCGATGAATTAGAAAGAGTTCAGCAAATGGCAACAAAATGAACAAGGAGGACAGAGGATCTCATCTATGAGGACTGATAGATTACAGGTATTCACTCTGGAGAAGAGGCACTTGACCATTTTGCTGCCTGGTACGTTTGTCATACACACCTGACAGCGGGAGGTTTTGCACACAATCCGGTGTCTGCAGCCACTGGGATTGTGAGTGAAACTGACAGGTAGCCTCCTGCCTGTCATGTAAGAGGATTCAGGTGGCACCGCCGTCGACGGATCGCTCTCACACACCCCCGGAACCAGCACTGCCAAGCCCTGCCGTGCTTACCAGGCTCTGCTTGCCCATCTGTGGGCCCGAGAGCTCCATGGCGGATGCTGGTTTCTGGAGGGGAAGGAGAAGAGCCGACACACATCCATTCTCCTCCCCCTTCTTCTCTGACATCACTTCCAGGTCAATTTCTCGGTGCCCCTGGGTCGCTCAGCCGGAAAATAATGTTTTGCAATGCGATCTTAATTGAAAAACATTTAGTGGAGCACAGAGGAGACATTGGGGTCTTTTAGATCCTGCATATCTCAATAAAGAGAACCTGTCACCAAAAAAACATTACATGTGTGCCCTATGTGATGAAAAAAAACAGTTGTGCCCTCTTACCTCAAATGTACTTGACTTCCTTCATCACCCAACAAAGTCACCCAACTTTGGTTGAAATCTACCTCCCCTACATGTATGTAAGGACAGGTACTCATATATATACAGTACAGACCAAAAGTTTGGACACACCTTCTCATTCAAAGAGTTTTCTTTATTTTCATGACTATGAAAATTGTAGAGTCACACTGAAGGCATCACAACTATGAATGTAACACATGTGGAATTATATACATAACAACAAAGTGTGATACAACTGAAAATATGTCATATTCTAGGTCCTTTTGCTTTGATTACTGCTTTGCACACTCTTGGCATTCTCTTGTCACCTGAAATGGTCTTCCAACAGTCTTGAAGGAGTTCCCAGAGATGCTCGGCACTTGTTGGCCCTTTTGCCTTCACTCTGCTGTCCACCAACCATCTCAATTGGGTCAGGTCCGGTGACTGTGGAGGCCAGGTCATCTGGCGCAGCACCCCATCACTCTCCTTCTTGGTCAAATAGCCCTTCCCCCGCCTGGAGGTGTGTTTGGGGTTGTTGTCCTGTTGAAAAATAAATGATGGTCCAACTAAACGCAAACCGGATGGAATAGCATGCCGCTGCAAGATGCTGTGGTAGCCATGCTGGTTCAGTATGCCTTCAATTTTGTATAAATCCCCAACAGTGTCACCAGCAAAGCACCCCCACACCATCACACCTCCTCCTCCATGCTTCACAGAACATGTTGGCATTCATGGTTCTCTCAATGAACTGTAGCTCCCCAGTGCCCGCAGCACTCATGCAGCCCCGACCATGACACTTCCACCATCATGCCTGACTGTAGGCAAGACACACTTGTCTTTGTCCTCCTCACCTGGTTGCCGCCACACACGCATAACACCATCTGAACCAAATAAGTTTATCTTGCTCTCATCAGACCACAGGACGTGGTTCCAGTAATTCATGTCCTCAGTCTGCTTGTCTTCAGCAAACTGTTTGCATGCTTTCTTGTGCATCATCTTTAGAAGAGGCTTCCTTCTGGAATGACAGCCATGCAGACCAATTTGATGCAGTGTGCGGTGTATGGTCTAAGCACTGACAGGCTGACCCTCAACCCCTTCAACCTCTGCAGCAATGCTGGCAGCACTCATAGATCTATATCCCAAAGACATCCTCTGGAAATGATGCTGAGCACGTGACCTCAACTTCTTTGATCGACCATGGCAAAGCCTGTTCTGAGTGGAACCCGTCATGTTATACCGCTGCATGGTCTTGGCCACCATGCTGCAGCTCAGTTTCAGGATTTTGGCAATATTCTTATAGCCTGTGCCATCTTTATGTAGAGAAACAATTCTTTTTTTTTTCAGATCCTCAGAGAGTTCTTTGCAATAGCTCAAGACCGGGGCCCTTATCGCCAATGCTCCCACATTGGTGTCATGAAGTGAGAGGCTCTAGGATTCTCCATTTGTATACATAAGGTAAATCATTAAACATGAAAATTGAAAGAAGGAAGGGAAAGAAAAGAAGAGAAATAAAATACAGAAAAAAATATTAAAATAAAATAAGAAAAAGGAGGGGAAGGAAGGGGGTGGAGGAGAAGAGTAAAGGTCAGGAATCTAAAGCAGGAGTCATTTCCCTTGGCCTAGGCCCTCCACTATCCGGTTATGGGTACTTAATCCAGGGGGACTACACCCTGTCAAATCTGGCCTGTCTGTCTTTAAGGATGCTGGTCAATTTTTCATTGACCATGATCCAAAATAGTTTATGCTTTACTAGTGCAAGACTGACCACTGGGGTTTTCCATGCTTGTGCTATTGTAATTTTAGCTGCTGAAAACATAAAGAAGATGAGAGTTTGGAGATGTCTAGGGGTCTCATCCAGCAGGTCGGAAAACAGCGCTGATTTAGGATTTTTAGGTAGATTTTGTCCTGTCACTGAATAGACTAGGGTGAATATTATGTTCCAAAAGTACTGGACCTTGAAACAGGACAACCAGACATGGAACATGGTACCCTCTTGCCCGCTAGTGTTGCTCACGAATATTCGTATTGCGAATATTCGGCTCGAATATGGCATATTCGAGTATTCGCGATATATTCCGAATCTCGCGGTGAATTTTCGCTATTTCGAATATTCGTATTTTTTCAATTTTTTTTTTAGAACAGATCACATCCTAGAGATCCCCATCGACGTCTAAAAGCATTGCTGGTATGATTAGAGACCTTGGGCCGAGTAGCTGCAGCGATCATTTTATATTGCCGAAAAATCGCAATGCGATTATTCGGCAATAGCGATATCGCGCGATTATTTTCGAGAAATTCGCAATATTGTTTTTAGCTAAAATAACACATATATTCGATTTCAGAGTGTTACTGTCGAAATTCCGCAATCAATTTCTCATTCGCATTTTTGCGAAATTACGATAAAATATCAAGAATATTCTGAGCCAATCAGAGTGCTCCTTCCGCATTTGCCGAATATTCGCAATTATTTTGTATTGTAATATATCACGAATATTCTGAGCCAATCAGAGTGCTCCATTCCGCATTTCTCGAAATTTCGCAATTATTTTGTATTATAAAATATCACGAATATCCTGAGCCAATCAGAGTGCTCCTTCCGCATTTGCCGAATATTCGCAATTATTTTGTATTGTAATATATCACGAATATTCTGAGCCAATCAGAGTGCTCCATTCCGCATTTGCCGAATATTCGCAATTATTTTGTATTGTAATATATCACGAATATTCTGAGCCAATCAGAGTGCTCCATTCCGCATTTCTCGAAATTTCGCAATTATTTTGTATTATAAAATATCACAAATATTCTGAGCCAATCAGAGTGCTCCTTCCGCATTTCTCGAAATTTCGCATTCGCATTCGCAATAGCGAAATTTCGCAATCATTTCATTTCCAAAAAATATCACGAATATTCGTATTTAGCGAATATATCTCGAATATTCGACTATATATTCGAGATATATCGCAAAATCGAATATGGCATATTCTGCTCAACACTATAATGCCCGCATCCTCTGAAGCAAATGGGTGAAGTGCCAGGGTACAATCTTGCCAGCCTCGTCGGAACTATGTACCACCTGGACAGCACTTTGTAATTCCCTTCCACCGGGGAAGTATTGAGTATTCCCTTGTGCACCATGGTCGACCACTGCCCCCAAACCTCCTCCTCTATAGTCTCACCTAGATCTGATTCCCATGCTGTTTGGTATGAAGGCTTATGCTGCGTACACACGGTCGGAATTTCCAAAACAAATGTTCGATGTGAGCTTGTTGTCGGAAAAATCTGACCGTGTGTATGTTCCATCGGACATTTGCTTTCCGACAACAAATTGAACTGGATCTCAAATTTTCCACCAACAAAAGCTGTTGCCAGAAATTCCAACCGTGCGTACACAATTCAACATACAAAAATTCTATGCATGCTCAGAATCAATTTGACGCATGCTCGGAATCATTGAACTTAATTTTCTCTGCTCGTCGTAGTATTGTACGTCACCGCGTTCTTGACGTTCGTATACAAGACAAGTTTGAGCGAACATCCGTCTGAAAAAAAATCCATGGTTTTGTTGTCGGAATGTCCGATCATGCAGCGCTGACAGGCGAGCAGCAGCAGAGTGAGAACCCTGAAAGTGCACACAGACGGCCCACACTTTCTGCAGCAGCTGTGACATATCGGGGTAAGTTTTAAGGAACCTCTGCACCACCAAATTCAGCACATGCGCCAGGCAAGGGATGTGCGTCAAACCGGCTAGGCCCAGAGTTGCTACGAGATTTCGCCCATTATCGCACACTACCAGGCCCGGCTTGAGGCTCACTGCTGCCAACCACTCATCGGTCTGTTCCATGTCCCTCCACAACTGTTGCGCGGTGTGGGGTTTCCCCCCAAACAGGAAAGTTTTAAAACTGCCTGCTGGCGTTTACCCATGGCTGTGCTGCAAAATGCAAATTTACACACCCTGACAAGCCCTCAGTTGCTACAAGACGACTGGCAGGTAGTTTCCCGCAAGCAGGCCAACAAGAACAAAACCGGTGGTAAAGTACCAGTTTGAACAATAATATCCCTGGGGCGGAGACGTTATGTACTAATTCTCTTTTTCCCTCCGTCCGTTCAATAGCAGCTATGTCTGCGATAGGATCCATTGATGGATCCATTTCTTAATCTAACCCGGTTGGATATTTAGGTTTTGTTCATTTTTGTTTTTCCTTTTCGTTCACTTGATATGCACAGACTCCTCTGAAGCGTTGATTCGACTGTCGCCGCCATGTTTGGCCCACGTCATGCATCACCAACCTTCATGGTCGTAAGTGAGATTGCACCTCGCCAGAACCGTGAGTACCAAAACACCACTACTGCGCACAATGCCACACTATTCCCACTATGACGATCAAAGTCCTATCACTAAACGCTAGGGGCCTAAACCACCCTGCGAATCGGTTCTCCCTGTGGAACGAGGCTCGCAAGTCAGGAGCAGACATTTTATGCGTACAAGAAACGCACTTACTGAAAGATAAAGCTCCGTACTGTGCGCATAAAGACTTCCCTAACATTTAATTAGCCTCTAATCCTGATACCAAAAGTGGTGGTGTTCTAATGGCATTCAAAAACTCGCTTGATTTCCAACCCAAGGATGTGTTCATTAATGACAGAGGCAGGTATGTGATAGTTTCTGGGGACATCAACACCAGGCCGTACACCATCGTCGCGCTTTATGCCCCAAACTCCCACCAACTGCGCTTCCTGGGGAGAGTCAAAAGAGCCAAGAGGTATGGGAAACTGTTGGTGTGTGGGGACTTCAATGTCACATCTGATCCATTGTTGGACTCCTCCTCTGGCAAGTCCAAAGGTGCGCTGGCACTCCAACCATTGCTTTACTCAGAGGAACTATTTGATGCTTGGAGGTGTCTCTACTCGAACGAACGAGATTACACTTTTTTTTCTAGCAGACATGGCTCGTATTCCCGAATAGACATGTTTTTGACGGACAAATGGTTACTGCAGGATGTGGATAAGGCCATAATTCATGACATTACGTGGTCTGACCACGCTGCTGTTTCGTTATTTATAGTGGAGAGGGGTCTCTTCCCCTCACCTATCTGGCGCTGCAAAACCAGAATTGTACAAACCCCACACTACCAAAAATCTATTACCGACCATCTCACTAATTATTTCCAGCTTAACTCGGAATCTGTACATGATCCCAGTGTCATTTGGAATGCTCACAAGGCATTCATGAGAGGAATTCTCATACAGATTGGAGCGATCGGAAAAAAGAAACAGTCCAAGCAATTTCAAGAGGTCCTCACAGATTTATGTAACACTGAAACCCAAAACAAAAAGTTGCCCTTTTGAAAAAAATGCTATATTTTTTACTTTTTGCTATAATAAATATCCCCCAAAAATATATAAAAAAACATTTTCCTCAGTTTAGGTCGATACGTATTCTTCTACATATTTTTCGTAAAAAAAAAAAAAAAATCATAATAATGGTTTATTGATTGGTTTGCGCAAAAGTTATAGCGTTTACAAAATAGGGGGTAGTTTTATGGCACTTCCCAAACCAGGTAAGACCCCTGACACTCCAGCGAATTTTAGGCCCATATCCCTCCTCAACACAGATGTCAAGGTTTATGCAAAACTTTTAGCAACAAGACTGACCCACTTCATCCCTTTACTTGTTCAGAGCGACCAGATGGGCTTTGTGAGGGGGAGACAGGCCTCGGACGCCACTAGGCGTATTATTAATGTTATGCACCATGCTGGAAAGACTTGGGCGCCTTCTCTGTTGTTATCTATTGACGCAGAGAAGGCATTCGACCGAGTACACTGGACTTATATGGAAATGGTCTTAAGTAAATTTGGATTTCAGGGGCCCTATCCTGAGTGCAATATTAGCCCTGTACTCGTGTCCCTCCGCTCAGGTATACTCCTCAGGGTTTATTTCCAAGTCATTCCCAATAACGAATGGCATGCGGCAGGGATGCCCGCAATCTCCGTCAATTTTCAATCTGATGATTGAACCGTTAGCCGAAGCCATCAGGTCCAATCCGAAGATCACAGGCTTCCAGTTTGGCCATAAAGAACACATCATCAGCCTTTTCACTGATGATGTAATACTGCTTTTATCTAACTCAGCAAACTCCTTACATGAAGCCCACAAGGTCCCAACCTCATTTGGGGTAATCTCCTATTACAAAGTTAATTTTGCCAAGTCACTTATTCTAGACTTGGGGGTTCCCCCTCGCACAAAGGGAATTCTGCAAACTCAACTACCCTACTCCTGGAGTCCCAGTAAACTCAAGTACCTGGGCATAACCCTCACAAATAGCGTTTTGTCGCTGGCCAAGGCCAACTTTTCCCCACTAATTGCCAAACTAGAAGCACAACTTAAGAAAATTTCTAAAAAAAAAAGTGTCCTGGATGGGTAGGATATTGGCTTATAAGATGATGATTTTGCCGCAAATTTTGTATATATTTCTCACCATTCCAGTAAATAAACCCTGCCACAATCTCAAATGCCTCATGAAGCTCAGCTGGTGCTATGTATGGCAAGGTAAGAGAGCTAGATGTTCACAGAACAACTTAATATCACACAGGCGAGTGGGCGGAGCAGGCCTGGCAGATATACATGACTACTTGTGGGCAACACGCTTGGATCAACTTAAACATTGGTTCCATGACTCCGACAGCCCCCTCTGGGTCGAGATAGAAACTGCAATGTCACCGACGAAGGACCTAAAACTCCATGGGACCTAAGCATTAACGTACAGGTGATAGCCGATGCCCAATGCCTCATATGGCACGTCCGTGCCAAACCCCCCGGATCCAGCCATGACAGCTACATATACCGTCAAAGCCCCATCCCAACAGAATTCGAACAGAACGTGTACAAGGACAGCTGGCTGGTTGGTGAGTGACATGGGAGTCAGGCATGACTGTCCGACCCCATGATGCAGACATCACGAGGTGCACATGCATGGCTAACATCCTTCTGTCTTTTCCCTTCCAGTTGACTCTGCATATGCACTTGGGCCCCATCTCCTGACTCCATTCTGGAATCCCCAAACCAGAGGAGAGAGAAACTACAATGCGGCACACATACGTACCCGTGCAGTGGTGGAACAAATATTTGGCCTCCTGAAGTTCCGTTTCCGATTCCTGGATAAGTCTGGGGGGGCCCTGTTGTATTCCCCAAACTTTGTGTGTCAGATCATCGGTGCATGTTGCATGCTGCACAACTACGCCATGAGAAAATGTCTGCAGATTGACATATGTGATAACCTGACCCCCGACCCACACAGTCCCCACCTGCCCGAGGCTACCCCGTCTGCTGAGGAAAGAGCAGTCAGGAGATGCCTCGCGGTAAGCATCTTTGGACGTTAAACACACACATTCATCATGGCACACAGACAATGCATGCATGCACACCACTGTGGTCCCTAGATCACCACATCCACATCACATTGGATTAGCCCAAGTCCAACATGCAGGACTTGGGAGCAGCAACACCGCGCCAAAGCCCCAATGGTGTCGCTGTCCATTCATACGACATTCACACGATCGTGGGGATAACGTCTCCCCAACGACCGAGGGTGACACCCCTTACTGGCAGGAGTGCCACCCCCACATTCACACACCATTCACACTGTAGTCTGCACTACTGACCATGTTCAGTATCCAAAAATAAATAAAAGGCTCATGACCTGAGCATAAATCCAAAAAAAAAACTCATATCCTGAGCATAAATAAAAAGAAAAAAAATCATATCCAGAGCCGAAAAAAAAGCCACTCATTTGGCCTGAAGGGGGCTCCGTCTGGTGCCACCTCTCTGGCTCCTCAGCTGCCTGGAGGGAGCTGGAGCCTCAGGTGGGGGGAGCATCTGGAGGTGGCTCATCCCCGGGTGGGACACTCCTGGAAGGTGATTGCTGCCTGCCCTCCAAGGCCACGGCAATGCGGCTGAGGAAATGGTTCGTCTGGTCCTGCATCCTCAGCTGGCGGTTCTGATGATGATGCTGGTTGCGCTGCCTCCCCTCTTCCCGGATGGCAGCCGTGTTGGCCTGTACTGCCCCAGTAAGGGTGTGTACCTCTGCCTGCAGCTCCCCCAGGCTGGTGACCACTGCAGCACAGTTGGCACGCCATCAGTCATCTGTGCCACGGAGGCCAGGCTGTCAGCCACCCGGTGCAGGTGTCTGGCTATTTCCCCCATATGCTGGGTCTGCCGGGCCTGGTCCCTTGCCATCTCATCGTGGACGACATCAGAAACACCCCTGGTCTTCCGTGTCACCTTCCTGGGGGCAGAGGAGGATTGGACCCGGGTGTAGGTTGTTGCCCTTGAGGGGCTAACCCTGCTGGTGGCAGAGCCAGGGGGGCTTCCCCTGATGGGGGAGGAGGTGTGAGAGGGCCCAGGCAAAACCGAGGACTCCTGAAAGTAGAGGGAATTTTCATATAAATTCACAGCCTCCTCCTTAACCACCTCCAGAGGAGAGGTGTGGCCACTCCCCTCAACCGCTGGATCCTGGCTTCCTAGGGGGTCAGGATCAGGCTGATGTTCCGGGGATGATGTGGGATGGGCTCCGGCAGCAGATGGCCCTGCTTCCTCCTGCACATCTGTGGATGACACAAAGCATTCACATGTTGGTGGACCCTCACACTTGTCACATGTCCCCTCACATGCTACACACCGAATGGGGGATAAACAACACTTACCTGTCCTCGAGGCTTCAGCAATGGAATCAAAGCCTTCCACGCCCTCCAACTGCTCCCTCTCCAGACACAGGGCGACCACCTCCTCCGGGGTCAAGCTCACCACACATGGGGGTCCACCCCCCGTGCCCCTCTGGTGTCTCCTGATGGCGGCCAGCTTTTCCCGGACCTTGCGCCTGACATCATACATTTTTTTATTAATATCCGTGGCTGTCCGGGTTTCATTGCCTTGGATAATGACTTCAGAGGTGATGGTCTCCAGGATGACCTGCTTCCTGGCCTTACTGGTATCCCGACTTTGGGCACCATGGAGCAAGGCATCATAGCACTCCATGCCAGAGATAAGGACTGCCATCTCCTGGGGGAAAAAAAATCTTCCTCCTCTCCCTCCGGGGAACACGAGCAGCCATCTCACAGCAAAAAGTACCTTGCTCGGGGGGGGGGGGGGAAGCAGGATATACTTTTGCATCGGACGGGCGCATGTCTGGGCGTATTTATGCGCTCAGGCGTAAGACGCTACGCCTGGCATATCCCAGGAAGTTAGGCCGGCGTAGTTGTGAGCATGCGCACAGGGAAGCAATCATGTTTTGACGTCACTGCGCATGCTCCGTGGATTATACGCCGGGCGTAAGTCTCTGCGCAAGGCTCAGGCCATCATTTGCATAAGGTCACACCCACTACCACTTACGCCGGCTTGCGCCTTCACATTTACGTAACGCCGGCGCAACGTTAGGAGCAAGTGCTTGGTGAATACTGTACTTGCCCCTCAAGGTTGCGTCGGCGTAACGTATATGCGCTGCGCTACGCCGGCACAATGATGCGCCCATCTACCTGAATCTGGCCCTATGGTGTTAAACTGGCAGTAACACACACAGAAGTAAATCGTGTTAAACTGGCAGTAACACAATCAAATAGATGTGTTCAACCATCACTACACGGACACTATCTGAACTGTCCCTACTTTAGCTATACACTAATGTCAAGATTACTGACACAGTCTCACTACATTACAGAGAAACTATCTGATCTGTGCCTATTCTAGCTGCACACTATGCAAAGCTTAATGATGGTCCTCCTCATTACACTCACACTGTCCCTAGACTGACACTAAACTAATACTCTAAACTGACAATTTAAGCAAAATATTGCAGTATAGCACACTAACTAACTATTAGCACTAAACAAGCCCTGTTCTATCTGTCTCCACGCCAAAATCACACTGAAAATGGCTGCCATTGAAAGAATACTTTTATACTGTGGGGTGGGAATGAGCCATGATTGGATAAAGTCATGATGACAGTCATAATAAAGTCACTGAATGAGCGAACAACAACATTTTGTCCCGAACTTATGCTCGGGCCCGAACCATTCGCCCCCACTACTGGCTATATATTTATTCAGTGCAACGTCATCTTTTACATTTTCCAAATAAGTGGATAATATATTACATGTGTATGCCCTAAAATTATCTTAGTGTATCTTTTACTGAAAACAAAAGATTACATTTGGTAAACCATTGCACTAATATCATGTGACAGAAAAAGATGATACTATAAGCATTGTTTATCTAGGGTGTCTGCTTTCAGAAAATATATTGTATAACGTTTGGGGGTTTTATATAATCTTCTTTTTTGTTTCATAATAAATTATTTTTTTAATGTAGCCCCCCAGAGGAGCTGCTAAGTATTTTTGGGTGGCACGTTACCTCTGGCTCGAACCAGTGGTCATCACCAGCATCTGACAAAGAGTCCAGATTAGAGTCTGCATACTCTTCTGCCGGCAAACATGTGCGCACAAATTTGTCACTTTATCCCCAGCCTGCTTACCAGTTCCTGTCACGGGCTCCACAAGGGCAACATCTTCCTCAGAGTCTGGTCCCAGTAGATGCTGGGGTAGGCCTTGACCGCGGCCGTGGGAAGCCTTCACATAGCCCACCTTCTTCCCGGCGGGTATGTTAGGAACAACAATGGGGCGATTCAGTAGGCTGACCCACTCCAAACAAATACTCCCCGCACTGGAAGCATCGGCTAAAGGGTCCGAGCTGGAGCACCAATCCGGCATACCAATCGCTTTCACGTTGCCGCTGGTATACAGCACGAAATGCCTCCGCGGCTTTATCCAGATGCCTGTATCAGTTAATAGTGCTACTGCCGGTGCAGAACTCACACTAGCTCCGGCCTGGAACATTGTAGGCCTCGGTCCTACGGATGCCGATGGATACGCCGACATGACTGCTCTGTGATACTCTCACCGATCTAGCAATCAAGTCTTTTTTGTGCCAGACACACTCACGTCTGACGCAGGGGCCGGTAACTCCTCCCCCTTCTGGTTCTTTTCTGGGCACGTCGATTCACGTACTTTTCTCCGTTACACGTGCAGCCGGCATCTCAGTCAAACAACCTGACCTTAACCTCTTCTTTACGAGCACAGTTCAACAGCCCAACAAGTTCAGACTCTCAATAGCGAAATTACTTTCCAATTCTGTTGCTAGAGGTAACAGCCTATCCCGGACGAGCCCCCATGTGTAGCACTACCCCCGGAGGAGCTGTTGAGTATTTCTGGGTGGCACGTTACCTCTATCTTCTCGCTGTCCAGGGGAAATGGAGAGTCTGAGGAATTCGAATGACCACACAATGCACTTCTTTTTCTGAGATTTATTTGTAGAACTTGGTAGAAAAGAAGTAGAAAGGGGTGGAAGGGTAAATAGGTATCAGGTTCAGGTGTATAATCACAAAAAGGAAACACTTCTGCTTCCAGCAAACAGTCTCTCATCACCACTCTAGCCAGAGTGGGTATTGCTCACCCGGATAGGTCCCTCTCACTGGCCTAGCAGCCGGGATAGCACACGGAATAAAGTACAGTCTTTGCCACAGACCTTCCTTTATGAGGAGACACTATTGGTCCAGATTCCCCTGCCACAGGATTCAGCACCTGGATCTCTCCAGCTTAACCTTGGTAGAACTTTGGATCCGACAGACGACCACCGTCAAGCCTCTCAGTGTATGGTGCATCCTTAAATGAAGTTTCCAGGCCTTCTCCCAAGATACCAGCCTCTTGCATGGTCCTCTCCAGGTTAGGTCCTCCCCTGGCCTTTCTTCATCAAGTGGCTTCCTCCCACAGGGCGGACAGCACAGGATCACCTTTTGCAAATGCAGGCCCCAGTCTGACTACTGGGCCTACCAGGCGAAACCCCGACCCCAGACCAACATGGTTCCCGGAGTCAGGCCTCAGGATGCGCACCCCAGGCCAGACGGGCCACGAGGCGCGAACAACGATCCCCTGCCAATGGCGTCTGTCCCTTATGTACTCCTTCCCAGCATGCACAGTGGGGCGACCACTCCCACTGATTCACTTCCGAGGGGGACACCCAATACACCCTGACTTTGCTGCTGCCACCCTTGGCCTGGGGTGGTAATAACACCCCCAGGCAAGCAATGGTGGGTACTCCCAGTACAGCCATGTCTGGAACAGAGGCTAAATTGCCTGCAATCACATTTGTCTAAGCCAAATAACAGCCAGACCCCCACTAAATTTACAGCAGCGCCTGTTCAACAGGAGCAGGGCGCTACACACTCCCCCCACTAAATATAGACACTGTCCCCAGTGTTGGGAACAATGGCGTCTTAAGCCTGAGCGCCAACACCTGAACCTTAAAATTGGATGGGAAGGGGAAGAGAAGAAAATAGGAACACAATATACATTATCACATTACGACAAAACACAAATATACATGTACATTCTTGTCTATCTACCCCGCCCATTCTCCGGCAGTCTTGATAGAAGATAAACTTGACCTAAAAGAAAACAAAACAAAAAAAACACACACACATAACAACCCTACTCCTAATATTATGTACATGTTTTTTTTTTTTCTGCATAATATTTTATTGAGAGAACTTCAGTATGAAAAATACAGAGATTATAACATACAAGATGCATTAAAGCAGGCCATGAGACAGGAGACCGAGAGGGGACCGCAAGGCCCCGTCCCCTCGCAGTAACCCAAAAACAACAACCGTTGCATCAGCACAACAAAACCACAGAGCTAAAACGAAAATGAAGAGTGATTTCCAGATATTTAGCAGTCCCTTTCCGTAAATAAGAAGGGGCAGGACTGTAAGTCTTTCTTTTCCAAGGACGACAGGCATTGTTCGATGAATGATGACTATTTTTTTTTTTTTTTTTATCCACAAAGATTTTATTAAGACATAAATGGTGACAACAGAACAAGTCAAATAGTTCCATCAACAGATGATACAAGAGTATATACGAGGATCTATAGCTTAATGTGTACAATAGGGGTATAGGCAGAGATCACACAGGAACAGCCTTAAGCAAATAACAATCTTACATTCAATGGCAATATATAAATTCCAGGTGTAATTCCTAGTATAGATGTTCGTCCAAGAGATCTACTAGTGACCCACCAATATAGACGACGTACAAGGTTTGTACATCCTCCTGTTAGCCCAGATCTCTTGTCAGCCTAACCCCGACCCTTATCTGTCGCATGGGTCCTCCCATATGGAAGGGGATGAGTGAAGGAGTGGGCTCGAGACCACCCCGTCCTCCAAGCCCTCCATGATGACCATTTTTTGTCAAATTTATTGCATAACCTTGTGTGGTGAGACCTAGAGTCCAGCTTCTCTCGATAGAGGAGTATCTTAAGATTTCTGATTGTCCCAGATACAGACGGGGGGGTGGGGGGGGGGTGGGAGAGATCCAGTGAAATAAGATATTTCTACTAGCAACCAGGAGCGCAGAAGTGTCCAGTGAAAGGAATTTTGAGGGATTGCTTTTAGAGACGACGAGGAATTTACGTTTTGTGGGGGAAAGCCAAACAAACGAAGCATAGGATCCTTGTCAGGTAGGAAACCTGTGACACTGTGGATAAATTGGAGGGTCGAGGACCAGTAGGTAGCAATCTGTGGACAGGACCAGAGACGATGGAGCAAAGAAGGTTTGTGCAATGAACACCACGGGCAAATAGGTCCTGTACTAGAGGGTTGGCTCATCGAGAACGGGTAATATGCTCTATGCATTATTTTAAACTGTGTTTCCCTCCAAGACTCACAAGGAATGATGCGAGTAGTCGGCTGATAACCCGTTAGAATGACGTCCAGATCTGCATGTATTGGCAAATCTTTCAACCAGTTAGACATCGACGTGGTGTGGAGTGGTTTCGTGAATTTGCCATTCAGTGGACGATAAATATCTGAGATGCAGTAGCGGTTGTCGGCGATAAGTTTATCAATAAAAGAAATTTGAAATCTGATGTCCTTTTTCGGGCAGGTTCTATTGATGAAGTCCGTAAATTGCATGACATGTAGAAAGTGATGAGGAGGTAGGCAGAATTCCTGTTTTAAAAGCGTAAAGGATTTAAGAGTATTTGCTGCAGTGTAAAAAGAAGAAGCATACCGTAGTCATTTGTCTCTCCATTTGGAGAAAGGCTCATATTGCAGACCAAGTGGGAACATTGGGTTACCGTGAATTGGGAGAAAATTAGATACAAAGGGCAATAGACCCAGTCTTTTCCGTATCTCTCTCCAGGCCACTATTGTGTTTCTAAATAGCAAACTTTGTTTTATGTGACCTGGGATGGTTTGTAACGAGCTGTGTAGAAGGGCAACTAAATTGGAGGGGCCAACCATGCTTGATTCCAGATCAAAGTTGGAATATCTAGAGGACTGCAAGATCCAGTCTATACCAATTCTCAGTAAACAAGCTAAATTATAAACTCTAATGTTAGGAAGGTTTATGCCGCCCTCGCCCCTCGGGAGATACAGCTTGGTCAATGCCACTCTCGGTTTACCCTTCTTCCAAAGAAAATTTACAATAGCTTTATTCAGGATCTGAATATCTCTGTGTTTAAGTAACAGTGATAGCGTCTGTAGAGGTGGGCAAAACTAACCATTTTAAAAAGTGCACCTCTCCGGAAAAGCGATAGCGGCAAATTAGACCACAATTCCAGTTCACCCACAATTTTGGAGATCAGAGGAGGGTAGTTGAGAGTGTAGAGAGAAGAGGGTTCCTTACCAATCTTTATGCCTAAATAGGTAATATATTTCTCATTGTTTGCGAAAAAGGGAGGACGGAAACCAAGAACGTGGGGGATCAGAACTAAGAGGAAGAATTTCACTTTTGGCAAAATTTATCCTCAGGCCAGAGCATTTACGGAAGGAGTCAAATATACTGTAGATTGGATGCTGGGAACATCAGTTTGGGGGGCAATGGAAAAAATCAAAATATCATCTGCAAAAAGAGCAACCTTTATGTCGTTTTGAGCGAAAGGGATTCAATGAATGGAACGAGTATCACTAAGATACCTCGACAGGGGTTTGATGGCCAAGTTGAAAAGTAGGGGAGATAGGGGACACCCTTGTCTTGTGCCTTTGAACAATCTTATGGGATTTGATTGGATGAAATGAAAGAAGGGGCCCGAAATTCCAAATGTTTCCATTACCATAAATAACCATTGGAAGCTTACATTATCAAAAGCCTTTTTGGCGTCAAGGGTGATTATAGCTGTATTGACTAATGGGTGTTGTTTTGAGTATTCCAGGGCGGCCAAAACTTTTCTCAGATTCGAAACTGCGGACCTACCTTTAGTGAAGCCTGACTGTGCATGATAAATAATGAAGGGCATAAACTTTGCCAAGCGAGAAGCAATTATCTTGGATAGAATCTTGGAGTCTACGTTTAATAAAGATATAGGACGGTAGGACCCAAGGTCCCTCGGGTCCTTACCTTTTTTTGCTATAAGTTTGATGTTAGCTTGATGTCCCGTCGGGAGGTAAGGGCCTCCATTTCAAATGGTATTATACAACGTCAGCAGAGAGGGGGCAATATCTACTCGTAACATTTTGTAGAATTTGGGAGTATACCCGTCTGGGCCTGGGGCCTTACCATTGGAGAGGCCTTGGATGACATCCATAAGCTCTCGTTCCAAAATCGGGGCATTTAATTCAGCTAAGTGTTCTGGGTCCATAAGGGGTAGTGCAGTAGAATCTAGTGATCTATGGGCATCCTCCATGTCTATTGAATCCTGCGCATGAAGGTTAGTAAAGAATGTTTCCAGTATCTTGTTAATATCCCTGGGGGAAGTGGACAGTGACCCATCCGAGTTGTGAAGTGCTGAGATATGTGTGGGAGTATAAGCGCCTTTGGTGAGATTTGCCAGAAGTTTACCCCCCTTATTCCCATACTTGTAATAGTGTAAATTTGCCGAAGACATTTCCATCTGTTCCACTCTGTCAGCCCATGTGTCAAAGAAGTCCCTAGCTTCCAACCACATTTTGTGGTTTTCGGCCGAGTTATGAGCATTTCGGCGAACCTGAGCTGCTCGTACCCTGTTACTGGCCTCAAGATATTTTATTTGAGCATATTTCTTATAAGCCGACACAAACAAAATAATCTTGCCCCTCAGGAAAGATTTGCCTGCTTCCCAGAATAGATTGGGATTATCCATATGACATTTGTTGTTGCGGGAGTAGTCTGACCATGCCTCGGATAACATTTGTTTGAAGTTTTTGTTACAATCTAAATATGATGGAAACCTCCACTATCTATGCTCCGGACGATTCTGTAGATTAGCAAGGGTAACCTAAATAGGGGAATGGTCAGATATGACCATATCGTGAATGCATGTCTCTCCAAGTTTGTGCAGTAAGGAGTGGGTGGACAGAAAGTAATCGAGTCTAGCGAAAGAATGATGAACTGGGGAGAAAAATGTAAATTCCCTTTCAAGGGGGTGTTGTAGCCGCTAAACATCTACAAGACTGAGGTCCTGAGCCATATGGTAAAGGTGCGTATGATGATCCTGCCTTCCTAGTTTTGGGGGAGGGTGTGATCTGGATCTATCCTCTTGGTCACTAAAAGTTGAGTTAAACCCCCCCCCCCCCCAATGAGGTGAGGGACGATGCAGTCCTTCACTAGTTTGGATGTTAGATCAGTGAAGTACACCTGGTCCGGGGAGTTAGGAGAATAAACGTTGGTTAGCCTAATGTCACCTGTTGGAAACCTAAGATGAATGGACACAAACATACCTTCCTCATCCCTGTCAACTGAGAATAGATCATATTTCAAATTCTTATGTAAAAGTATAAGTGTACGTGCCTTGCGACCTTGAGAGGCAGAGCCTACCACCTCCCCCACCTACAACTTTTTCATACGAAAAAAATCACTTTCCGCTAAATGTGATTCCTGAAGTAAGTAATGTCAGATTTCAATCTTTTTAAATGCCTGAGAATCTTCATGCATTTTATCGGGGAACGAAGTCCCTTAATGTTCCATGACGTTATTTGAATCGCATGCATTGAAATATGTAAGAGGGATAAGGGACATGAGATTGTGGTGAGAATTTACCTGCCGAAGGGAGAAACAGGGCCAAAACCCCATTTTGTTTTTAGCTCGAGGATCCCGGTCATAAGATTGGAGGAACCATCCCTTCCTGGGAGAATAGAGTGCAAGAGAATAAAACAAAGAAAAGAAAAAACAGAGAACAACTAAAACAAGAACAAATGAAACCATGTAGGACTTCACTTTTTTCCGTATGCAATTTCACCACTGGAAAACCGTAAGCCCGCTGGGAACAATTTGTACCTGTAACACTAGGCGGTGCTCCGCCAAAGAAGTAGGCACTGTCAGGGGGAAGAGTCAAAACCCCTCTGCCATCATATATAACCTCAAAGGCGGTCTTAGTCGGGTAGACCCGCAGTGAAATTGCAATAAAGGAAACATTCCCGCAGGAGAAACGGCTAAGAATCAAAATGTAACAACAGCAAGTAAGAATATGACATTCGGTGAACACTTAGTTTAGGAGACCCCATGAAAACCAGTGACTCAAACAAAGTTATTCAATCGCCCTGGGATAACATGGGCCAATTGTGTAAAGGGAACCGAAACTGATCTGGGAACCATGACCAAAAACTTGAGTTTTCCATGAGGCAGAGCCTCTTATATTGCATGGCAGCACAGAAACAAGGGGAGCAGCATAGTTAGCGCAAGTAATATTCAGCTAGCATCCGATGGATCTAGCAAAGTAGAAGGCTTCAGGCGTTTAGGGGGATACTTTCTGGGGCTTCTTTGCTCCTGTGGTCCCTGCCTTACCTTATCTGCATATGATGTAGATGTAATGGGGCTGGGTGAGAGCGACTGAAGAAAAGCATGTGCTTTATCCGGAGACTGCAAAATTATTTGTTCCCCATCCGGGGTTTGTAGGCCCAGTACCGCTGGGTATGCCAAGGTGAAACGTATGCCTCTTTTATATAGTTCCGCGCATATTGGTTGGAATTCCTTGCGCTTGCGGGACACTTCCACCGAGTAATCTGCAAAAATTAAACGTTTGTGGCCCTCTTACACTAGTGACCAAGCTTTGCGGATGTTTTGCAGGATATCCGAACAGTCTGCATAGTTTAGAAATTTAGCAATAACCGATCTCGGGCGTTTCCAATCGTCAGATGGAGCTCCAATTCTATGGGCTCTCTCCACCATGCACCTACGGTTAATGCCTAGGGACTCAGGAATACTGGTAGTACAAAGATCAATCAAAGAGCCCTGTTTAAAGGATTCAGGGAGACCAATAATTCTTAAGTTGTTCCTCCTTGAACGATTTTCAAGGTCCTCTAAACGATCGTGTATATGTTGCTGATCTTGGATAAACTTTTCCAGTGTCCCATTCATGTTGTATTGATCATCCTCCACCGAGGACACTCGCTGTTTCATGTCCTTCAGTCTGTGCGAGTGTTCTCCTATCTCTTTCCTCAGCTGTTGTATGCCCTCGGCCACCGCCTTTGTCATTGCAGCCGTGATTGTAGGGTAGAGCAGCGCAGCCACTGCCTGAGCTATCCTAGCATGGGAGCTGTCCGGTTCCAGGGTCTTAGCTGCGGATACATCCATAGCCTCCTGCGGTGTCTCAGTGCTTATAACTCCGCCATGAAGGATAGGCTGCTGAGCACACTGTGGAGGGGGAGAGACTCGTGCTTCAGCGGCCATCTTGTCTGCGCCCGGAGCCTGTGTGGGGGGAGACGCATCACTTACGATGATGCCGGAGCTCGCACGCGGCTGTGTCAGATCCATCCGCGGTATTGAGGGGAGGGTGGGGTGACCACTGCGAGGCTGATCGGGAGCGGCGTTCAGGCTTTGTATGCCAAATACAGTGCGGGCTTTACGGAGCCTCCGGTCTCCCTGTCCTTCACATACGGCGCCGGAACCGGAAGTATTATGTACATTTTAAGGCAGAGCAATACTGCACCTCCTTGAAGGTGGAGCTTTCTTTCTTCCTTCTAAAGAATATCTGAAGAGCAATAGCTAGGCTTAAAGAGTCCTTTCCTAGCATAATTGACCACTGCCGCCTAGTGGCAGAAATCATAATCCAAAGGGTTGCACAAATCCTTGGGCAAAACAAATTCTTGAGTCCTCAGAGGCCCTGTCCTAACTGACTAGTCCCCCCCCCCCGAGTTCAAAAATCTCCAGCAAGTGAGGAAAAATTTAGCTTCCTCATGGAACTTCTTTAAGAAAGGAAAAGAAAACTAACAGATCCGGCCAGTCCTTCACAAATAAAACCGGGGATCCGGCAGAGTCAGGGATCTTCCTTGATCATCAAGGGTGGTAATAAAATATACTTTGTCATCCTTGCCAGGCCTTTGGATGTCCCCCCGATCAGAGTAAATGTGTCAGCCATAACTCCAGGATTGCCGACATCCTTCAAAACAGTGAGCCATGATGAAAGAGTCCAGGTTCCAGGACGGCTTAGGCAATTTTAGTTTGCTTCTGGCACATAAGGAAACTCCCATCCATAGTCAAGAGCTACCCTTTTCATCAGTACCCTTTGCAAGCTGGCGAGCTTGGGTAGTGTGTGGAAGTGTCCCAGTCCCGGCATTACACATGCCTCTGGAGATCTTTTTAGAAGAGGCGTCATTGTTGGAGGCGCATCTTTTCTGTCAGAAACAATTCCTGCATCTATGACAACTTCTAGGTTCACACCCGGGTTTTCCACCTGAGACGTTGTCTCCCAGAGTCCAGAGGAGAACATTTCCCTGACCTACAAGTAGAAGCAGCTTTAAATCTTTTGTCCCACGTTAGCTTGGGAAACTCTGGCTCAAAACAGTGGTCATCACCGGCATCTGACAAAGAGTACAGATCAGAGTCCGCATACTCTTCTGCATGTAAACATGTGTGCACAACTTTTGTCACTCTCTCCCCAGCCTGCTTACCAGTTCCTGTCACGGCTCAACGAGGGCAATATCTTCCTCAGAGTTTGGTCCATGTAGACGCTGGGGTAGGCCTCAAATGCGGCCGTGGCAAGGCTTCACATGTCCCACCTTCTTCCCGGTGGGTATTGTAGGAACAACTGCCGTGCAAACATTTTCTGTAACAACATCTGCTGGTGGCTCAGGAACATTTGCTGTAGCAACATCATTGTTGGTGTCACTCACCGTAGCAGACATGACAGGTGAAGAGCTGGAAGTAGGCCAGGAAATAGCTTATTCTAAAATGACAGCGCCTGTAACCCAGTCCACTCGATAGGCACAGGGCGATTCAGTAGGCTGATCCACTCCAAACAAATACTCCCCGGACCAAAGGGTCCGAGCTGGAGCGCCAATCCGTCACATCGCGGGCAAGACATACTAAGCACTTTCACGTTGCCGCTGGTATACAGCACAAAATGCCCCCGTGGCTTCGTTCGGGTGCCTGTATCTGTCAATAGTGCTCCTGCCGGTGCGGAACCCACACTAGCTCCAGCCTGGAACATTGTAGGCCTGGATCCTACGGATGGAGATGCATTGACCGACATGACTGCTCTGTGATACTCTCTCACTGATCTAGAAATTAAGTCCTTTTCACGCCAGACACACTCACGTCTCATATAGGGGCCATTAACTCCTCCCCCTTCTGGTTCTTTTCTGGGTATGTCGCTTCACACACTTTTCTCCGTTACACATGCAGCCGGCGTCTCAGCCAAACAACCTGACCTTAACCTCTTTTTTACAAGTACAGTTCAACACCCCGACAAGTTCAGACTCTAAATAGCTAAATAACTTTCCAATTCTGTTGCCAGAGGTAACAGCCTATCCCGGACGACCCCCCACATGTAGCACTTCCACCTGAGGAGCTGCTGAGTATTTTTGGGTGGCACGTTAACTCTATCTTCTCGCTGGAAAGGAAAAAAACAATTACTACTGGTAGAAATTGATGGTCGGACTTTGAGGCATTGCGGAAATAAGTTAAAAATAGAAACTTTATTACAAGCATAGGGTATTACATAAATGCAAAGAAAAATGCATCAGTATAAAATGTAACCATGAAAACAGCAGCCAATACTAGAAAAATCCTTTGAAGTCACCTACGCGCTTCGCCATGGGGCTTCTTTAGGATGATACAAAGAGGATTAATTGAGGGGGTAATATGAAAATAACAATTTGTTATCTCTCGTGTGGCTTCACGATGAGTACATCCAGTAGATAAGTCTAACATACAGCTTAATGAACTAGAACTTTTTAGGGGTCTTCCAGAACTACTACGATCTTTCAGTGAATTAATGTATCGGGAAAAATATAAAATATAGCAACCAGTGGGCATAGTAACCAATTGCACAGCTATAGAACACTCATCCCCATCTAGAGTCCACAGCCTGATATTAAACTGGGGCGTTGTACTTCAAACTTAGAATAAGCAGTCATACGAGATACATCCAAAGCAATGACTGATGCACTGTTCAGGGAGCATTGGACAATATAGTCCACACCAATATAGGTAGTATCGGATGACTTGTGCTCACATATATGCCCCAGGGTGAAAGCCCGTGCTGTACCTTCTCGCTGTCCAGAGGAAATTGAGAGTCTGAGGAATTCCAATGTCCACACAATGCACTTCTTTTTCTGAGATTTATTTGTAGAACTTGGTAGAAAAGAAGTAGTAAGGAGTGGAAGGGTGGGTTGGCAGGTTCAGGTGTATAATCAAAAAAGGAAAGACTTCTGGTTCCGGCGCCACATGAGACAGGAGTGAGGAGACACTGCTCCCGCCGCCATCCCCACGTTAACGGCTAACAAAGCCCGCTCAGAACTCCGGGGTTACCCCATCCTTCCCCCCGCTGCTGTGGGGACACAGATGGATCGCTTTGTGGAGCGGTCCTACGCCCGAGTCCTGTCCTCGGCACCTCCCGCAGTATACGCGGCTCCAAGTGCAGCCAAGATGGCGGCCGCGACATGCCCTGAGGATGCCTCTCACCCGCTCTCTCCCTCGGACATACAGGCTGTTAACCTGACATCCCCAGCAGACATCGCTCAGCAAGTGGTTGCCTTGCTGGGACCCACTCTCTCTGCCACTGTGGATGCTGCTGTGCAAAGGGGTCTTGAGCAGCTCCACCTTGAACTGCAATCTCAGGCTCAGAGGATCACACAGACGGAGGACAGAATTTCTTCCCTGGAAGATGATTCCACCGCTCAGTCTGCGCTGCTTGCCCGACTCACTGCAGAAAATAGGGACCTCTGGAGCAAGTTGGACGACCTTGAGAACCGTTCCAGGCGGAACAATATGTGCATTATTGGCCTGCCAGAGTCGGTTGCTAACAGCCAGCTCGCTAATATATGCGCTAAAATCATCCCTGAGCAGCTGGGACTCCGCATACCTTGCACCATTGAACGTGCCCATCGCCTTGGTCAATACGCGGAGACACCCAGACACGTCATTGTAAAGTATCTGAACTATGCGGACAAGTCCGCCATTATGCAGGCATTCCGTCGCACGCGTCCCCTCTCGCTGGATGGGGCCAAACTTTTGCTTTTTGCAGATTACTCTATTGAGGTGATGAAGCAGCGTAAGGCATTCTCGACCATCTGCTCGGCCCTGCACCGTGACCAGGTCAAGTTCTCCCTGCAATACCCAGCCACCCTTTGCGTTCAAACCTGGAACGGAGAACACCTTACTTTCACGTCACCAGACGAGGCGGAAAGATACTTGGAGTCTGCAACTGCAGGTATGGACCTCACCAACTCTGAAGATGGCTCCTCCTCTCAACCGACTACCCCGTCCGCAGCCCGCAAGCAACCCGGCAGCCCTACTAAACAGCCGTACAAGCGGAGTCGCTACACCACTCACGCGGATTGCTCGGACAGCCGCTGATACCGCATCTCAGAATCCTCCCTCCTCAATGGGCCCGAGAAGAGCGGGTAGTATCTAATTTTTTTTTTTTTCTTTCCCACCCCCCTCCCGTGTATACACTGTGCCGTTACTGTTATCCCCTTGACACTTACTCCTCACACAACCGGCTGTTCCCGGTCTCCCCTTCCCCCCCCGCCCTCCCCTCTGCTCTCCCCCCCAAAGTTCTTGTTCTATTGTTGGGAACGGGGACCAGGCGTATTGCGGGAGCCCTGCTATGCGTCTCACTTTCATGTGGAAGAAAGTGAAGTCCCTCTTATCTGTTAGGTGCCTAGAATTTAGGCCTTTGGGCCATTGTTTCTTTACTTTTTGTTTATTCTTCCTTTGTTGTTATTTATTGTTTGAACCATATGTGATTACCTGTGCTACAACCGTATCCTCAGAAAATTGGCAATGTTTGGGTGACCCTCAGATTGCTGACGTGACTCTTGGAGGGAGACTCCGATCCCCATCGCTAGCTCAATGCATACCTCCAGCTCAGATATGGCCTCTTCAGCGGCTGGGAATCACCTAAAGGTTGTTTCATGGAATGTTAAGGGGCTGCACTCTCCAAACAAACGCATTTCCATTCTCAGACACTTGAAGCGTCTACAGACAGATGTGGCTCTACTTCAAGAGACCCATCTGTCCGCGGACGATTTGACCCGTCTACGCAAGTTGTGGGTGGGAACTGTATATGGCTCCCCAGCTGTGGGACGCAAAGCTGGGGTGGCCATTCTCATACACAAGGACCTGAGGCATACTCTTAGGGACGTGCAGACCGACCTGTTGGGCCGTAAAATTACTGTTCACCTAGCCTTAGCTGACAAAGACATAGCCATCACCAACATATATGCGCCCAACTCACCTGACATCTCCTTCTTCCAGGACATGGTGGCATGGATCCTGGCTGCTCCAAGATCCCTACATTTGGTGGGTGGGGACTTTAACTCAGTTATGTCCGCGACTGTCGACCGGGTGAGTGACACGACGTGTACTCCATCCGGACATACCATACAGACTTCAGCCCCCTCGCTGCTCGCGCAGGCCATAGACTCCATACACTTCCTTGACGTATGGCGGTTACACCATCCGACTGACCGCGACTATACCTTTTACTCCCCACCCCACAACTCGTTCTCCCGCATTGATTACTTTTTCGCCTCCCCTGCACTCTTCCCCATGCTAAGTGACTCAGTCATTGCTGACGCCAGAATCTCTGACCATAGTCCCATTGCCGTGCAACTACTAAGCGCCCAGCCTTCCTCTTCCCCTCGCGTATGGCGGTTCCCCTCCTACCTGGCAGACAGTGAGGACTTCCGACACATGCTCTCTGCGGCATGGGAGGATTACACCTCTACCAACGAGATGCACCTCACAGACCCTAACCTGTTTTGGGAAGCGGGAAAGGCCTTCCTGAGAGGCAAAATAATCTCCTACACCGCACAATTTAGGAGGAATGCCAAACAAAGCTATGTACGAGCGAGTGAGGCTCTGCGCTCGGCTCATGAACTCCTGACGCTTAACCACACGTCTGACAATATACATAATTGGAGAAAAGCCAAACATGAATTCGACCTTTGGGCAGAACAACAAGAATTAGCTAAGACTTCTTACGCTAAATTACACTTCCATAGATATGGTAACAAGGCGGGTAAGCTCCTAGCGAGGCTGTGCGCGGGGCCCAGGCGCCCTACCCATGTCTCTGCACTGAAAAACTCAGCTGGGGCGTTGGTCACTTCGCCCACTGAGATTAGTGAAGTCTTAGTCGACTATTATACGCAGTTATACTCGGCGGACCCCACTGACCAACTTGCGGCCGACACTTTCCTGGCTGCGGTTCACCTACCCAAACTTCGGAGGGACCATTTAGAGGCCCTCAACGCTCCCATAACCATTGAGGATATTGTGCAAACGATCACCTCATTGTCCTCTGCTAAACCCCCGGGCCCGGACGGATACACTGCCGAATTCTATAAACTGACTAAAGACTTCATCCCTGATACCCTACGACATGTCTACGCAAATATGTGGGATGGGGGCCCCTATTTACCTACAGGATCCCAGGCACATATTAGATTAATTCCTAAAAAAGGTAAAGACCCCTCACTTCCGGGCTCTTACCGCCCAATCTCATTAATTAATGTTGATGTTAAAATCTTATCCAAGATTGTGGCATCTCGTTTGGCCCAACTACTGCCTTCTATGCTTCACCCAGCACAGTCAGGATTTGTTCAGGGGCGATCGGCCACTCTAAACATACGCAAGGTCCTAATGGCACTAGAATATGCAAAACTACACCCTGACCAGGACATTGCCATCCTGTCGCTCGATGCCGAAAAGGCTTTTGACAACATTAGTTGGTCCTGGCTGTTCCGGGTGATGACTGACTTTGGTTTTTCGGGCCCAATTATACGGTTTCTACAGCGAATGTATGAATCCCCAACTGCGCGACTGGTGACCCCCGACTTTATCTCCGACTCGATTCCTCTGATGAAGGGGACTAGACAGGGATGCCCACTCTCCCCATTACTTTTTAACATGGCTATTAAGCCCCTATCCCGACTACTCAATTCCCCCGACGGAGTTAGTGGCATTCCAATAGGTGCTAACTCTCTCCGTTCCGCCCTATTTGCAGACGACATATTGTTATTCTCCACACGACCCCTTGCGGACTTTGACAGACTTCGACAACTGTTTCACGACTTCCGACTGTGCTCAGGTTTTCGAATTAATTTCGACAAGAGCGAGATTTTATCGCTCAACCCCAGATTGGCTGCCAAGTGGATGGGTCATTCTCCTTTCGCCATAGCGAAGAAGCACATTACCTACTTGGGCATACATATTGGCAAAGACCCTTCCGCTCTATACTCACTCAACTTACCACCGCTAATTTCTAAAATTGTTAGGGAATTGGATGTTTGGGCGGCCCTCCCACTCTCGCTCTTTGGGAGATGCCACTTATTTAAAATGGTGTCGTTTGCACGCCTACTCTATCCCATGCAGACCTCTTCTACTCAAGCACTCTGATGTAAGTAAGATACATAAGGCATTGTCTGCCTTTCTCTGGTCTCGCAAAAAATCTCGCATTGCGCTGCAAAAACTATGTCTCCCGAAGTCTGAGGGTGGGGCGGGCCTGCCCAACATACGTTTCTACAACCTTGCTTGTCTACTAAGACAGGGTCTGGATTGGCTATCAGGCAGATCTAAGTACTCCAATACCATGCTAGAGGGAGCCTCGACCCTTTCATACACTCTGCCTGCCATTTTACATTCTAATCCCAACAAATTGCCGAAGTACATTAAATCAAGTGTTCTAATCAGAGATACGGTTGTAGCATGGAGGGAGGTCCGTAGATTATTGGGGCTGCCTTCTAGTGTCTCCTGTCACTTGCCGATACTTGGCAACCCAATGTTCCCACCATCCACTCTGCACAAGGCTTTTGAACAATGGAATGCCAAGGGACTTACCTCCGTCGCTTCAATGTACCTCGCCGATCACTGCAACTTCAAGTCCTTTCAAACCTTGTCAAGGGAATACTGTTTGCCAGCGTCTCATGTCTTCTACTATCACCAAATGGTCAGCTATCTACGATCTTGTTGTAGCCCTGGCTCAAACCCCCTACAAAAATCCTTCATTGATGTAGTTCTACGCAACAACGACTACTCCATCTCCACCCTCTATTCTCATCTTATCGAGCACCAGTCTGCCAAACACCGTCTCAAACCTTTTCAGAAATGGGCACACATATTTGAAGATGACACTCTCTCAAACACAATCCTCGAGGGTTACAGACGGGTGCACAAATTAACTGTGTCAGAAGCGTGGCGGGAGACACAATTCAAAATCATCCACAGGGCGTATTACCCTTTCCGTTTCAATAAAGCAGACCCTACCCAAGAAAAGTGCCCGTGGTGCTCTACCTCCCGCCCGACTCTGCTTCACCGCCTGTGGGACTGCGTCCCTGTTGTGCAATACTGGGACTCTGTACTTACCTATATCCATGAAGTTACAAACATGCTAATCCCAAGACACTATCTACCATGTCTGTTTGGCTGCGAGCTACAGCCTCCCCCTACTCCCGTGACAACTGGGGGCTCGCTTTCCATCTCCCAATGGTCTCACCTATGTCTCCTAGTGGCCCGTAGGACTATTATGTCTCATTGGATCACCCCAAGTCCACCGAGTCTCCCAGCGGTTAGATCGGCCCTCTCGTCACTTTTCTATTTAGAACGACTGGGTACCATTGTCTTGAACTTTCGCTCCACCCCGCGGTTCTTTATGAGATGGCGCAAATTTATGGAACATACGTTTGACCAAGCGGAACTACAAACTCTCATGCATCCATTCAGATATACTGAATGGTATCTCCATAGGGACCTCGCAAACTCCTTGGGTAACCTTAAGCTGTCGAATCTGTCGGACCCCTCTGCCTTTCTGCCTCCATGAACCAAGTGACCTTAGCTACTAGCCCCTTGTCACTCCTACCCCCCTTTTTTTTTTTTCTTACCCTCCACAGTCCTTTACGCCCACCGAGCCGTCACCTGCCAGTTCAACTCTGAGGTTCTCTTTTGATCACCCGTGCTAGCTCCTGTTCATAGTCCTTTTATACCAATTGTAACTTAAGCTGATACTAACACAGGTTAGTGCGTCCACATCCCCCTGAGGGTATATTTGTGATACACAGGTAACAGTGATATGATATTATAGTTCTGATTTGTTCTTCCTTCAATTGTACATTGTCTTGTTATTATCTTTTTTTTTTTTTTCTGTTCATGTCATGTTTTCTTTTACATTGTATGAAGCTCCAATAAAAATATAAAAAAAAAAAAAAAAAGGAAACACTCTTGCTTCCAGCAAAAATTCTCTGGTCGCCACTCTAGCCAGAGTGGGTATTGCTCACCTGGATAGGTCCCTCTCACTAGCCTAGCAGCCGGGATAGCACACAGAACTTTCTTTATAAGGAGACACTATTGGTCCAGATTCCCCTGCCACAGGATTCAGCACCCGGATCTCTCCAGCTTAACCTTGGTAGAACTTTGGATCTGATAGATGACCACCGTCAAGCCTCTCAGTGTGCGGTGCATCCTTCAATGAAGTTTCCAGGCCTTCTCCCTAGATATCAGCCTCTTGTATGTTCCTCTCCAGGATAAACCCTCCCCTGGCTTCCTTCATCAAGTGGCTTCCTACCACAGGATTGACAGCACAGGATCACCTTTTGAAAATGCAGGCCCCAGTCTGACTACTGGGCCTACCAAGTGAAACCCTGACCCCAGACCAACGTGGTCCCAGAGTCAGGCCTCAGGATGCACAC
Source organism: Rana kukunoris (assembly GCA_029574335.1). Lineage (NCBI taxonomy): Eukaryota > Metazoa > Chordata > Amphibia > Anura > Ranidae > Rana > Rana kukunoris. The sequence continues at coordinate 8,594,645 of CM056049.1, read as the reverse complement.
CCCAGACCAGGCGGGTCATGAGGCGCTAACAACAAACCCCCGCCAATGGCGCCTGTCCCTTAAGTACCCCTCCCCAGCATGCACAGCGGGGCGACCACTCCCACTGATTCGCTGCCGAGGGGGACACCCAATACACCCTGACTTTGCTGCTGCCACCCTTGGCCTGGGATGGTAATAACACCCCCATGCAAGCAATGGTGGGTACTCCCAGCACAGCCATGTCTGGAACAAAGGCTAAATTGCACTCCATCACATTTGTCTGAGCCAAATAACAGTTCAGACCCCCACTAAATTTACAGCAGCGCCTGTTCAACGGTAGCAGAGCGCTACATTAACATGTGTGCAAAAATTTTAAAAAACTGCTCCATAAGTGAAATAGTTAAACACCTCTAAACTAAACATGAACCTAAACTGGGTGTGATTTTTG